>LNAC01000299.1:745464-1118070 GCA_002007465.1 Ailurus styani
GTGTGTGTGTCAGAGCTCCCAGCACTGGGTGCAGCCAGGAGAGCTCCTTGGGCATAAGAGCAGTGCGTACTCTCAGGTAGCAGCGCCGTGAATGATGTTTAAACCAGTTGCTTCTGGAATACGTCTGTACTAATCATGCCTCCCGGTTATGCAGTGATGATGACCTGAGCGTGCAGCTCCGTGACCGGGCAGGGCCTGGTGAGGCCTCCCCCTGCCTCGGTTGTGGGTGGGTGGAGAATGTGTTTTCAGCCTTTCCGTGGAGCAGGAAGCGAACAGCAACAATTGAGGGACAGGCTGGGGTGGGTGTGGAAAGCTGCTTCCCAAAATAGCACCATGCTGTGGCATTTATTCTTAAAAGAAAAAACGTTGTGGCAGGACTGAAAGTTCTGTGCTGCTTTGTGAGGCTCTCGGGGCGGCCTCTGGTTCATCGCCTGGCAAAGCAATGGCGGCCGCCAGCAGCTCGGGGGCTACGCGCAGAGCACAGCCCAGGGCTCGAGACTGGAGTCCTGTACCTCCCGGCAGACACAGACGAAACAGTAAGACCGGAATGGCCAAATGTCCAGGGCACTTCGGTCTGCGGCTCTCAGCTGGCCGTCCCCTAGCCTGCCCGCGGGTCACAGCCTGAGATCCCACCTATGGCCCAGTTCCGCCCTCTCCCGGGATTCGACTTCTGTTTTGGGATACAGCTCCACCCGCTGTGTGACTTTGGGTAAGGTGCTTGACCTCTCTCAGCCAGCCTAATCCTCTGTAAATGGAGATGACAGTATGGTGCTCCCAGTAATATGGGTTAAGTGAGACATTTCCTGCAGAGGCTGAGCAAAGACCTGGCCCGTGACCACTGCTCAGTGAATGTCAACCAAGGTAGCATCGTTACTACTCCTTCAGGGATCTGAGCCTTTGCCTTGTCCTGCCACCCAGGCTACTGGCTTCCTTTTTTTTTTAAGTTGACATTTTCTCAGTTCTGGGGTATGTAGAAACGACATGTTTGCACATAAAATTTCAAGTGTAACTCAGCTTCACTCACATGTCATAGACTGCTTTACAGGAATATTTTCCCAGTGAAATGTCACAATTGAGTGATTCACTGCCGCACGCTGGGCTTTGACTCATATCGCTTCCTCCAACCTGATCCACGAAAGGGGGGCAGCTCGCTGGGGAACTGCACAACATACGGGATGCCTCACGAATTTGCGTGGCATCCTGGCCCAGGTGCCATGCTCATTTTCTCCATATCGTTCCAATTTTAGTATATGGGCTGCCAAAACCAGCACCAGGCCGTGGCTTCTTGAGTGACAAGGGAGCCTCGATCTCCCCTCTGGGAGGCAGCGCGAAGAAGAAGGGAGCACACACAGCCTGAAGCCCCTCTGCCAGGCTCCAACCGTGCCTCTGGCTCCTTCCTGCTATTCACCTTCGGGCACACTCCTTCATCTCCGTGTGCTTCAGATCCCTCTCTCCGCATGGAAGAACAATAAGGCTCTGCCTTCTAGGGGTGCTGTGAGGATTAACGCATTCCTCCACAAGAAACCCGTCCACTCGGTGCGGGTTGAGTGCCCAGGGAATAGCGATTGTCCCATGTCCAGGCAAGATATGGTGCAGTGCCTGCCTGTCATCAGTGTGGCACTCAACAAGTCACTCTTTGCTGCGTTGGATCCAATGGGATAGAACAGCTACTGTTGGTTCCTCCCCATTTCCCCCTTCTCCCAGTTTCCTTTGAAAGTCTTTAAATGTATGGCCCATGACAAACAACAGACATGTGATGGGCTGCCCTTGTTTGCCAGGATCAGCAATTTCTTGGGATGCAGGATTTGTAGTCCTAAACCAGGATGGACAAGGGCAAACCAGGATGGTTGGTCACCCAACTACTACTTGCCTCTTCCATTTGTGGGGCCAAGGCTGAGCTGTTTGCTCCTAGAGGAGCAAATAGAGGGGTGGCGATGTCCATAGTGCTCCCCACCCCCAAATTGTTATTAATGCCTAAGTTTATTAAGAGCTCACACTGGCAAAGATTGCTAGATCTCTAAGCAGTATAATCTTTCCCTTTCTTTTTACTAACAGAATCCCTATGTTGTTGAGTGTGGTTAAGGCGCCCGCTAAAAAGTCCCAGCCTTCTTTATAGAGGTGTGTGTGTGGTGGTGGGGGATAGGCAATGAAATAGAACTGGAAGTCACTGAGTGGGACTTACAGGGAAAGCTTTTTAAAGGGGGATGACTCAGCCAGAAGGTCCTGGTTGTCTTTTCCCTGCATCTTCCTTCTCTTTACCTGGAGCAGTGAAGTGAGGATTGGAGCTCCAGCATCCATGTTATGGGCATCAGGACAGAGATCACACCCTAGGAGCTGGAAGGAGCTTAGGTCCTTCATGACATTTTGGAGTCACCATATTTGCTTTGGACTGTTTAACTCCATACTTATTTTATAAGGGGAAAAAATCTGTTTGATTTAAAACAATATTTTAAATCATAGTTCCTAGTAGCCGAATACAATTTCTAGTTATCTACCGAATAGAAGTGAAGCAGAGTGCAGAGAAAGATATAATTTTTCCCCCTAAATGTCAAGATGTGAAGGTCATGGAACTCTAACAAATGAGAATTTAATGTTAAAACACAAGACACCCATTAGTCTTTCCCAGTGTATACCAAGAGAAGCTGACTAACCCTGCCTTTTATTTTAAGATTTATTTATTTATTGGGAGTGGGCAGAGGGAGAGGGAGAGAGAATCTCAAGCAGACTCTGCTGAGTATAGAGCCCAATGTGGGGCTCAGTCTCACAACCCTGAGATCATGACCTGAGCTGAAATCAGGAGTCTGACATTCAAATGACTGAGCCATGCAGGCTCAGACCAAACCTGCCTTTTCTTTGTACACACTTCCTAGGAAAGCTGAGTTTGAAATACCCTTAAGTCCTGGACTCTTTAAGGATTGACACCAGAGGATTAAATGAACAGAATTAAGTTTTTATCGACATTAGATGATGAAACTGTGGGTGCCTGGGTGGCTCAGTGGGTTAAAGCCTCTGCCTTCGGCTCAGGTCATGATCTCAGGGTCCTGGGATCGAGGCCCGCATCCGGCTCTCTGCTCAGCAGGGAGCCTGCTTCCTCCTCTCTCTCTGCCTACTTGTAATCTCTCTCTGTCATATAAATAAATAAAATCTTTAAAAAAAAAAGAAACTGAATCATCTTTTTTCTTAGTAGAGTGCTTACAAATGCTCAAAACATTTATTAGAAACCCAGACTGTTTTATCCATCTGCATGTTCCCATTATGGTTGTCTTTTTAATAATGTTAAAAGAATTAGAATTTTTAAATTCACCTAGCATACATTTTTACTCATTCCAAACAATGACAAGAATAGTTTGCACTTATGGAGCATTTACTCTTTGCCAGTGGCTGATAAATAGTTAACAAATGTGGCCTCACTTAATCACTTCAACATCCCTATTGCGGTACATGATATTATTACTGCCATTTTGCAGATGGGGAAACCGAGGCAAAGGGGGTTTGGGTAGTCTGCTCCAAGTCACAGAGCTAAGAAGTAATGATGGGATATGAACTCAGGTAGTGTTAAAAGTAATTCCTGTCCTGAAATACGTGAGTGACTTTGAACAATCCTATTTCTTTATATACGAAAAAGATAAATTTTCTAGAAACTTTACTTAAACCTGCGCAAGAACATACCGAATTCACCCAAGATCTTGGGCCATCTCTAGGAAGTCCCTGGTCTTCCAGGGATGGTAAAGAAGATGCTCCCTTATTTGAAGGCAATCAACATGTATAATATTTGTGCATTCTCATCCTTATTTAGAACATCTGAATTCGGGACGCCTGGGTGGCTCAGTCAGTTAAGCATCTGCCTTCCGCTCAGGTCATGATCCCCGGGGTCCTGGGATGGAGTCCCGCATCAGGCTCCTTGCTCAGTGGGGAGCCTGATTCTCCCTCTGCCTGCCGCTCCCCCTGCTCGTGCGCTCCCCTCACCCACTGACAAATAAATAAATAAAATCTTAAAAAAAAAAAAAAGAACATCTGAATTCCATGACCATTCACTTAAGCAGGGAGAAAGGAAGCCAGGGCAGACAGTCCATGTTCAATGCCTGGTAAGTCACCAGATGCTTATTGGAGTGATAACCTGCCTGATAACACACCATTTGTCGGCTTCCTTCTCTAATCCATCTCCCTTATCAGCACTTCCTGGGATTGCCTCCCAAATAAATGGCTTATACTCAAATCCTTATCTCCAAATCTGCTTCTGGGGAGCTCAAATTAGCACTCATGTTATCTACAACATCCATCCAACCATCCCATCCATCCATCTATCCAAACAACCAACCAACCACCATCCACCCAACCATCCATCCATCCATCCACCCATCCATCCATCCATCCATCCATCCATCCATCCATCCATCCATCATCCATCCATCCACTTAACCTTACCAACCTACCATATGCCTAGAAACATAGGAGGTACTCAGGGTAAGATATAAATAAACCACTGTCCTTGAATTACAGTTTCTCATTTGAATGCCTTTGTATTTCCCTTATAATCCATCAGAGATATTTGACACACTGGCTGCCAAAGAAGCTTTGGAAAGACTGGAGAATACCCTGCTCAGAGTCTAAAAGGGCTTTCCCAGGAGAACCAGCCCTGCAGGGGCAAACAGTGCCTGGCACATAGGAGGTAGTCAAGAAATGCTTACTGAAGGAGTATACAAATGGGCAGAATGAACAGATGGGTTGATTATAAAGTAGATTAGGTTTTCTCTGGGATTCATCTTCCTTGCTTTAATTTGCAATTAAAAATACTATCAGAAAAATCAGAAAACTCATTCAAGGTAAGGTGAGTGTGAGATCTCTCTCGGCAAAGACTTTACATTTAAAAGAAGAAGGACCAGGGAGACAGATGAACCCAACAAGGGACTTCTGCACAGGTGTGGGGGGATTTGGGGGTGGCAGTCTCTTCTGATATACCTCAAATCATAGAATACAAACAAGTTTATCCCAGCTCCAGGAATGAACAAGGCCATGTTCTGAGCCCCTGCGTTATCGGTGATTGTGTGTAATCCACAAGCTATTACTTATGATTCTTGTATATTTGGGAGTTTTAAGAATGACAGCTCTTAATGCTTTACACTCTGCCGTATGGAGGGATCTGATGAGGCCCAAGCCCTGAAGAGCTGCCGCAAAAGAGGAAGGGTGCAGATAACTGGTGTTCTAGAAGAATTCCCGGTGGGCTTTTGTTTCATGGCAGGCTCTTGGAGGACTTCACGGAGTGCAAGTGGCTGGAGCTTGGTACTTGGAACGTGGGCAGGATTCAGCTGGCTAAAGAGAAGAGCATCAATCCTCATTTATCAAGAACTTCCTGTGTGCAGACCCTGGGATAAGAGTTCCTGAGAAGAATCTCATTTAAAACTCCCTAAACCGGGCACCTGGGTGGCTCAGTGGGTTAAAGCCTCTGCTTTCGGCTCAGGTCATGATCTCAGGGTCCTGGGATCGAGGCCCGCATGGGGCTCTCTGCTCAGCAGGGAGCCTGCTTCCTCCTCTCCCTGTCTCTCTGCCTACTTGTAATCTCTCTCTCTGTGTCAAATAAATAAATAAATAAATCTTTAATAAATAAATAAATAAATAAAACTCCCTAAACCCAAACAAGTACCTATATCATGATCCATAGCTAAGATGAATGCTAGAAGAGTTAAAGAATGTGCTCACGTCAAAACAGTGAATAAAAGGCAGGGGCGCTGCTTTCAGAGTCTGGCCCTTTGGCAGCCATTCTGAACCACTCTACCTCTGTGCTATTTCTTCGGGGGCCAGTAGGGAAGTTAGAAATGAAAAAAAAGGAAAAAGAAGGAGCACAGCCTTCTGCAGTAATCATGGTCTTGAGTGAGTGGCAGGATGAGATTCTATCCACTGCTTCCTTGTTGGCAAGTTTCCTTGAAGGTCTGACCCAGTCAGAGTGGAAATAGGGGCTGTCTGTGATCTTTCCTACAGTGGGTAACACACCACGAGGTACTCATATCTCAGTGCTGACAGTGGGTCACTCAGGCGTGGGCTCAGGGGTCTCACGCAGAGAAGGCTTCAGTGACCCGGGTGGAACCTAAGTGGGAACCAGGGTACATTTTGACTGATGCTGCGTACAGCTATGGGCTGTGGAGCAGAACAGCTCCCCTCTTTGCAAGGGCTCAGGCTGAGACACACTTGAATGTCAAGTACTCTTATACATGGCCTTGCCACCGGAACAGTTGGGAAGCATTAAAATGGAACCCCACCCCCCAAAAGGACTTGCTTTATCACGCACCTCACCTACTGCCATTGTTGTTTCTTTCTTTTTAAAACTGTTAATTGTGGTAAATTACACACAACATGAAATTGACATTTAAACCCTTAAAGTGCACAGGTCAGTAGGGTTAAGTACATTCACACTGTTGTGCAACCTATCTCCGGAACTCTTCTCATCTTGCAAAGCTGAAACTCTATATCCATTAAACAGCTCCTCATTCCCACTCCCCCTGGCCCCTGGCAACCACCATGCTACTTTCCATCTCTGTGACTTTGAGTATTTTGGAAATCTCATGTAAGAGTCGTCATTCAGTGTTTGTCTTTTTGTGACTGGCTTATTTCCCTCAGCATAATGCCCTCGGGTTTCATCCATGTTGTAGCATTTGTCACAATGTCCTTCCTTTTTGAGGCTGAAAAGTATTCCATTGATGAACACACAACATTTTGCTTATCCATTCATCGGTTTCATGGACACTCTGGTTGCTTCTAGCTCTCGGCTATTGTGAATATCGTTGTTATGAATATGGCTGTGCAAATATCTCTTGGAGATGCTGTTCTCAATCCTCCTGGGGACATAGACCATTGTTTCTCACGTTCAGGGGCCACAGTAGAGAAAAAAGAAGGGGGAAATACCAAAAAAAAAACAAAACAAAAAAAAACCTTTAAAACGTCATCAAAAGCTTGTAGATGGCTATGAAAAACTCATAAAGACAGTGTAGCAGCCCAGCCAAGGGAGGAGAGAAACCCGTAACAATAATGGGCAGTTCCAGAAGCAATTTCTAAGCCCCAAATGTTGGGCAGCCACCAATCCTTGTGGGGCTAGAAAAGAATCTGGAGCTGCTATATCCAATCCATTGTAGGTTCTTCAATGGTACCACGGTTCGATCCTTGCTTTGGGTCCTGGATTCAGTTGGGCATTATCTGGAATTTGTCCTCATGAAGAGTCAAGTCTAAATAGCCAGAGACTCAAGCCATAACAACCAGCCACTCCCAGCTCTGCTCTCAAGGCTCTAGACAGGAGGCAAGAGTCTTGAAGGACATTGTCTAGCCTTCAGCTGTCCCTTCTCCTTAGCTGTGGGAAGAAAGGCTTGTCTATGACCAGAGCCCAACTGCACACCATCCGGGCTTTCAGGGGAAGGTGGATGGAGGTGTGGTTTGCTCCAGCCTTGCTGTGTAGGGCTAGATGCATGGTGGATGTCCTTTACAGAGACCCTGTGTATTGGTCCTTCTTCTGGGAGAGGGGAGGGCTTGTAGGAGGTCCCCATGTCCCCTAAAAAGGCCTGGTTCTGGGGGAAGCAGGATGGCCCTCAGCACAAGGTGAGGATGCTTCATCCTTCTGGCAGGAGCTGTCCCTTCTCAGGCTCTCAGTTGCAAGTTCCAGGCTGCACGGGGATCCAGGGTAATGGGTGGGCATGGCAGAAGGCACTGGAAGCGTGCTCAGGGCTCAAAATTTTTGTGCAGAAGCCCAAGAAGGGAGGCCTTGGTGCCTTCTAGCCCGATTCTGCACTAAGGAGGCTTCTAGCTGGCATTCCCCATGGGCTCAGTCAAACAGGCCTGGAAGGGAGCAGGGCGTGGCTCTGGTCCCCGAGGCATGCTTCCCAGAGGCTATGTTCCCTGGCTCCGGAGGCCAACGGAGGGGGAGAGGGGCTGCCACACTGGAATCCTTTTCAGGGTCTGCACTTGGAATCCTGATAGAGCTGGAAAGGGCCGTGGAGATCCTCTGGTTCAAGCTAGTCATTTTACAGATGTTTTAATCTAGTTGGACATGTGAAATGAATTGCCCCAGGCCACAATGTTAAAAAAGCAGATCCAGCGGTGTAACCCGAAAGTTTCTTTCCTCCGCCTTGTGGGCTTCCTCTGAAGTTAGGCACAGAATCTCAGGCTAGTTGTCTCAAGCATGGTAAACAGAGCTTCAGACAGGAAAGAGGCCCTCAGGAGGACACGTACCATGTGGGCTGGTAGTAACGGGTGCGTGTAGGAAACAGAAAAATTTGGCTTCGGTCAGTTTAAGAGATGGCTCTTCCTGAAATCTCTCTGCTACTAATGAAGTTCTTGAAAGAGTCCCTCTTCACAGAGAGAACCTATATTCTCTGGCTCCATTTAGTTATTCTCTTGAGCTGAGCAAAAAAAATCCTCTCTTCTGGTCACTCGAATAATAGTTCTTTTCTGAGACTTCAAATGGATAAACCCTAACATCTCTTCTCTTTGTTGATCTGTCTTCTGTTTTCTCCTTGATTGGCTTGTCCAGACCTGGAGGTATTTGACCTGTCTGCAGAAGCCAGGGCAGGACCTCTCCCAGTAATCTGGAGCCTTCCACATGGAGCCCAGATGCTCCAAACTGCAGCTACTGCCCATCCCCGAGCATCTTCTATGTGCCAGAAGTGTTCCATATTCTATCCTTATCTTCACAACAGCCCTAAGTGACAGCTACAGTGACATTCTGCGGAACCCAAGGCTGGGAGGCTCTGGTGTGCTTGAAGTTCTGAGAAGGTGAAGGAGCTGGAGAGGGAGCAGGGGAGAGAGGGAGCAGGGAGGGGGAAGAGGGAGCGGGGGAGGGTATTTGCATTCAGGCCTGACTGCACAGGATCTTTCCCCTCACCACACCCCACCCTACCCCAATACTGCCTGGTGAGAGATGCTTGGGGGGCCAACCCAGTAACGTCCAAGACCCCAGGATTCCTAGGGAGGTCTAGAAAGAGGGCATCAGTTAGCCCTTCGGCATTTTCTGAGGCTATATTCTAAGGCCTGGACTTCAGGATGAACAGTCACAGAAAGGGTTATCCCAGCTGTGTTCAGCCTGTGGCATCTAAAGACATTAAGTTGTGTCAGAAACCTTCCCCCAGTGGGCGGACAGGAGTCTGGAGAGGACACTGCCTTCCTGCGAGGGCGACACTTACTCCCTCTCTGAGGACACAGCAGCGTCTTCTATGTCTGTTTGTCCCTCAAGGCAGGCTCACGGGAAGTTTGAGAGGCACTGGACCAAGAGACCTTGGAGGTCATCTGGACCAGTGATGTTCCAATGTATCATCAGCAGAAGAAACTTTATCCACATGAAATCTGACGGGGAGACTGTAGCAGGTTCTATTGATACCTTGCGTATGTCCCCTCAGCCCACCCCAGGGGTCACCTGCCACCGATTCTGGATGCTCCTGAGGCCGTGACGGGCCAGGTCTAGGTCACACACACTTTTTGGAAAGAGAGGAACAGGGCAGTCCGAGCTCTACATCCTGAGACTAGGAGACGGTACTTTCCTAAAGCACATCAGAGGGTGTAACTAAGTGGGTGTGGACTAGGCCAAAGCAGCAGAGGTCACTTCTCGCAGAATCCCTCATCGGTTAGAGTGTACACAAGTCACCCGGAGACTCTGTTAGACACAGATTCCTGGGGCTTACAGTAAAGATTCTAATTCCGGAAATTGGGAGTAGGGCTCATGAATCTGCATTTCCAAGAGGGCTGACGTTGCCAGTCCCAGCAGCCGGCACGACGGTGCTCAGGCACCAGGAAGTTTCTCAAGCTGCTGCTGAAGCTTCTGGAGTATTCCCCCAGAGAGAGGCCTCTCTGAGGATTCTGTGGGGGATGGCCGGACAGCTGTCTGCTCTGCCATCTTTTCCTGGGTATTACTGTCACCTGTGCTCTTCCTGTAGATCACAGATGGTGGGCCTGGCCGAAGGAGGTCTCTTTCTGCTATAGATCCTTCCCTAAGAGGTGGCCTTCTATCTTAGGAAGAGGAAAAGAAAAGGGAATGTACTGGAAGGACCCAGGGCTAGGGTTGCAGGCCATATGGGAGTGATTTGTCCACCCTGAAGAAGGAAGTTGCTGAAAATAAAGATAGTGCCCTTTACCTCCTAACCCCTCACCTCAGCAGAGGGCAGCAAGAGGGTGGGCTTTTAGAGACCCCAAAAAACCAATACCCCAGAATTTCTAGGTGCTGAGACAGGTTCCTTTCAAACACATCCAGATGTACCTAAACACTGATCCCGAGACAGGAGCTGGGGTGAGGTGAGACCTGACGCGTCCCATGGCGGCCAAGGCAGAGGCGGCAAAGTCGTCTTGTCTTACCTACTCAAGGCATCAGAAGTGCTAATAACTCCAGTGTGGCCCAAGACGCACATAACAGAGGTGTGAAATCAGCCATATACACTGTTTACATTTTTCAGTTGTCAGATTACAAAAGTCAAAAGAAACAGGTGACCTGATTTTAACATCATATTTTATTGAACCCAACCTACCCAATTTGTTATCATCTCAACACATACAGAATTTAAAAATGATTCCTGAGGTGTTTTAGATTCTTTTCTTCCTGTGCAATCTTTGTAGTGTGGTGTGTACTGTACAGTCATGGCATATCTCTTTTGGGACCAGCCACATTTCAAGGGCTCCCTGACCGCTTGTGGCTCATGGCTGCTGAATAGGGCAGCATGGCTTTCGTTCCAGCAGGCCAAAGCTGTTTGCCATTGCTCGCCATCTTCTTCCTCTTCCCCAAAGATGTGGGTGTCACTCGCAGGCTGAGCAGAGATAGTAGCAGGGCCAGCAAAGGGTCAGTTGCAGGGGTGGTAGTGACTGTGGAAGCTCAGACAGGAGGATGGCAACCGTCTGGCTCTGGGAACTTCTCTTCTGTGCTGGTGGCTCTGTGAGTGAGTCATGGTGGGGGCGGGGAGGCTGGCAGGCTTGGGGGGGCTGGAGAGCTGCTGTCTTTTGAAGTCGCCCTGAGGGCCTTCGTGTGTGGGGACGGGAGGAGGGGGCTGACACACGGGAGGAGGGGTGCTGAGGGAAAATGGAGTCACAGAAATAGACCTGTGTCTGTGGGCTGGTCACAAAAACTCAAAATACCCTTTCCCTGTGCAGGGGAAGAGCAGGACAAGGCAGATGTTAAAGAGGTCCGTGCTTTTACAGTCAAAATACTCAGGAAAGATCATGAAGACTAGGGCCCTTGGAAAGGTCAGGATCTGGGGCTCTTTTAAAAATTGGATCCCACGGACGCATGGGTGGCTCAGTCAGTTAAGCATCTGCCTTCAGCTCTGGTCATGATCCTGGGGTCCTGGGATCGAGTCCCATGTTGGGCTCCTTGCTCAGCGGGGAGCCTGCTTCTCCCCCTGCCTGAAGCTCCCCCTGCTCATGTTCTCTCTCTCTCTCTCTCTCTGTCTCTCTCTGACAAATGAATAAAATCTTAAAAAATAAAATTGGATCCTACAGTTGTCTCAGTTCTCCAGACTTGTGTCTGAAGGGTGTTCTTTTCCATGTCACACATCTGTTTTCAGTGCTTCCTAACTGATTCGAATGTTGAAGAAAAAGTGCCTCATGTACAACCTTTCACTGGCTTCTAAACTGTACAGACAGATGTCCTGTCTTTGAAAAGCAGCTGGTCAAACACCCTCTCACAGGACATAGTCACAGAGCTCGAAGGCTTTCAGGAAGAGCGCTTTACCCTAGTAGGAGCTTCAGCCATCCCCGGGGCCTACGAGCCCAGGCTAGGTCTGAGGCCCTACTTGTCACTTGTCAGGCCTCTGCCTCCCAGAGCTTCAGTCTCCTCTTCTACCACATGTGGATAATAATTGTTTCCACTTCATGGGATGTCGGGAGCCCCAAATGAGGTAATGGGTGTGCTGTTCTTAGGAGGAATGCCCAGCACGTGCCATCCTGACCGTTTGCGGGAAATCCTGGCTCTCCTGCCTTTCGGGGCCATGGCTGGCCAGGTAGAATCTTCTCATTTACCGAAGTGCTGTAGGTTTAAATTAGACCCCGCAAAATGACAGATGTGGAATATGACACATGGAGAAGAGGGATTTGGCCACAGCTGCTGAGGGAATTGAGGGCAGAACTCAAGACAAAAACCTAGAATTTCTATTTTCCTGTGCTTATTTAGCAGGGCCTTCTGGGCCTCAGAACTAGTGTCTTAAATTTCAGAAAGCATAGAGAGGAAATGGATAAGGCAGGGTTTGAATATGTAACCACAGAGCAAACAGCAGCTTCATATAAAAAGGCGAAGAAGAAGCCCTTAAATGTAAAATACCAGACATTCAAAAGAATAGGTGAGGTGTGTATATATATATATAGTAACATGGAGTCACTGAAAACGTTTAGAGTGAAACGGATATGACATGGAAAACACTTTGCATCTATGTCAAGGAAAAAAACAGGAAATAAAACTGCCCCAAATTTACTGCTAAAAATTAAAAAAATACATACACACACCCTCCAAAATGCTCTAAACCAGATGTTATGTTTGCTTCTCTCTGTTGGATAATAGTCTTTTCTTGATGCTTTGGTGTATTTTCTACAAAGAGCGCTTGCTACTTTCACAAGCAGGAAAAACAATGAAGGTTATGAAAGATTTTCAGTCTCCGGTTTCCACCAGGGAGCCTGTAGCTCGTTCTCTCTCTCGCAACCTTGCAGGACTCCTAGTGGCTTCAAAGCCAGCTCTGTTTACAAAAGGATGATTATGTGGGGTGTCCAGGGAGATTGACTGAGAGAGAACAAAGTGAGACATGTTTTATTGAAGACGTTAACCAGAGTCAAGACAGTCTCACAACAGAAACCTTTAATGAATTCAGTGGATGGCTGTTACAGTCAAAGTAAATTAGGTAAATGGCAAATGGGAATGTTAGCGAGCTCTGCAAGGAGGATGAGACTTCTTTATCTATTTCTATAGGGAAGAGATTACAAATAAAGTCCAGATGATCATGATTTTTATTTAGTCAGGGATGGATTAACTTAGTTGATTGGGAGTCTGGTGAGCTTAGCAGTAGAGCTTCGTCCTTCCCCCTCGTTCCATGGGTTTTCTTCTAAATCGAGAAGGGGTTCTGCTTCCGTCCTCCCAGGCCTTGGGGTCTTGCCAGAGGCTGTCGTCCCCAACCTGCCTTCTCTGTCTTGCTACTCGGATGAAGTCCTTCTGCCTTAGCTCTGGTTGCTCCTCTCTGCCCAGCCACGCTGCGTCTGTCCATTGTCCCCATATTTCTTTGTTGCATTTGACCCTTAGCCTGTGCCTCAGGTCCCTGCCCTGCGGCTTTGGTGAAATTAGTCTTGCTTCTCTTTCATGTCTGGTCTCAGCTGTGAGAGCTGCAGGTGAAAGCCCTCCTCCTCTCGTGTACCCAGGAGAGAAACCTGCACACCCCTGACCATTTGAATTTTTGCGAGGCCACAACCACAGGGTCTCTGAGACTCTTATTCTTGACAGTCATTCCACAGCTGTAAGAGCACCGAAGACTGGGAGATAGATACTGATGGGTGGAGGCAAGCCTGCCCAGTGAACTTGGTCCTCCCACTTCCTAGTTGAGAGACGTTGGGCAGGTTACTTAATCTCTTTCAGCCTCCATTCCTCATCTGCAAAATGGTGGTTATAGTAGTTTCTTGTGAAGGTGAGTTATTACACGTAAAGCGTGTCTACGGGGTCTGGGACATGGCTAGCACTCCATTAATATTCGTTGGTACAGTGTTTTTATTTTATTATAAAAGCAACCTAACCTATCCTGTAGGAAGAGCCTGGGCTCCAGAGTCAGGAAGACCTGTTTAAACCGCTCTTCCGTGGCTACCTGTGGCATACCTGTGTGCTTCTGTTCCTTCTATAAAATGGGATAATAAATAGTACTGACTCTGGGGCTTCTAGTTAGGGACTAGCTGAAATAATGGAGATGAAGTACTTGCAAAATGCCCGATACACAGCACCTCCAGAAATTTGCTACTCGGTGCATGACACATGATGGACAGTCTCTCCAGCTTTTTCTAGAAAGGATGACTATGAAATTATTATTACCATCAAGATTATCATCATGATCTTTATAGGATTCCAGAGTTGACATTCAAATTCTAAAGTAGATTCAGCTTTCCTGGTTGTGCTCAAGAACCGTAACAATGTAAGAGTGAGATCAGGACCAGGATTGGCAAGCTTGGTTTTCCCTCTGTCCAGGAGAATGAGCTCATTTTACCCTAAACCAGATTCTATTTGTCTCAAATGCGCATGAGCTGAAACCAAGGGGTGTCTGAATGGATGAATCCGGTGGCCAATGGCAATGTGTTTGGGTGAAGATGTGGATTGTAAGGTTAATGATTTTGTTTCTTTGCATTATATAATATAAAGTAAAAGTGAAATCCTTTCAAAAAATTATATTTTGTTAAAGACTACTAACGTGACTCAAAGTCACCCCAGGAATTGCTAGGAACAGGAAAATATGACCTCATGGAGCCAGCTAGGGGTGGCTAATCATGTTCTAGAGAAAGCCAGCTTTTGACATTATTACAAACCCTCCCTAGTTTAAAGTGATCATAAAGCTCAAGGAGGAAACATGCTTTATGGAAACTAAACCTTGTCATCCCTTAAATCTCTCACTCGTAAGTTTCCATTTCCTGAAAACCTCTGTAGTAAAATCTACCTGTTAGAAAACATCATAATTGAATTCTAGATCTGCCAGAGCAAGTCACTTAAGTACTAATGCAATACGAGGGTTGCCCTGTGCATGAAACGGCCTTTACATCAGATATTAAAAAGATTTTATACCCACTGGCTTACTAATGATGACTCAGCTTTATGAACTAGATACCAGACAGGTTTTCCAAGCAAAAACAAATACCAGGGAATCCAGGGACCCATGCATCCTGTCTGAGCTCATTAGTAGAAGTTAGTTACACATCAGGGAGTGGGGGGGGTCTGTTTTCAAACCTAGACTCTGGGGCCACGTAGTTTCCCCCACCCAATGCCTAGGTGGTTAGTTTCGATAGCAAGGAAGAGTCCTCAAGGTTAAGCCTGTTTACAAAGCTCACCAGAGAAGAGCCCTTGTTCTTAACCTCAAGATCTAGACAGATTCAACTGAAATGATTAAAAAGGAGGGGATCACCCAAAACCAAACAAAAACACAAACTTGGCAGCTCTCCTCAATTTTAAAGAGTAGTTTGATTTGAAGAAACTACTAAGAAAAAGTGGAAGATGCTTTTTTAAAAATAGCAATATAAGAACTACGTGCAAATGTCACAGTCAGCGACACAGATCATGTGGTATTTATCACACTCCCAGATATGTCCCATGATATGGGGCTATGGTACCTGCCACACAAACCAGTCTAAACAGAACGGGGTTCTTCTCTTACACTCTAGCATATTTACAAAGCGCAGCAGGTGCTGACTGAAAACAGCAACTCCCAGACACCACCCGCCCACCCCCGCGGCTCTGATCTAGGAGGTCCCAGGTACATCTGGGAATCTTCATTTTTCTTGGGGAATCACATCAGGTGGTTCTGAGATAGATGGGCCACGGACGGCACTTCGAGAAACATCTGATTTAACAAACACAGTAAATCATAAACCAAGTCAGAACATTACACACTGCAAAATGAGGAAGACTAATAAATCCAACAGTCTAATTCTGAAATTATGGGAAAGCCAATATATTTAAAAGTTGTCTAAGATCTGTGTTTTTAAAAACTTGCAGGTAAGTGTTTAAAAGGGCTAGTAAGCCCTTAGAAGAGGCATGGAAGTGAACCCTAAGCCAGCTGGTTTATTTAACAAGTGATATTAATCAGTTCCATGTGTATTACTCTCTAGTGGGAGTCCAGTGGCTCTCTACTTTGGATGGATGCATAGTAGAATTCATCTGGGAGCTTTTAATAAACTCATCCCTGGATCCCAGCTCCAGAGACTGACCCAGCTGATGTGGACTGGGGCCCAGGTATGGGCAAGTTTATGAAGCTGCTCAGCTGATTCAGATGTGTAGGCAGGGCTGAGAATCACTGTCTACCTGATGTATCTATCCCCACTCTCTCACACAGACACAGACACAGACACAGACACACACACACACACACACACACACACACACACACTTTAAAAAAAGATAGGTAAGGAAACTACAGTGCAGAGGGATTAAACAATTTGTCCAGGCCATAAATCTCGTTGCTGCATGTTGAGGCAAGCTCCCATGTCAGAAAATTAGACAGCAAAATGGTCAGGAGAAGGGAAGACGCTGTGCTGGAAGAGAGGTATGAAATCAAGCTGCCTCTGGTCTCCGTGCAACCCAGGGAATAAAGAACCTGCACGAGACAAAGCTTCAAAAAGGGGCTGTTTTCCTTTGATGAAGAAGGCGCAGAAAAGTACTGGAAGGTATAATGTGTATTCCAAGGAGGCAAATTAACCCCTTCTTCCTGTGAGTAGAAACAAGGTGGTCACAGGTCGCATGATATTCGGGAGGCAGCTTGGCATTTACCACTCCCCACCTTTCTGTCCACCAGAGCTCATGGCAGACATTGTTCACTGTTGGCAAGACTCTCACTCCTGACCTCAGGCCTCAAAAGTCTTTTTAGCACAGAACTCACCCACCACCAATGCATCTAATGAGGCAAATGAGATAAAATGTATTTGCCTTCTCTGGTACAGTGGACTCACACCTAACTTTGAGTAGCAGCTTGGCCCATCCCTCGCTGTGTGGTCTTGGGCAAGTTACTAACGTTTCTGCATTTTATTTCTCCCATGAGTTAAAAGGAAGAAAAAAAGAATGCCCATCTTGCAGTTGCATGTAAGGTAAATGATGGAGTGTCTGGCACATAGTGGGCCCTTAGTAATGGCAGCCCGAATTGTAGATTGTCTGTGAAGTCATGAGAGTGAGTTTGACTGCCAATGGCTTGAGGGAGACATGTAAAAATAGGTAAGACTCCAACATAGAGCCTTGGAGGCCTTGTTCAGTAAGAACCCCAGTCTGTGTGGAATCCTATATTTTACAAGGATGTTTCAAGCTGTGGATGAAATAAATGGGACTTGCCAAATCCCATGAGTTCACGGCACGACCCGCCAACTGCACACGGAGTAAATGCTCAGATGCAATTCTTCACCCTGACATCTGCAATTAGTCCCTGGATTATGAGAGCAGCAGGAAGACAATGACACAGGGGAGAGATACTCAGGGGCCAGAGACAGAAGTCTCTGTGTGCCTGCCTCACTCAACCTCCCCTGCCCAAATCGCCATCTACTCTCATTTCATCCTAACCACAACCCGTAAGGTGTGTTATTACGAGGACAGTGCCTGTTTCACCACCGGAACGCTGAGGTCAGTGGAGCCAAATATCCCTCATGGAAGTGGTAGAGCTGAGATCTGAGATCATGCAGTTAGGCTCCAGAGCTCCGTGCCAGGAACCAGACACCGTCATCAAGATTCCTTCCCCCAAATACATGCATAAATAGATACTTCCCGTGGAGCAAGCAGGTAATATCTTATGTTCCTTGATCACTCAGATTACTGAAATAATCGAAGAACAGCCGTCCACTCCCATCCAATAAAAGCCCTGGTCCTTCTTGTCAGTTACATTAGTTCAAGTAGAGGTTTAGGAGGGCCGGGGCACCGGAAACTGCAAAGCAGTGGTATTTGTGTGCATGTATCAACTGGCTTTGATTTTCCCCAGTTAAGAAAAGAGGAGATTGGAATTCAGTCTTTATGAAATACCCTCACATGTGAGAAATCTCATCAAGTAGCACTTTGGGTCCTTTAAGAGTTCGAAGTGGTGTTGCTGGCAGGTAACATGGAACCCAGAGGGAAGAAAGTAAAAGAAATACAGCACCTTTAGATGTGACGTGCTCGAGAAGCAAGATATATCCGCACAGGACAAAAATAAGATAAATGACTAAGCACCTACGATGATAGTTTTTTCTTTAAATGGATTATTATGGGCTGCGTGGTGCTAGCCTGTCTGGATTGGTGGCCACAACATTGGGTTTCAATGCTGCCAAGATATGGGAGACTTTGTGGAGGGGCTGGGGTTTTTGGTGGGTGTTTGAAAGAAAACAGAGCTGGCAGATGCTCAGAAACCAATGGGTTTTAAACATGCCCAGAATGCAATTTCTTCTCCTGCAGCTACAAGAGAGAGGATTTTATTTTAGAGAAGGATTTGTGGTTTGAATTAGAATAGCACTATTGTGACAAAGTTGGCTTTTAGGCTAAGTGATGTATTGGCTGAAAATTATATCTATGCCTTCGGTGGGAGCTCAGAGTGGGTTATAGCTTACTACTATGTTTCGAGAAGAAGTCTATAAGCAGTAAGCAAGCAGAAGTTCTTTAGTGATATTGACTTCCATGTCATTTTCCATCAGCCTAGGAGCTGTGATGATATAGATTAGGTTCCCTGGATGAAGGGTGGAGATAGTTCATCAGGATAGCAACAGAAGTCTGGATGCTTCTAGAGTTTCATGAAAAAGGGGTATTTGGTCACATGTGGAGGATAACCTTGGAGTGCTTAAAAATGTGCTGGGAAACTTAGACAAATTTTTCAAAAATGGTGTCACTTTCCCTCTCAGAAATCCACCTTTGAAAAGGTGAAGTGAAACGGCACATTGGGTAGATCAGGGATTATCCATTTGGAAGGTTTATGAGATGATATGGCCCAGCCAATGAATAGGATTAAGTATTCAGTGACACCCAGAGAAACATCAAAGAGAGTCAGACCGCAGATCTCACAATACCAGATAGATCTTCAAGCCTATTTGCTTCCTTCAAGTTCTAAAGCGCATGGGTCACATAGCCTGACAAATATTAATGGTGGCATCTAAGACCATTTCTGCCTGAAATCTCAGCTCCTGAGAGGTGGACTGGGAACGGGCCGAAAGAGGCATGCAAGGAAATGCTTAAACAAAAAAATGTCCAGAAATCTCAATATATTTAGAATAATACTTTGCTTTTTAGGAAATTAATGAAGTGGGAACAATTATATTCTCAAGCCTGAAGGGAGTCTTTAGAGAAAACAAGGCTGAATAATGGCTATCATAAGTTGCAAAGACAGGAGCCGGGAATTGCTATATGTTTGAGTATTTGACCCATCAATTCTAAAGGAACGAATAGAAAACAAAATTGAATTGGTAATAAATTCATTGGCCATCCAAGCAGTATTCTAGAAATGGGTTATGAATCACTCAAATTAGGGATATCAGGAGTCATATAGATTATAGTAACTTGAGTATTTTGCTTCCTTTTCTACTTGTCTTTATTATTTTTTTGCATTGGTATATTTTACTATTTACTATTTATATCTTTATTATTATTGGATTTTTTCTCAGTTCTTTGTAACATTTTAATGAAACTAATCCCTCAGGTTGTAATTCAATTTGGGAAATAATAGACAGCAAAATATTTTGGAAACATTTTAGCTGCAAGATTTTCTCTTTGTTTTCTTGGCAGGGGAGGGAGCAGTAATAAACAAAGGAAATAAATTACATATTGTTGGTCCTAAAATATCCTTTCATAGTTTACTATGTATCTCTTTATATATAAAATTTTGAATTTTCTTTGTTTTCAAGAATTGACAATGGAAGCGTCTTTTAAACATTTCCATATGCATTTTTGCCCCATAATTAAATCAACTCTTGATGTGAGGTTCCACTACATAAATTGAGTTTGTTCCTATTTCAAGAACCTTGCAAAATGCCTATAAAGCAATAATTAGAAAGAAAATACAGGCCACATAATAGTTACCAAATAAAATTTGGTGAATATGGAGTTGTTCAGATGATTCCAGAGAACTGGGAGTTGGCGCTTGGCCACAAGGCCAACAGACGTAATGTGAACAATTTGGGCCTCCAGTATTTCCAAATGCTTTGCCAATCTTTAACTTTGCATGACTTCTGGATTAGATGGGCCACCAACATGTTTTATCACGCTAAACACAGTGGTTCTCCACAGCTTCGTGGCACTCGAGGGAAGAAAAAAAAAAAAACAAACCCTGATAATTATCACCAGAAGGGAAGAGTAGAAACTTTCAAGTTCTCAGAAAGTTTTAAAGAGCCACTTTACACACGTTTTATTGGCTCTTGTTGTCAAAGAGCTCACATTCTCGGGTGACTCTCAGCTGGGCATAGTTGTCATAGAGCTGCTGCAAATGCAGGTTCCCCTCCCCCCTCGATGGGAACTTGGAACAGTGAGCTTGTCCCTAGGTGGTTTGTTCTCATGAATTCCTCTCTTCTAGTTGTTCAGCCTATAGTAGAAACAACTTCACAAAAAGACTGAGGAATACACATGTGATAACCAGAAGAGGCGAGAAACAAGCGCATTCTTCCAGTCCGTTGGCTGAATTAGGCTATTTTGTTGGACTCCTTGGCTATCCTTCGGTGGTTCTCCTGTGAAAAAATACTCTTTGCTTCTCCTCTTAAAAGCCTGCTGCATCCCCTGTTAGTTACTACAGATGTCATCTTACTCTCCCCTGCTTCTTAAACTGGAGGCCTGTGATTTCTGCTGCCTCCCTCTCTCTACAGCTAAAAGCTCTCATCCTGTAGCTCCTGAAAGCTGTCTCTCAAATTCATCCTCTCTCTTTCCACTTTCCCTGTGGGATCTGTGTTTGAAAGCTTGGCTAGAAAGACATTCAGGACTGTCACTGTCACTACTGTCACTACTTGGCCTCCACTCACCCCTCCAGCTTCTCCCCTCCAGCTCTGCCATTTACCTTTTTGTACATCCTCAAAACATGGAAGAATATTGGAGGAATCTGGAACAGCCCAAGGTTCTAATTGAGATTCAGCTTCTTACTCGCTGAGTAACCTTGGGTCAGTTATTTATGTTTCATGCAGTGTATGGATGTTGGGGGGGGTGGTTTGAGGTTCTACATTGAACAAAACAGATGAGGTCCCTGCCCCCATGGAGTGTATGGTCTAGTGGAATCACTAAGCACTCAGTGGCAGCATGTTTCTGGTAGGCAAATTGTGCCAGAGACCATTCGTTGCCTATCAAATATCCATTCCCCTCATCTCCTAGATGGTGATGTGTTCTGTTGAGAGAGCACAGTTCCCAAATTTCCTTACTGCTTGAGGTGGTCAACTGAAAGTCACTGAGTGGGGCTTCTGGGAAAACTATTTAAAACACGGTGACTCACTGGATCTCATCCATTTGTCACTTTCTCCTTCGTTGCCCTTCCTGGCTAAAATGCAGATAAGATAGGCAGCTATCTTGGGCAGTGAGGCAGCTTTGAAGATGGAAGCATTTTGCTACGGCAGGTGAACAGAGATAGAAGACAACCAGATTCACGAATGACTATGGAGCCTCCAAACGAGCCTTGGATCGCCTGACTTGGGACTTTTATGAGAGAGAAAAATACAGTAATCCAATATTTCATTCAGCTGTTTTTGTTTTGTTTTGTTTTGTTTTGTTTTAAGTAGGCTCTAGTCCCATTGAGCCCGATGCGGGGCTGGAACTCATGACCTGAGACTAAGACCCTGAGATCAAGACCTGAGCTGAGATCAAGATTTGGACATCCAACTGACTGAACCACCCAGGTGTTCCCCTCATTCAAGTTCTCTTGAGTCGATCTTTCTGTTCTGTGTAGTGGAACCTAGACTGAACTTAGTGCACAATCACCACTTAAATGCCAGATCTGGAAACTCATGACTTGAAATGGTAAGTAAAAAAAAATCACTTAAATATAATATTGATAATCATCGCTTGTTTTATTATCATTTAAATAACCACAGTGGTTATGATAATGTCCAATAGTAAGGCAAGATTTATATAAATAAAGATTTGTACAAATCTCGCCTTGACATAATCTACCTTAAATCAATCTTCATATAGTCTCTAAACTGAGGACATAGTTACAGTACTGTCATCCCTGCTTCAGACTTGTCTTAGGTCTATGTAAATTCCAATTTTCATATTTATTCTAGTCACTGAATGTGGCCCAGGAATTCCAAATACTTAACATACATGCTGCCACTTCCCAATCCTGTGTCCATGCCAGACATTAATAATTGATGATGGCATTCTCTCTGTCTCAGCCTCTTTATCATAAACCTTTTCAGTGTAGTGCCAGGCAACTCTTACCATTTGATCACAATTGGCAGCAGACATGCATTTATTGTAAGCCACTTCCAATAATTTTTAAAATGTTGAGTGGGGTTGAAATGATATATTTTTTTCTTCAAGTTGAAATATTGAGGAGGTTTTTTTTTTTAGTAATATAAACCAAATAAACATCTAGTTCATTGAATAGATGCTGATTTATATCTTAGGGTTTGAGGAAGGGCAAATACGAGCACAGTTTGCTTCTAGAAGCTCTGATATCAGTAGAGATTGATGAGTTTTAGGGAGTAGGCCACATCTATTGGGCACCCACTCTTTATTAAATAATAAGGATGGAGAGAGATAGTGGGAAAAGTAGCAGTTCTTTTTCTCATGGATTTATAATCTAATGAGAGATAGAGGATAAATCCAAAATTTTAAATGTATAGATATTAACAGTAAAAGCTAACGGTTTGCAAAAGATCCTCAGGGACAAGAAACTTAAATTTTAAATTTCCAGATGCTATTTCTGTCACAATCACTGAAATGATAATAGCTAACACCTCATGATGACTTCTGTATGTTGGGGCCTATATGCTATGGCTTTTCTGTGGGTGAGGGGGCTGCATGACTCATTAGCTTCCTCCTTCCCTAGGATCACCCTCTAGACACACATAGGTGGACTTGCAGTGCTGTGTTCCCTGTGACCACTGGGGCCTCTTCCCATCCTAACTGTGGTTGTTTGACCCAGTGGATTGACCTGATCGAAGCAGAGCCAATGAAATTCTCTGTCCCTGGAATTTGCATTGGGAATGAAGATGCCATGGACTGTAACCACTGAAACTGAACCATATATCCATCTGTTCCAGAAAGAAGGGACACAACAGCTGCTGCTGGGATCCTGGGTCCTGGGTCCTGCCCTCTGGAAGATTTGCCAAGCTTGAAATCGTTAAGAACTATGGTGAGGTCTGCATGTGACATAAACATTTTAATCTACTCTTCGCTTCTTCCTTGAGCACTAAAATACCCCAGTGTTAACAAATACTTGACTTCTCTTTCTGTGTCTTCTTCCCCCTTTTCCTCCCTCTATTTCTCCCCTACTGTCTCTTTCTCGCCTCCCTCTTTTTTTTGGCTTAAACTAGCCAGAATCAGATACTATTATTTGCAACAAAATAACTTTGACTACTACAGGTACACCAATTTCTTTAATCTTCACTACAATATTAGGAGGGGCTACTGTGTCCTCAGTTGTGAAATAAGCAAGTTAAGACTTAGAGAGCTTACAGAATTTGACCCAAGGTCACATAGCTATTAGGTGGCTGAGCCAGGATGCAGACCAAGCTAGGCCTATGTAATTCTAGGACCAGGACTTCAAGAGGATGTTTGGTTCCATAGGTAGTGAATCAGGACTTGCCTGCCCTTTGATTTCCAGAAGATGGACAAAATGCCTTCACATAGCCTCAGTTCTGCCTTCCTACAGCATTAAAAGCATGGGTAAAGCAGCTCCTTGAAATGTAGATCTACCTCATCTTTTCTTTTTTGGCCTGTCACTGGGACACGTGCCTTTGAATAGAGCAAAAACTATGTGGAAGATGACAGCACATAGTTTTGTTGTATTTGATATACCAGATGATATATTTTTGCTGTGTTTGAAATACCAGATGAAGGTGATAGCAACATCAATAACCTCTTCCTACAGTCTTCTTGAAGACCCCTCACTGTGTCCTCTTCTTTCTTTTTCTTTTTTAAATATTTTATTTATTTATTTGAGAGACAGAGAGAGCACACAAGCAAGGGGAGCGACAGGCAGAGAGAGAGAAGCAGACTCCCACTGAGCAGTGAACCTGACATGGGGCTCAATCCCAGGACCCGGGGATCATGACCTGAGCTGAAGGCAGACGCTTAATCGACTGAGCCACTCAGGCATCCCTGTTCCCTTCTTTCTTAAAATATAGCTTCCTTCCAGGAAGATTTTAACTGATTTTATCTTTTTTTTTTTTTAAACAAATGTTGGAATGAAAGGGGGAAAGAAGATGCTCATCCTCAAATCTTGAGGCACTGTGGCATCATGAGTGGCTTCCATTTTTGGAGTAGGGTGTATTCTCCTTTGTCCCTCCAGAGTTTCCTTCTTTCTGTCCAGTAGGCTAATCCGCTTGGACCACATAAAGGGGCTCCATTTGGTCTTGATTAATGAAAGAGAGGGAGCAGCAGATGAGAGAGAGGAAGGAGGTGGGGCTTGAGGTATCTATTCCTGCTTCCTCCCAATGGGGTCACCTCAGGCTGGCAGTTTCTCTGGACTAAAGGTACCTTATGCTTCTCCTCATCATTTCTCATTGTGGGTTCCAGTAAGTGCTCCTTCCCCTCTCTCCTTCCACTCCAGAGTGGCAGCAACTCCACTTTCCCTTGCCCTGGGATTCTGCATTATTCTTTCTGGTTTCCCTATGCCCTGCATACACCTCCAGAAATAGCCCATCCTTGGAACATCCTCAGGTGGATGCACTGCTGTTTCCCGCTGGGCTCCAGAGGGATGCTCATTGTAAGTGCTCCTCCTAACCATCCTTCCTCTTGTGCTTTCTCATCCTTCATTTTCACTGATGTGCAAACCTGTGGTGCCATGGTCAGTACTCTCTGGGAGAGTCCAGTCATTCAACACTAATAATTAAACCTTCTTATCCAACACACAAAATCAGACTTCCATCTCAGAGCTCTTTCCGAATCACATGTCGCAATTTGTACCTAACATTCTCACAATTAAATTAGAACTGACCTCATTGTTAGACTGGCACACTTTTTTTTCAAAATATACTTTCCAACCTCTAGTTAAACATGCAGAGGCTCAAAAGGTTAGACAACATCATCCAACGGTAACTTCCCACGCACAGCAACTGTCTTTGAATGTAGCTGTGTTGCCCGTCACATGGATGATTTGGTTGTCTGTGAATATAAGAACCTGAGAAATGCTATTGACTATGGGAGCTGTCTATCACAGCTTGACTATAAATTAGGAGATACCTAGCTTTATGCAGACTTACTCAGATTCTGAAACCGAGTAATTTACTTTCACTATTGGGGGGGGGACATTCACAGCACAGTAAGCTGATCGAATGACTAACACAAACGCTCTGATATTTAGGGTGGAGAATTCATGCAGAGAATACATCATCAGTGAAGTCATCACCATTGTGCTCACGAGAGATGGGAGGTACGTGTGTAGTCATACCGCAGCCGACACGGCCGGGCCTGAGAAGGTGGGCCATCAGGAAAGAGTCAGGCAGGGCTTTGTTTGTGTCTGGGGAAGTTCCTGGACATGCAGTGGAGTTCCTGCTTGATTTAGAGGATAGCGTCATTCTATGTGCTACTTCTTAGGCCGAATCACCTGTTCTCCGTATGGATTTGCCTTGAAAGGCTGTGGTTTATTTCTAAAATCGTGTACGTACACACCGATCAGTATTCATAAACAGCTGTGCCCTGTCCTCCTCTATCCTGTGTTCCACCTCTGGAGTCCTTGCCAGATGGCTCCTTTGAACAATTAAAAAGAAATGGAGATTTTAGAAAGTCTCTTGGCTCAGGATTGAGAGACAGGAAGATATGCATGGCAGGTCAGGTTTCTGTGAGGCAGACTCTGAGATGAAGATTGGGGTGCAGTATATTTATGGGGAGTGAGGGAAGGAGGCTCAGACAGAGAATCTGGTCTGTGATGCAGCCAAGACAGAAACTTTAGCCTGCCCCATGGTGGGGCTCTAGAGCTGGCTTGGCCTTACAGAGCCATCCCTAGGTGGGGCAAAAGGTCCAGGCTTTAATGCTGTTGTATATCAATGGTTAACCAGGTTGCACCAGAGAAACTGGGGAGCGGCCTTGTGCGAGGCAGCTGTCTTCTGTTTGGGCAGTTGCTGGCATGGGGGCTCAGCTGTGAGCTAGCGACACCCAGCAATCATCAGCAGCTGTGGGAGTGAGTGCTTCTGTCCTGAAGGCGCGCTGAGCGCCAATGACTGCTGGGAGCTGATCCTATTCTTGCCCCGTGCTTGAAGTCTCCCCGTTTTGCCTACTTGCTCTGTTTCTTAGCTAGGAATGTGACCAGGTAGAGAACTATTGGATTAGGAAATATTCTCTTTCTTTTTTAACTCTGCAAGAATTTCCTAAGTTGACCACTTAAAAGTACGGGTGAGCTTTGTGTGTTCAAAATATGTAAACTTGCTTCTGCCTCTCTCTGTTTCTGTCTGCCACTCTGCCTGCTTGTGTTCTCTCTCTCTGACAAATAAATAAATAAAATCTTAAAAAAAAAAAAAAAGAAAAGAAAGGGACGCCTGGGTGGCTCAGTCGGTTAAGCGGCTGCCTTTGGCTCAGGTCATGATCCCAGGGTCCTGGGATCGAGTCCCACATCAGGCTCCTTGCTCAGCAGGGAGCCTGCTTCTGCCTCTCTCTCTCTCTCTGTCTCTGCCTGCCACTCTGCCTGCTCATGTTCTCTCTCTCTCTGACAAATAAATAAATAAAATCTCAAAATACGTAAGCTGATATACCAATAGATTTTCATAAACAGAACATTCCCAGGGACACCCCATTACCTAAAGCCAAATGTAGGGGTATATGGATGTGGATCACACACATTTCACTGTTCTTCTCCAGAGCATTTCACTTCTAGTGAGGTCAAGGCTTATTTTCCTCTGAAAGTAGTTTGTGGTCTGGCCCTTAGAACATTACTGCTCTTGACTGACAATCATATTTGGATTGGTAAACTTGAAAACTCATTTTTTTTTTGTCTTCATTATTGTCGGAAACTCTCACTTTTCTACTGTAGAAAGCACAGAGGGTCTTTCTGTCCGAGGCAGCCCGGGGTTACGACACAACCGTGGCTCTCGAGTCAGAATCCTGGTTCTCACACCTGGCTTTACTAGCTATTGGCTCCGCAATCCCCTTTGTCATCTCCGTGTCCCAGTTTCCTCAATTTATAAGATCAGCTGTAGTGGAGACTGGGTTAATAGACGTGCAAAGGCTTTATAAACTGAAACACGCAGTTCAAATGTCTCGTTACACTTGTTAGCACTAGAAGAGAGCTGGGCGACCACCTTGGCCAGAGGAGCCCCTCAGTCCCGGGGAGGTCCGGGGATTCGCTGAAGACTGCACAGCTGGCGGGGGCAGGGGTGGGGAGTTGGAGCTGCAGCTGGACCCCAGCCCTCCTGACTCCCAGCCTGGCACTTTCTCCAATCTCTCTTGCCCAACAGTCCTCTTGTTGCAGCACAGGGACACTGCATGTGTTGCCTGCTCCTATAGAACCCTTGAGAAGATTTCAGAATGGCATAATGTTTGCCAAAGCTTCGAGACTATAATCTGGAAACACGACACTCTTCAGATCTGAAGGACTATTATTCAAAAATTGTTACCTTAGTCATTATGCTAAAATCCCCCTTGGGCTACAGTAAAGAGGAGAGGAGCTCATCTTGTATTGGTAATAGAATTACTGAGTGTGCATATCCCTGTGTGCGTGTAGATAGTCAGAGAGGAAGACAGGGAAAGAAAGGGAGAGAGAAAGAGAGCCTCTTTAAGAAGCAAATTACTGTGCCATAGATTTTACATGATTTCCTAGCCCCCTTATTTAATAAGTCTAAACTGAGAGTTCTTGTAA
Source organism: Ailurus styani (assembly GCA_002007465.1). Classification (NCBI taxonomy): domain Eukaryota; kingdom Metazoa; phylum Chordata; class Mammalia; order Carnivora; family Ailuridae; genus Ailurus; species Ailurus styani. The sequence continues at coordinate 773,079 of LNAC01000299.1, forward strand.
TTCTTTTGCATCAGGGATGTGCGGCAGGCCTGCAGTTTTTCTGCGTTTCTGTAGGTATTCATTTCCAAAATTTCATTACCATCCCACGTGTGAGTCATTCCCTCCCATGCAATCCATTTAAAACCTCCAGCATGCTCTGGGGGCAGGAGGAGAAAGCTCAGAAAAGGCCAACCCTATTCATTTGGTAATGGTGAGGACCTGCCAACTTGACAGGGGAGAGGAGGCCCTGCAGGGTTACCCCAAGGTGGCCAGCAGAAAAAGCGGCGGCATCTGGTTCCCACCCACCTCCCCTCTCTAGGAGTGTGCCCTTCTGATTGGCTATACGCTTCTTGTGTGGGAGTCTGGGACAATGCAGCTGGTGAGAGAGAACCGAGATGAGAAAAATTCCTTTAGCAGGATAATGAAAATGTAAGCCGAACATTAAGAAACAATCACGCAGGCCGCATGCGCACAAGCAGCTCTGACCGGGAATTAGAAAGCCTCCATGTCCACCGGCCGCAGCCTTCACATGAGGGCAGTGAAATTCGCTCTAGTTACAGTACGGTGCTTGTGAAAGGGGTTGGGAATGTGAACTTTATACAACTGTCAATTTATTTTATACATTAACTGTGAATGGTATACCTGATTTCAATATGGTTTGTCCACAGCTCATAGGGGATCTTTGTGGCTTCCTTCGCCTTTGAGGGCAAACAGCAGCACAGTACGGCCAGCCTGCTTCTCCTTATTAAGAAGGAAGTCATCCAAGGGGGTAAATTTGCTAAGTGAGACCCATGGAAGCTTTCAGGCTCCTGGCCTTGGGATGTACTGCCACTGGAGATGGGTATCTGGGGCTGGCATGCTAACAAAGCTCACAGCAAGGCGTCACTTACTAGAAGATGCCACACTCGTGGCCCTTTGGTATCACTCCTCTCTGGCTATCCTTAGGAGAGCTAATCGATTTTTCATTTTCTTGTAGGAGTGCCAGCTTGGAAAACACAGTGTGAAAAATGTCCAAGGGATGGCCATTCTCTGCCTTCTGCCACAGAGGGGGTCTACACAGACAGTCCTGCGGGCAGCGGTGGCTCCCACAAATAAGCTGTTGCGTCAAGAAACAGGTGGTGAAGAACGGGGGGCATGGCACCCACATCCTTATTAGCAATTTTCTCTGTGTGGCATTTAAAACTGAAGAAGGAGTTAGATACTAGCTCTTGGCTGAGTTTAATACTGAGAAATTCATGCAAGAGCCATTGCTCTCAGATACACCATTGTGTGACCAGCATGGTGAACTCTACCCTCAGAATGGACTTCACCCTTTCAGAAATGGTTCTGTTCTTATCCCTTACTTAATATTTTCTCTACCCTCAAAATTCTTCTCACAGGGAAGAGTCATGCTGCTCTATATGTTGAAAATTCAGCATGTCAGTTCAAGAACTTCTGGCTCCTGAATATGTCAACACACCAGAGTTGGGTTGGGGTTTCTGTTGACATGTGGTGGCTGAGAGATTCTTTCCTTAAGCTCTTCAGCACCCAGAAGAATTGCTTCAGTTTTCATGTTGGAGGAAGAACATGGAGTTTGTGGCTCACAAGAGGCACAGCTAACCTGAACTTGGAGAGAAGAGGGAATCCCATGACTTTTGGCATGGAGTTAGACCCAGGGAGGGGAATGCAACTCTTTTCTGATTCACAAAACTTTGTGGTGTGGGATCTCTCAGATTCTGGGAGCCTGGTTTCCTTCAAAATTGTCTAATTAGTTCAATAGGGAGAAAACTCTAGAAGGATTAAAGGCTGCAGCAAAAGTAAAAATTAGAAAGAGAGGAAAAGTGAATTGTAGGTTTAAGGCAATTATAGTAAGGTAAGGGCCTGATGATCCAAGAAAGTCCTGATTCCCATCATTTTTTTAGCTCAGAGACCCTGGAAAAATCACCATTACTTGTCTGGTTGTAGGTTTACCTGAAAACAGTGGAGATAACTGTAGGTGCCTCTTCCACCAGCATCCCATCAGTCTCCTGATGGTTAGAATGTAAAAATACTTCAGGATTGGAGACATCTTGCTCATGTATGTGCATATTAGTATGTGTAAGTGAATACCAGGCAAGCACTTTGTTCATGCATGGGTTTGAGATTTGTATTTTCATTTTCTATTTTCTTTGCTAATGGGGAAAATTAGATGTAAGCACATCAGGGAAGGGTCATCGCTTGTGATGTTTATGGCAGAGGGATACATTAGCCAATCTGCACTCTTCTGTACACTGGAAGTTGATAGCTGTAGAAATTATGCGTCCGTTAGACTTTGTCTTGGGATAGGTGTCACATTAGCCTTAGGAGAGCTACATGGCCTGTGTCAAAACCCCAAGAGTCAAAGGCCTACTGTAAGAGAAGAATGTTAAAGGCACACAATGGGGACTACATTGCTTTTCTATTTTTAGAAAGTTCCATGATAGTCTACAATAGTTTCTTTCACATCTCCCTAGCCTGACAAACGTTTATCTGATCTTGAAAGAAAAATTTAACCTAAGAACTATTCTAATGTTTTGTTTTGATTTGTATTTGGATGAGATTTTTAGGGAGAAAGAAATCATTAGTTTTTTATTTTATTTTTAAAATAGGTGATTTTACACGAAAGTCCTCCTCAAGGAAAAGGATGGTCTTTATATAGGGAAAGATCACTGTGCTCTGCCATGGTAATTATGGAACTAGTCACAGCCTTTGTATGTAATTAAAAAAAAATTGTTTTCCCTTCCACTGCAGGGCAGCTATCAGATTCCAACACAACAGTATTAGGCCAAGTTCACTCGTATGGCTTTCAGGGGCAACACTCAATTAAAACATTGAATGACCCTCCCACTGGCATCGTCCTAAAATTGCTGCTAACCTTGGAATCTAAACCAGTTGAAATTAAACAATAGGCCAAATATAAAGACAACCTTTTGGGTTTCCATAAAAAAAGGGCCCTCAGGTTTTCTTGTGAAGTTGAAAACTAGTAAAGGCTTACAAATATTTCCCAGGTAGGAAAACATATACCATGAAAATGGAAGCAGGGCAGGGGAAAAAAAAAAACCCAAAAACCAAAAAAAAAAACCCACAACAACAAAACCCTGGGGTAGCAATACTTACATGAGACAAAATAGACTTTAAAACAAAGACTGTAGCAAGGGACAGTGAAGGGCACTACATAATGATAAAGGGATCAATCCAACGAGAGGATGTAACAGTTGTAAATATCTATACACCTAACATAGGAACACCTAAATACATAATGCAAATATTAATAGACATAAAGGGAGAAATTGACAGCAATACAATAATAACAGGGGACTTTAACATCCTATTACATCAATGGATAGATCATCCTGACAGAAAATCAACAAGGAAACAGTGGCTTTGAATGACACACTGGACCAGATAGACCTAACAGATATATATAGAACATTACACCCCAAAACAAAGAATACACATTATTTTCAAGCACACAGTGAACACTTTCCAGGATTCATCACATGTTAGGCCACAAAAAAAGTCTCAATAAATTCAAAAAGACTGAAGTCATATCAAGCATCTTTTGCAACCACACAGTATGAAACTAGAAGTCAATTACAAAACAACAACAATAACAACAACAACAACAAAACAAACTCTGGAGAAAGTACAAATACATGGAGGCTAAGCAACATGCTACTAAATGAATGGGTCAACCAAGAAATCAAAGAGGACCTCATCGTTGATAGGTGAATGGATAAAAAAGATGTGGTATATATATGCAATGGAAAATTACTCAGTCATAAAAAAGAATGGAATCTTCCAGCTGTAACAACATAGATGGATCTAAAAAAATAAATAAATAAAATATAAAATAAATAAAAAAGAAATGGGCTCCTTTACCCCCTCTGTAAGTCACATATTCTAATTTGACTTTTGACCATTGATTTTCTGTTAGCCAACACTACCAAATTTTTACTAACTTAAAAAAAAAAAACAACATAGATGGATCTAGAAAGGATAATGCTAAGTGAAATAAGTCAGTCAGAGAAAAACAAATACCATATGATTTCATTCATATATGGAATTTAAGAAATAAAACAAATGAACAAAGAAAAAAAGAGATAAACTAAAAAAACCCAGACTCTTAAATACAGACAACAAATTGATGGTGACCAGAGGGGAGATAGGTAGGGGAATGGGTGAAATAGGTGAAGGGGATTAAGAGTACACTTATCATAATGAGCACTGAGTAATGCATAGAATTGGCGAATCACTATATTGTATACCCCGAAACTAATATAACACTGTATGTTAACTATACTGCAATTAAAATTAAAACAAGCAAACAAACAAAGCCCCCAAAGAGGACATAAAAAAATACATGGAGACAAATGAAAATGAAAACACAACAGTGCAAAATCTCTGGAATGCAGGAAAAGCAGTTCTAAGAGGGACATTTAAGTCCCCTAAGAGGGACATCTAAGAATACAGGCCTACTTCAAGAAACAAGGATAATCTCAAATAAACAACCTAACCTTACACCTGAAAGAGCTAAAAAAGAACAAAGCCCAAGCTAGTAGAAGGAAGGAAATAATAAAGATTAGAATAATGAAATAGAGATTAAAAAAAAGAAACACTAGAAAAGATTACAGACACCAAGAGCAGGATCTTTGAAAAGGCAAACAAAATTGATAAACTTTTAGCTGGACTGATCAAGCAAAAATAGAGAAAACTCAAATAAATAAAATCAGAAATGAAGGAGAAGAAATAACAATGGACAACACAGAAATACAGAGGATTAGAAGAAAAAATTTTGAAAAATTAATGCTGACAAACTGGACAACCTATAACAAATGGGTAAATTCCTAGAAATGTATAATCTTCTAAAACTGAACTGGGAAGAAACAGAAAGTTCGAGCAGACCAATTACTCGTAATGAACTTGAATCAGTAATCAAAAAAATCCCAATAAACAAAAGCCCAGGATCAATGGCTTCAAGGTCAAGCCTACAATTAATCAATTAATTAACTTATTTACTTATTTATTATCTGCAAGGTTTATTTCACAGAGCACTATATAAATGGAGGTGCAACAGTGTTCCAACATGTGACATTTTTGCAGGAGAATACTAGAAACTCATTCATTAGGACAATTGTCCCTGCCTCCTATATGAAAGAGCTAGTGTATAAAAATAGTTTTGAAAACTAAGGCACTGAGCTCTAATCCATAACAATGGTACAGTACTCTGAATAGCAAAGAACTAAGGAATCAGAAAGAATAATTCCTTCCTCTTACTTACCCAAGACTGGTGTCTAGAAAAGAATATAGACCTGCTTGAAACTCTGTGATTCACCAGAAAACTCATTAGCAGTAGGACAACTAATGTGCATTCACGTTTTAGCCAATGGCTTATGCAGAATTTGATTCTACCAAACATTTAAAGAAGAATTAATACCTATTCTTCTCAAACTATTCTAAAAATAGATGAGGAAGGAAAACTTTCAAGTTCATTCTATAAGGCCAGAATTACCCTGATACCAAAACCAGAGAGAGACACTACAAAGAAAGAAAACTACCCACCAATATCTCTGATAGACATAGATGCAAAAATCCTCAACAAAATATTAGCAAACTGAATTCAACAATACATTAAAAAAATTACTCACCATGACCACGTGAGATTTATTCCAGGGATACAAAGTTCAATATTCGTAAATTGGCCAATGTAATACAACACATTAGCAAGAGGAAGGATAAAAACCATATGATCATCTTAAAAAATGAAGAAAAAGCATTTGACAAAATATAATATCCATTCATGATAGTAACTCTCAACAAAATGGGTTTAGAGGGAAAATACCTCAAAATAATAAAGCCATATAAAAAACCCCATAGCTATCATCATGCTCATTGGGGAAAAACTGCAAAATTTTCCTCTCAGGTCAGGAACAAGGCAAGGATGTCCATTCTCACCATAATACTGGAAATCCTAGCCACAGCAAACAGACAAGAAAAAGAAATAAAAGGCATCCAAACTGGTAAGGAAGAAGTAAAACTGCCACTCTTTGCAGATGACATGATAACTATACATAGAAAACCCTAAAGACTCCACCAAAAAGCTATTAGAAATAATAAATGAATTCAGTAAAGTTGTAGGATACAAAATTTAAGTATAGAAATCTGTTGTTTTTATATACTAATAATAAAGCAGTAGAAAGATATATTAAGAAAGCAATCCCATTTACAATTGCACCAAAAAGAATAAAATGCCTAGGAAAAAATTTAACCAAGGAGGTGAAAAACTGTAATACACTGATGAAAGAAATTGAAGACAACACGAACAAATGGAAAGGTATACCTTGCTCATGGATTAGAAGAATTGATATTGTCAAAATGTCTATACCACCCAAAGCAGTCTACAGATTTGATGCAATCCCTACTAAAATACCAATAGTGGGGTGCCTAGGTGCCTCAGTTGGTTAAGCGTTTGCCTTCAGTTCAGGTCATGATTTCAGGGTACCTCAGCAAGTAGCCTGCTTCTCCCTCTCCCTCTGCCTGCCACTCCCCCTGCTTGTACTCTCTCTCTCTGTGTCAAATAAATGAAATCTTTACCAAAAAAAAAAAAATACCAATAGCATGTTCACAGAACTAGAACGAATAATCCTAAAATTTGTATAGAACCACAAAAGACCTTGAATAACCAAAGCAATCTTGAGAAAGAACAAGGCTGGAGACATCACAGTCTCAGACTTCAGGATATAGTATAAAGCTATAGTCACCAAAACAGTATGATACTGGCACAAAAACAGACACAAAGATCAACGAAAAAGGATAGAGAGCCAGAAATAAACCCACATCTATATGGTCAACTGACCTCTGGCTCTCTATCCAGAGGCAAGAATAAATAATGGGAAAAAGTCTTTTCTATGAATGGTGCTGGGAAAATTGGACAGTTACATGCAAAAGAATGAAACTGGACCACTTTCTTACACCATACACAAAAACAAACTCAAAACAGATTAAAGACCTAACTGTGAGACTTGAAACCATAAGACTTCTAAAAGAAAACATAGGCAGTAATCTTTGGAACATCACTTTCAACAACATATTTATGGCTATGTCCCCCCAGGCAAGGGAAACAAAAGCAAAAATAAGTAATTGGAGCTACATCAAGGTAAAAAGCTTTTGCACAGCAAAGGAAACCATCAAGAAAAGAAAAAGGCAGTCTCATGAGTGGGAGAAGATATTGTAAATGATATATCCAACAAGCAGTTAATATCCAAAATAGGTAAAGAACATATGCAACTCAACACCAAAACAAAACAAAACAAAAAAACCAATCTGATTAGAAATGAATAGAGGATCTGAATAGACAAACTTACAAAGACATACTGATGGCCAACAAACATATGAATAGATGCTCAACATCACTATTTGCCAGGGAAATGCAAATGAAAACTGCAATGAGATACTACCTCATACCAGTCAGAATGGCTAGACTCAAAAAGACAAGAAATAACAAGTGTTGAAGAGAATGTGGACAAAAATGGAACCTTTGTGCACTGTTGGCAGGAATGTAAATTTGTGCAGTCACTGTGGAAAACAGTATGGAGTTTTCTCAAAAAATTAAAAATAGATCTACTGTACGAGTCAGTAATTTCACTACTAGGTACTTATCCAAAGAAAATGAGAACATTAATTCAAAATGATATATGCACCACTATGTTTATTGCAGCATTATTTACAATAGCCAAGATATGGAAGCAGCTTAGTGTCCACAAATAGATGAATGCATAAAGAAGATATGCATAAAAGACCTTGCATAGCCTGGATGTGTACACACACACACACACACACACACACACACACACACACACACACACACACACACACACACACAGTGGAAAATTGCTCAGCCATAAAAAAGAATGAGATCTTGCCATTTGTGACAACATGGATGGACCTAGAGGGTATCATGCTAAGCGAAGTGAGTTAGAGAAAGACAAATACCATATGGTTTCACTTATATGTAGAATCTAAAAAAAAAAAGTAACAAATCAAATTAAAAAAAAAATCCAGACTTGAATACAGAGAACAAACTGGTGGTTTCCAGAAGGAAGGGGTGTGAAGGATGGATGAAATAGATAAAGGAGATTAAGAGATACAAATTTCCAGTTATAAAATAAATAATTCACAGAGATGAGAAATACAGCATAGAGTATATAGTCAAAAAAATATTATAATAATGACGTATGGTGACAGATGGTGACTACTCCTCACTGTGATGAGCACTGAGTAATGTATAGCATTGTGGAATCAGTATGTTGTATAACTGAAACTCATATAACATTGTATGTTAATTATACTTCAATTAAAAGAAAAATGTTTCCCAAGTACATCATCTTTAAGAGAGACTTAGAGAGCACCTAAATTTTGTGACAATGAGTGGTGAAAGTACAAATTTACACTTTTATATTATACCTTCTATCCAGAAAACTCAACGAACCACAAATATTAAGCACTCACTGACTTTATTAGTCTTATATCTTTTCAATTTATTTTATTCATAGACTTTATGTAGTTTTTTATTGCCTGTTGAATCTCTATGGTGGTGATGGTAAGGGGGGCATTGTGTTGCCAGTGGACCTGTTTATGAGTTGAGATGGATTCAGATTCAGAATCCTTTTTTCTGCAGGCCAAACTGAGTTTTGTTTTGTTTTGTTTTGTTTTTTGTTTTTTTTAATTGTTGTTGTTTTGGAACAAAGACTAGAGGTCTGTTGGTAACAACCTCTACTTTGTTTGATCTAAACTTTTGATGGTCTTTTCAAAAGTATACTTCCATATGGTAATGAATTACTTGAACCCTTAGAACTTTCATTTGCCTTTCTCTTTAGCTCTCACTTTGCTGATAAGCAAAGCTCTTGACATTCACCATTAACATGAATGAGAGAAGAGAGGGAAGGACTGGGAGGTGGTTGGTTTCTCCAGGTAGTTTCGCGGGGCCTTGATTAGAAGCTGGAAAAGCATTGGCTTCTGGATAACCCGAGTGTCTGCATCTTCCTTCTTTTTTTTTTAAGATTTTATTTATTTATTTGACAGAGACACAGCTAGAGAGGGAACATGAGCAGGGGGAGTGGTAGAGGGAGAAGCAGGCTTCCCACTGAGCAGGGAGCCCGATGAGATGCGGGGCTCAATCCCAGGACCCTGGGATCATGACCTAAGCCGAAGGCAGATGGTTACTGACTAAGCCACCCAGGCACCCCTGTATCTTCCTTTTTAACTGAATATTGCTTTCTTCATTCAACATACATGTGTTGGTAGTAGATAAAATTGTTGTCTGTAATGAACAATAAAGCAGGGAAAGTACACTTTGAAAATGTAACTTGTGTATCTTAGAAAGTGCTGTGAATTGTCTGTTAGCACACTTACCAATATCTTGCACTTCTGGTAGGAGAAAAAGTGTTAGACTGTATTTTGCTGACTAAGGCCTTGCCCCTACCCTCTTATAATTGAGAATGTTCAAACTGTTCTCATTTCAACATTATTGTACATTGAGTATCACATTCCAAGAATTAAATCAGATGAAGAGCTAAGGCCTCATTCCAACAGTACAAAGAGGCCAGGGGAAAAATGGGACCTGACAAGCCATCTGCATTATATGCTCCCAACAAATCTGTACAGGTTGCCTATAAAACCAGAGTCAGTGGCAGCTACCTTGGAGGAAGGCGCTCTTGACCTTGGAGCCATCCCTGAGCATTGGCCGTGGGGCAAATGAAAACTGAAGCACTACCTGTATTTTTCAATACACTCAACTCACTCTAAGCCCATGGATGATCACTGTGCAGCTTGAATTCTGTAAGTAGCCTGTGAAATTTGGCACATGGTTAAGTTTGAGAGTTGCGACTGGACCTGGTCCAGTGATAACCACTCCAGCTCGGTTATAAATCACTGGGAGGTGGGGAAAGCCACTATCAGAGGCTGGCTACATGATGCCCTTTTTCTGCTTGGAAACCACAGAGAAAAAGACACCACCAGCTGAACCTGTCCTACTCAGAGTAGGGTGCCAGCTCCAGACATGTCCTCTCCATCCCAGTCTCAAGCCCAATCCCCCTCTTCCTTACATCCTTTCAAATCTATTTTTCCTCCCCCTGACAATACTGCCTTGGTTTTTAAAGAACGTAACATTCTGTCATGAATAAAGTCATTATGGTTATGTTGAATTCCAGAGCATTTGATTGATGTGGTTGTTGGTATAAGGAGCTTCCTCTCCTCCCTGTAATGAATCCCAGCCTTCCTTTGGGAAACTGACTCAGAGCAGGGCTATGGCACTGAAGTGTGAGGACAGGAGATGAAAAGTGGTGTCTCTACTTCCAGTTGGAGATGACACTTAGAAATCGTTATCTGAGGGGCGCCTGGGTGGCTCAGTGGGTTAAAGCCTCTGCCTTAGGCTCAGGTCATGATCTCAGAGTCCTGGGATCGAGGCCCGCATCGGGCTCTCTGCTCAGCGGGGAGCCTGCTTCCCCCTCTCTCTCTCTGCCTGCCTATCTGCCTACTGTGATCTCTCTCTCTGTGTCAAAAAAAAGAAAAAAAAAAGAAAAAATTTAAAAAAAAAGAAATTGTTATTTGAAACCCTGAAAAAAGGGAGTGCTACCCACTGACTCCCTGATCCTATTTCCTTAGGACTCTCCATTCAGGGTGATCTCATTTACTTATGGTTATTAAAACATCTTTTGTGTTTTCCTATGTCATTAACAATTAGCGTCATTGAAATTCATGACAACGTAATTTCGTAAGTTTTAGAAATGATCTAATATTGTATCAAAATGAATCTGAAACCCCTCCTCCCAAAGAAAGTTCCAAGGGCAATAACAGAAATAGATTGGTAGCATAAGGACCCATGAAACAGTTTTTAAAGACAAATACCTAAAATACTTTTATCTGATTTTTACCTTTCAGTGAAAGCAACAGTGCTGTCTGGAACTTGGAAAACTATTGGTGAAGAATTGAAATGAAACAAAACAAACCAAAAATAGAACCGGGATAAAATCTTCACCAAATCTGTTACCCTCTATAAGAGTCAAATGTAACTTTGAAACTTGATGCCAGTTCCCAAGTGGTCCCAGTTACTGCCTTTGCTCTTTTTAATATGTTGGCTGATTATGGAGCTAATAATAAATATAATTGAAAATCACTGTTGGATCCTTTGAAGTTCGCTGCCAAATAATGTTTTGTGAAAAAATGTAAAAAAAAAAATCCTGAGGGAAACTTCAAAAAAATACTTTAAATATTCACAATCAACAGTCATGTTGTTAGATTTACCTTAGGAGGTTCACAGCGATTATAAAATATAATATTAAGTCAGGAAAGTGCTCTAATTTCCCTTCTCTAATAAATGTCGCCAGGGCAGTCATTGTCCTAATTACTTAATTTCTGTCTGGCTCTGACTGAAGTTAACTTCTTATTTCCAAACAAATGTGTGAGCAGAACAAAGCACACAAATTAATCAGCTATTGTCAGTTTCATCCATGACTTTGGAAATGATGCCACTAAGACAAAGTGGTTCTTCAGCAGAAACAATGTCATTCCGCCCAGACTTTCATTTTAGAACAGGATTTCTGCAGCGAATTAATAGTCTTTAGAAATGGTATAGCGCTGCAATAACAGCTTTCTGGTTTTGATTATAAGGCAGAATGATTTCTGTTTTCAGTAATATTTGCATTGTGAACGGGATTCCATTTTTTCTCATTTGGATGCAATGATCAGGTGAGAGAGATCTGAGCCTGTTCCATCAAAGACCTATACTGTGACCAGAATACAAATCACTTGATTCTAGTTCTTTAAGAAACACAGCTTATTTTAAAACAGAGAAAGTACTAGGGCAGTGCACAAATGAGAATTTGAGAAACCATGCACATTTATGCTGAAGTCACTGTGTATTGCTCTGGGTTTCATGGTAGCTGGCTGCATACCTCTCCATCAAAATGCTTTCCTAACACTCTTCTTGGGGTGTTAAATTTTAAAAATTAAGTGTATAAAAATAAATGCAGCTTAAACAAAGTGAGGTGAGGGAAAGGAATGTCATCCCGAACCACTGTCATGTTCCTAACTCCAAGGAGATGACTAACCGAGATAAGAGACATCAAAGCCCATCGATTTCAGCAGGTAGAGGTGTGAAGAGGGAGAAAAATGGAGTGGTGAATTCTAATCTCCCTGCGGAACTGGGAAAATTACTGAAGTGCCTTTCCTTTTTTTAATTTTCACCCCCTGAAAATGCAATGGTGTGGATGTGTATCTAATCACCAGGCTGATCAAAATCTCTGGAAAGGGCTTTTTTGGTGCCGTATGCTTAATGATAAAACAAACAACAGCAACAACAAAAATGGCTCAAAGTTGAACTAGACTTTCTGCAAAGTAGAGTGAAACCTCTTATTTCATTATTATTGTTTATATTTCCAATCATTTAGTGCCTCTCTTCCAAACCCCTGGCGTTTCCTTTGTAGAAAGATTTCTTATACCGGTTTGGCTCCACACTGAGCAACACTAATTCCTTCCCCTTGTGACTGTCCTAAAAATATTTGAAACAGCTGTCATAATGCCCTGAAGTATTCTTCTCTCCAGGCTAAACAAGTCTGGTTCTTTGTAGGCCATGGTTTTAAATGCACTTATTATCTTAGGCTTTCCTAGCTACAAAGGTCTTTTCTAACGGTGGGATATTGGGAACAGAATATGGGGCTCACGCTGTGGTCTGTCCATGTGGAATCTGGCAAGAGTCACTGCTTCATGTGTTTAGCCTACTGTGGCTCTTTAAAGACAGCCTAAGTTGAATCAGTTATTTTTGGGGGCCACATCAGATCACTGGCTCATGTTGAACTTGGAGTCAATTAAAACCACAAGTCTTTTTCACACATGCTCCTGCTAAGCCACTGTGTGTATATGTAGCTATATATAGTTATTATCTGTTGAGTGCTTATTATGGGCAAGGCAATGTGCTAAATGCTTTGCATCTTTTGCATCTCATTTAATCCCCACATCAACCCAATGACGTAGTAAGTATCCTTCACCCATATTGCGGATTGGTTGAGGATCCCACAAGTAGAGACTTGCCTTAATAACTCTGACTCCAAAGGGGGTACTCTTGAACTTGTCCTGTTCTGCCTTGTATACTGGTATGGTGTTTTTGTTTCTAACTTTTCTTAGAAGGGGGAGGCAGAGGACAACATCAAAGAGCAGAACCATTTAAATATAAATCAGGTTAGACCTGCCCATCTTTTTAGCCTGCTGAGAGATCTTTTGGATCCTGGTCTTTCCCCAAATATATTAACCGTTCCCTTAAAGCCTTATGCCACTCATGGATTCATCAGCTGCCATCACTATTCTCATTCAAGTTATTGCTTCAAAAAATAGAACCAGACCAAAGACAGAGCCCCTAGTCCATACCAGAGCCTCTAGCACATTGGCATTGATCACCACTCCGATCAAGTTACAAATCCATGGTACTGTGATTCAGCTCACATGTTTTTCCTCTTGTCCATCATGAAGACCTTGCCAAACCCTTTGCGAAAATTCAAGTGCAGAATTTCTAAGGCATGCTTCTGTTGAGTCTAGCATTACTGCCACAGAAAGCAAGAAGGAGTGGTCTGGCAAGATTTCTTCACTGTGAACTCATGTTGTTTTTAAAATTTTCTGAGCAAAATTTCCTATGCTAAGGGAGCATGGGCCAGGCCTAAATCTCCATTCTAGACTTTGGCCTAGGACTAACACCACCTTCTAGTTTGCAGCACTGACCTTCTCCTTTTTGAACATCTGTTTAACATGCAATTATGTTTGGCCTTCCTATTTCTCAAAAGAAACATCAGTGATAGCAGTTGGGTACCCTCATATGCAAGCTCTTTTCATGTCTGGGAAGGCATTTATTTCTTGACAAGGAGATCTGACCACATTCAGAACACATGGCCGTATTTGTTGAATCTTTTTCAGGCTAAATATAATTTTATTTTATAAAGAAAACAGAAGTAAAATGCTATGAAGTCATTTTATAAGGCCTTCCAATTCAAGATCTGCATTTTTTTCCTTTTAGGCTATTGAGATGCATTCGAACTATCAATAAAGCATACCACATCATTGCCTTTCAGGTAGAGATCTGCTTTTAAAATTGGTGTTCCAAGGTATGTATACATTCTTCTGACGTGAGATGAAGATAATAATATAGAACATATTAACCAATATCTTAAGAAAACAACAGAGCTGAGAAGAGACAGGGTTCATACTATACTGGATATTTGCAAACTGTAGTATGGAGAACAACTCAGCTGAGTGGAGAGAATAGAACTTCCTTAAATTTTTTGTAATTAAGTACTCAAAAGATAATAGCTAATTTGATTTTTCCACCAGGCCTTTACAGTAACTTGTGCCTGATACAATAATTTAAACTATTTGTCTAGGAAATAATGTCAGTTGAATATAAACAGCCTGTCTCTGAAAGTTGCTTTGACCTTCTGCTTCTGTTCCAAAGATGGCATCCAGGTGGGAGAGGAATTTACATGTCATGAGGGCTTTATGCAAAGATGGAATAACCAGCCTCATGTGGGTTCTCACTTTGCACTGGCTCATTCTTCAGGCTCGCTCCAGTGGTTGTTGGCTTTAGGCTTTTTGAATGCTCTGGCACCCTTCAAAATTGCTATATAAGACCAGTGAACTTTTGATCCATTCTTTTGACAGATATGTGCTCCATTTCTCTCTAGATGACTAAACATTCTTTGTCACAAGAGGCCAACCATAGGATCTCTAGAACTTCATCAAATACCCTGGGCTGGTGGTTCACCCCAGCCTCAGCCCATAGTTCAGCATGTCCTACAACCGTGTGCGCTATGGTTAGTTCTTACTACATTATTCATCCCCTGCAGGAACTGGGGTTAGATTGTGAGTGCCCACCAGACCCTCTCTCTGTGTGACCATGCATTTTGAATCCAATGTGGTAATTAAGGAAATATAACCTTGACCCTGATGTTCCCCTCAATGTATTTAACACCCCCATTCCTGTAGGCTAAGGCTCAGAGAGAAGTCCAGAACGGGTCTACTTAACCCTCTGACTTCTCTCACTTCTTTGCTCCCATTCCAATTTCTCTAAGGCAGGAACGGAGCTGACATTCCTTTGGTTTCCCCAAAAGTATAACCTACTTCTTTCTAGTTTCAACTAAATCATAACGGTGGGTTTCTTTCTGAGCTAGATCCACAGTGTTCAGCTGTTGATAGGCTGGGGGGGAAGACAAAACTTTGAATGTTTTGGTCTCACAGCAATGAAGGAATAGCCTGACTTTCAAGGTTATCTTCCTGCTCCTTCTTTTTTTTCCCCCCGCTGCTTATTCCTATGATACATTTTATATATAATATAATACGTATATACACATTTTATATATAAAACATATATACATATATTACATCTAATATTATGTGTACACTGTACACATGCACATTTGTATATATTATAACTTGCTTAAAGGTATTCTCCCTTGGGTGAACCCACCGAGCTTCCTTGCTGTGACTCTATCTCCTTCTCTAATGAAATAACTGGTGCTGAATGAATGGAGCACGTGGGTTGCATCCCTGCACCTTTCTGGAAAACTGCTTTCATTTACGTAGGGGTAGACAGCGATAATTACTGTTAGACAGGAAAATGGGAAGATCCGGTCTCTCTTCTTTGATGATAAACAAATGCATTTTGCTCTCATAAACAGTCTGCAGTGAGTGACCATGCAATTCTTGGGAAATGTATTTTGGATTCTGAAAGTTCCCCATCCATAAGCCCCAACAAGGTTTACTTCATTAAAGAGGCAGTGTGGGTAAAGGCAAGAGAGTCAAGGTGAAGTTAGTAAGGCGGAATTTGCAACCCTTGGGAGTAACTTGCTGGGTTAACTCAAGTTGTTTGATTGCTGTGTCTCAAAGGAGTCAAGAAATGCCGACACGGTTAACACTTACAAAGTAAGATGACACTAGGAAAGGAAGTGACTACAAGTTGCCTACGGCTTGCCCCTATCACTTTTGACCTCTCTTCCATATATACTTTGCCAGTTGCCTCTAAAAATATAAATCCGCTGGTTCCACAGTTCTAGAACCATGTGACTGTAATCCAACTCCTGGACTAAGCAGAGAAAGTGAAAATATTCCTCTCCTTCTCCTTCCCTCTCATCAATGACACAGCAGGTAAGCAAGGCTAAGATCAAGGGACAGAGGCTCCTAGATGATAAAATTAATTTGTCTCCACAACATAGTAGGAAAATTCATTGATGTATATATATATATTTATTTACAACATATATACTCCATTTACTTCTTTCAAATTTTAAAAATTTGTGCCCCGTCTATGTAAAGAGAAAGAAATGGGAGATTCCTCCCCCCCCCCCATTATTTACAAGCTAATATCAACCCTTTGTGTCTGCCGAATCCCTGCCTCTGTCCAGCAGTCTAGGTCACGGTCATGTGGGCTCATTTCTAGCCCCCGGACTCGCTCCTTGGGAGGCTGGGATTCGACTCACAGCTGCGAGTGAGTAGGAAGGTTTGTACTCCATCCTGAAATGCTTCTACTCTTGCCGGGGCCTGCACCCCCACCCCACTCCACACTTGCCTTGTAAAGCAAATAGCATATGTCCTCCCTGTAAGGAACACCAAGACAATGATATCTTTGGAGACTTCCAGCACCGCAGATAACATCTAAGGAGCCACGGGGCAGGGTGGTCACAAATGTTCTCCAAGACCACTGACTCCAAACATCTTGACACCAAGTCCCCTGATTTCAAGGAATGAATGGCTCATGAAGGACACGTGCACCCCATCCTCACTCTGACCAGTTCCTGGATGCCCGAGAGGACACGTGTACCAGACCACAATTGCCAATAAAAACCTCAGACCCCAAGCAAAGACGAGATTCAGGCTCCTTTCCATTCTGAGTCTCCTGGACTCTGTTCGTATCTCTCTCTATATCTTCAGTAAACTATACTTTTACTTCCTGCTGGATGTTGTTTGATTTCCATCCTGCTGGGAGCCAGGGAGCTTCTTGGCTAGTCCTGTGGGAGTCTCTCTAGGTCTTTGGACCCAGCCTGCCTGCATCACAAGGACACAGACTGTTCCTTGAAATAAAATCTTAAACACTGATAATGGACCCAGGTTACCCTAGGCTGAGACAAAATCTCAGGAGCCATTGTAGGTAGCAAAAATTTTTCCTTCCTCTTAGGGAAGAGGAGAGTTCCCCACCTTTCACCTTTAGGTGAAGTCTGGCCACAAACCACAGCTCACGGTGGGATGTGATGTGGCAAGAGCACAAATATCATCAGTTTCCCACAGACGCACAGGGACATTACTATCTGCGGTTGGTGTAAGCCTGTTCTTCATATGTCTCACTCCATGCTCTGGAGTAATTGACTGATTGTAGAGAGGAGGAGGAAACTACACGCGCACACGTCATATTTTCTCCTTTCACTTATATAATGATCCTCACTTATCCCTATTCGTATAGGACAGGGTCTTTTCCACTTATTTCCAGCTGCAGTCTAGAGACCCAGAAAGGCCAATGGTAACATTTGAAGGCCTGAAAGCCAGAGCACCAGTGGTAGGGATTCTAGTCGGGATGTGATATCTCAAGAACCAGGAGCTTGGAAGGCAAGAGAAAAGGCAGAGACTGACTTCCTTCCTCCTCCTTTTGTTCTAGTCTGGCCATTGCAAGAGGCTCAGCCCCACCCAGGAGGGCCATCTGCTTCACTCTGTCCAATTCAAATGCTAATCTCTTCTGAAAATACCCTCACCAGACAAACCCAGAAATAATGTTTAACCAGTTATCTGTGCATCCTATGAGGCAGTCAGGAAGATATTTAAGATGAACCCTCACACCATTTCCACAGTGGGCGTTTTTGTTTGATTTCAAACCAAATCCTTTTTCAAAATTAAGCACTATATATAAGATATCAGCTGCACGGGTTATGTACAATCTGTCATTGTCCACACATCTCTCGGTATATTCTCTCTTTCGGTTTAGTCCTGTTAAGTAATAACCACTCTCAGATTCGCTTGCTTAATTGATCAATAAATACGTCTTCTAATTGTCACAGGATTTTTATCTCAACAGTGCCCATGGTTCTTGGTCATGCCACTTCGAAGAATGAAGAGGCAGACCAGAGTAGTGGGCAGCAAAGCAAGGTTTACCGAGAGATAGCAAAGTGATGGTACAGGCTCCCGGCCAGAAAGGACACCTAAGAGGGTTACCACCGGAGTTTCTAAGTGTAGGGGTTTTTATGGCTCGTTGGAGGGCTGTTTTAACCTGATGAACCTGCCCAGCACCTGTAGTCCAATCGGATTTTTGTCACCGGTCTATTGTATGGGAAAGGGTGGAGGGCTCCTTCTAGCTAGGGTGGTGTAAAATCCTTTTAAGGGTGGTTTCCTGCCTGCCTGCCTGCCTTCCAGCTATTCTTCATCAATAGTGAGGTTAGAGCCGTAGAGCAAAGGTGGTTTTATTTTGTTGGAGTGTGCAGAGAGGAACTGGGGGGAGGAATTCGGTGCCAGAAGGGTTCCCATGACTTTTGAGTGAATAGTGCTCCTGGTGCTCATCCATCAGTGGGGACAGAGCTAAGGGACTTTGACCCCAATAAATCCATAAGTCTCCCTGGGGATAGGATTCATCCCACTGACCTGGTACAGAACACAGGCTCCCTTGGCTTCTCTGGTGACTGAAGAGAGGACTGGGTCAGTGTGCTTGGACTTGACCTGTCTGAAAGAGGACTTCAACTCCCTTCATTCTGATCTCAGTCTGTATTTTCTAACTGATTAATTGATTTCTAATTGATTGATTCTATACTTTCTAATTGATTTCCAGCTTCTCTCTTAACTCAGGCAAAAGGTCCTAAGGGCAAAGCCTCCTGAGCTGGGAACCAAAACTACCCCCTCAAGCAATAAGGACGGCCTTGTGCCAGAAAGACCCTGCCCATGATTGACCCCAAGACAATGATTGGCCTGACCTTTGCTGCCTACCACTTACCCACTGACCTCTGTCCCACATTTGCCTTATATAAACTGGGAAGTATTTTCAGCACTTTGGGGACAGCCTTTCAGGCGTTAGTTCTCTGTCTTCCTAGCGGTGGCCTCACTAAATGAATTCTTTCTCGTTTCACACCGGCTTGTATCTGTGCCTCTGGATTTTGTCAACAGCCAGGGCCCAAACCAGGTCTGACTGGGACCCCAGGAACCAGGCGCTCTTGCCTCTGGGCTCCGTGTCCAATCCCACTAAGACTCACTCCACACCTTTCCCAATTTTAAGGCTCAATTACTTATTTGCTCAAAATAAAAAAAAAGTGGGTATAACTAATTTAGAGTTAATGACCAATGCTCAAATGTTATGTCATGACTAAACACCTTGGTGAAAATTTATGAAACTTAAATCATACTGACCACCCATTTGCCAGTTGTGAGCAGCAGCATTGGCTTGAAACCCCATATTGGGGATTAATGACTCTTTACATTTATGGGAATCTGGACAAGGAAAAATATTTGGTTCTAATGATAGAACATACAATAGGTTGTATTATGGTATAGATTTTCCTTTCTCTTTTTTAAAGTTACAAAAAAACTGTTTTAGGCTTAAATGTATTCACCAGCCATTTAGTACACTTAGACACATTGCATATTTAATGTTCCACTTTACTGCTTGCTGAAAAGAAATAGATGCATAACAAAATTCTTTGAAAAATGCTTAATTTTTCAACTGTTGATTTAATGTGTAACGGTTCAATAAGGCGATGAATCGCCCTGGTCTACAACTACTGAAAAATAGAAAAATTACCCACACTGGAATGTTGAATCTGTGAATATTAAGTTTGTCAATGTAATTTATGACTCGGCAGGTAATATACCGGTAATTTGCATACTAATTGCTGTGGTGGAAGCCAAACGACTTTAATTCAGTAAATTAGTCTGCCTAAGCAGAAGCCAGATTGCCTCAGTGTTGGGGCAAGAGATGAAGCCTGTTTAGGAGAAAATGGAGCTGGGTCCAGGAGGCAATCCAAGCAGAGCTGCAAACGCCCCCTGCTGGCAGGCAGGCGACATAGCCGCGAAGCCGACCAACCATGCTAGGAGCCTAGGGTCCTTTCTCCTCGCACATTTTCCGAGTGATTAAAATTCAGAAAACAGAAGACTGAGGTCAAAGAAGTTCACTCTGGATAAAAACAATACATGTCTGTGTGTCCATAAGAGAAACAAATGAGAATCTGAAGGCAGACAAAAAATCCATTCCAGCTTCTTAAAAGACTATTTTAATGATAGGCATACATTCTTTTAATTCTTTCAAAAACAGGTTTCTCTTTTTTTAAATAGAGGTGTGTCTGGAGAATTACAGGAGAATCGAATGATATTTTAAATGCTATGGGAGCAATATGCATACAAAAGGAGGTTCAGCCTTCTCAATAATCATAAAAGAAAAGCAAATCAAAACACTGAGGTGTAATTTTTCTAGCAAAAACTAAAAAGATTAAAAGCTTGTATTATTGTTAAGGGCAAGGGGAAGTGAGCACAGTGTAAACTGGCATAACCTTTCAGGTGGGCGGGGTATTAGTGAACACAAAATTTAAAAATGCGCTTATGCTTTGACTCACCAATCCTACTTCAGGAAATGTATTCCATAGAAATACAAATGTATAGCATGAATCATATGAAATTACTGTGGTCAACCATTCTGATATACAAAAACAGTAATTTCAAATGATTCAACGTAATACAAGGCTGTTAACTGTAGCATCTTGTAATGATGACAGTTTGGAAAAAGCCTAAATGTTTAGCAAAAGAGATTGATTAAATAGTGGTACATGTCTTATGAGGCTTTTAAAAGCATGAGGTAAAGCTCATCTACACTGAAAAGGAAAGGCGATTACAGAATCTTAAATAAAGAAGCCATGTTATATGACATGGTGTGTAATCCCATTTTTGTTTAAAAAGTATTTGTGTGCATATATTTATATATACTTTGATTTGTATACAATATAGGCATAGAAAAAGATTGGACAGGAAAATCCTAACATTGAACCATGGCTACTTTTAGAGAGTGGCACTTGAAATACAGTCTGGGGTGAGGCATCTTCTTTTGCCTTTTTTTTGTATTATTTGAATTTGACAGCAGCTAATGTGCCCTTTTTATGGCCTTTAAAAGCCCACGAAAGGGCACCTGGGTGGCTCAGTGGGTTAAAGCCTCTGCTTTCGGCTCAGGTCATGATCTCAGGGTCCTGGGATCGAGGCCCGCATCGGGCTCCCTGCTCAGCNCCCCGCCGCCTGCCTCTCTGCCTCCTGTGATCTCTCTCCCTCTGTGAAATAAATAAATAAAAATAAATAAATAAATAAAAGCCCACGAAAGATAATGAAAATAAAACAAAAGCTATGAGGGGTTTACCTAATTAAGAAGAATACTTTGTGAACTAAGTTAATATTCAGGAATATAATATTTGCTGTTTGGCATGTTAAGATTTTTATGTATTAAACTTTTTAAAAAAGTGGGATGCATCTGTATGTTATGCATGTATTTCAGAGTGGGGGTAACAATGAGGATAAACACTGTGTTAAAAGTAATTATGTGTGAATTAAATAAGTTCAACAGCGTTAAGAGTACCCAGGGCCAAACCCATTATTTGCTGTTAGTCACTCTGATCCTCAATTTTAGAAAGCTGAACTTTATGAAGGCTTAAAAAGTCACTCGAGGGTATGAAAGTTATGAATGAACAACTGAACGAGATCACTGATTGACTGAAGACACTGTTTTAACCTTTCTGTCCTTTTTTTTTCCTGCTAGTGTTTTACTGAGGCATAATTTTTATACAGGAAACTTCATGAATTTTAGGTATATGCTGTGATGGAATCTGATAAATGTATCTGGGGATGGACTGATAAGCTGGCTCTCTGGACAAAAAACAAAGCCTGATTTATAACTGTTACTGGTTTTCATGGTTTAAATACTCCCACCATGGCCAATTTCGAGCTAACGATGGTTTAACAACTGGCTCACAAAATTATCCTGATTATTTAGGAATTGCCTCTCAGGAGCATGAGAGCCAGACTCAGCCCACTGCTGACATACAACCACCACCCAAATCAAGACACGGAACACTCCATCACTCCAGAAGATTCCCTCATGGTCCCTTCCAGTTAATCTACCCTTCAACCTACCTTAGACCACAATTCTGACTTTTATTGCCATAAATTAGTTTTGAGCTCCAAGCAAATGGTACTGCAGAGAATATGCTTTTGTTTGTGGCTTCTTTTGCACAACTTGATATTCTTGACATATTCATCCATGTTGTTGCAGAAGACACTATTTTAAAATCATTGTGTTTTCCTATAAATAAATAATCTGTGTTCTTGTATGGATCTTTGGTCCATCACTGAAATAGAATCTACACTTTATTTTTTTAATTTTTTAAAAAGATTTTACTTATTTATTTGACACAGAGAGAGAGAGAGAGCACACAAGCAGTGGGAGCAGCAGAGGGAGAGGGAGCAAAAGGCTCCCTGCTGAGCAAGGAGCCCAACACGGGACTCGATCCATGACCTGAGCTGAATGCATACGCTTAATGACTGAACCACCCAGGCGCCCTAGAATCTACACTTTAAACCATAGTTCTCCTCTTTTGAAACTCCTCTTTCTAATTTACTTCCTCTAGTTCCTCCATGAGTGATGTTGGCCACACCGCACACAGGATGTAAGAGAAAGCCGTATATTCTTTGATTTGTATTTTTTGTAAATTTCAGATCTCATATTTTATCAAAATAGCAATTGAGTTGGGGGGAAATCATGGAATACCATCCGAAGCTCTTGCCCGTTTGATTTCTCTTCAAGGGTGTGTGTGTGTTGTGAATCTCTGAATATGGTTACAGCAAAGCCTGGCCACAAGATAGTAGGCACCAGTCAGACTCAAACCTAAAAACAGCCTGAATTTGGTGCACCAGCTGGAAATGTTCTCCACAGCAACATTCCAGACTCATTGGAAAGACATTAGAAGCCAGAGGCTAGAGATGAAGGTCTGTAGTGGCCAAGCAGAGGCTCTAGGGCTTGAATGCGGGAGCTCTCCAGGTAAACTGAAGGCCATGTTGCTGTATCCTAACACTAAGAACCGATCTGGGACTTGACCATTTCATGGTGTTTTTAAGCCATTTACACAAGGTTTTCCAAAAGAGCCATTTCCAACTGCTCTAGAACTACTTTTTTTTTTTCTCCCAAAGAACGGAAATAATGGAACCTTGAACCAGTGGGCATTTTAAATCATCTGTTGCTATTGAGAACCTGCATTCCTAAATTCTGATCAGCATGTATTTAAATGTGTCAGTTGGGGTTAAGTGAAAACTGGGAATGGATTTCAGGAAAGAGTTTCTGAGCACTTGTATTGACTGGGTTTTTATTATAAGCAGAGCTAAACTTTTGGGTTAAATTGAAATGCTAC
This sequence comes from Ailurus styani, assembly GCA_002007465.1. Taxonomy (NCBI): domain Eukaryota; kingdom Metazoa; phylum Chordata; class Mammalia; order Carnivora; family Ailuridae; genus Ailurus; species Ailurus styani. The sequence continues at coordinate 796,496 of LNAC01000299.1, forward strand.
AGACTGAGGACACAGCACTCCCCTTCCAACCAGGACTAGCCTGAGCATCTGCACGAGGGCATGCTTCCCACGGCTGCTCCCCACCAGTGGCCCCTTGTGGCAGGGATGCTACAGCAGACCCACCCTAGGGAAACATGGGAACTCCTTCAGCAGCCATCTTGGTGAGGTACTCTCCCTGTCTTTAGCCAAAGAAGAGGTCCTCCTCCTCTGCAGCAATCTTGGCTGTTGCTCCAGCAGAGAGGGAAATGTGAAGGGAGCACTGCCTGGCATGACTCCTTACCCAGGCCATGCTGTCATCTCTTTCTCATCCATGCCATCTCTGTGATACTCTGACACATCTGGGCATTAAAGGGAACCTGGGCTTGAAAACCGCACTGGACGTGGGAACAGAGGAAGAGCCAATGGATGTGAGAATCTGGGCTGATGTCCTCAGTTGCATTAGAATCAACCAGAAGACAAAGGGGTGCTGTCCAGATAGTATTCCTTCCAAATATGTTCCACAGAGGGCAATAAGAGAGTTTGCCAGCCAGGCCAAATTTCAACCACAGGCAGTAGATGCCACAGCAGCCCAAGAACAAGAGAGTAGAGATGAAAGAGCTTTGCCTTTCCACATTCTTACCTCCTGTGCTTAGCCAACTATTGAAAATCTCCCTAGAAGTAGGTAGTAGAACAAAGATCCTAAAACAAAGATCTCTTACACGCAAAGGATCACGGAGTCATTAGGTCCTAAGAATGTGGTCAGAAACAGAGTGAGGATAAAGAAGACTGCCTTCCTTCCTTCCTTCCTTCTTTTGTTCCTTTCTTCCTTCCTCCCTCCCTCTCTCTCCCTTTCTTTCCCTCCCTCCCTTCCTTCCTTCCTTCCTTCCTTCCTTCCTTGCTTCTTTCCTTCCTTCCTTCTTCTTTCTTCCTCATGCTTTCTTTCATGGTGGGCTCATTCCACCAAAGCTGGTCATTCTGAGTCCCTGGGATTCCTCAGGGGTTGGTTTATTCCAATCTGTCAGGGAAATTTATTTCCTTGTGGAATGGGTTCAGAGCCTGGGTCAATCCAAGGCCTTGTTTGAGACAATGAGAAGACAGCCATGGCTAGGGCCAGCTTTTGAGTCCAGCCCAACCTAGATTATACTCTGGGCCAAGTCATATTAGCATCTGCAGAGTGGACCAGAAAGGGGTGAATGATATTTTCCAGGGCTCATGTTTGGGCATCAGGCTTTGCTGGACTACCCAAACTCTCTAAATTTTGAAGTCTCTCTGGTTATATGAAGATACCCTTGTGTCTGGACTGTTACCTTCTTCTCTCACCTGGGGTTTTATCAGGCTGAATCTGCATGCATGGTAGACACTACAGAAATGTGTCCAGCAAAATGGGTGGTTTTACTTCACTTTACAAAACAAACAGGCATCTTTCATCATAATGACAAATTGGAAAAATGAGAAATTTCCAAACTTGGGGGACAGAAAAGGGATATAGATGAGCCACATCATTTCGACATGTGCTTGTTTGACTTTGAGATCAAAATCAAACTGTCTTTTGCACCCGATTCACAAGGCAAACCTAAGCACTTACAAACACATGGCTAAAAGAAGTTGGACACACTAAATGAGCTCCCAGATGCACAGTCTAACATACGGGCATACAATTTGAATACCTATCGCTCCTTTGCCAAACCTAGGAAATAATAAGCCTTGCTGGGGAAGATGGTCTCATCACAATTCATCCTGCTCTTGAAATCTTTGCAGTGAGTAAAGACTTGACATATCTAGATCTTTCCTCCTCTCTGAGGAAAGGAGTTGTTCCCAATGCTACGCCCCCTGACAGGGTCCTCTGAGGTTGCTCTATTATGGGCCATGGGACATCAATTAATTATCTCATTTCTATTCTGGAAACGACTGCATGCATATGAATTCCACAGGTGCATGCTTTTTATTTAAAAAATAAAAAAGGCGAGGGAAGTAGAGTTAGACCTTGGAACAATTTGTTCCATAGAACAGAATGAATCATCTTCCGTAATGAGCAGTTGTTGGCCAGTACTGCAGCAAACACCGAATGGTCCCATTCATCAATTATTCAAGGGCCCTATGCCTACCAAGGACATTCATTAATGTATTGAGGACTGATTTTTTTTTCCCCTGTTACTCAGTGTCCATCCAAAGGATCTGGACTTGCTCACAGTGACTCAACAGTGGTGTGCATTTCCACTGAAGACAAGAGTTTAGTTAAGAAGAATTTCTATCAGAATTTTTCTCCCCCGGACTGCAGACACAATGCCACATGATGTGAAATCCTTTCTGGAGGACCAGGAAGCAGAGGAGGAGTGTGCTCTACAAGGCTAGGTTCCAGAAGCAGGTCTTGTTCAGTCAATAAGTCTATGTGCTAAATCCTTGCCACTCAACGTGTAGTCTATGGCATAAACCCTCGGAGCTTGCTAGAAATGCAGATTCTCATTTCCACTTAAGACCTATTAAACCAGAATCTGTGTCTTAATGGAAGTTTGAGAATCACTGTAGGAAGAGAGAGGGTACCAAATGCAGGGGATACAAGGTATCCTGGTCACTGTCTTTCCAGAGCTGTAGTGTGGAGGTGGCTGGAGGACTGATGCGTTAAAGAGAACTCATTGCATGAGAGGAGGGCTGTGGTAGAGGTCTGTACAAAGTCTTAGATATCAGAAGAGGCAGGGGTTAATTCCACCAGTGGTGAGCTCTTACAAGGTGGTGGGTCACCAGGTAAAGGAGGTCACTTTGCTCCATCACAAATACCCCCTGCCTTAGGCCAGGCCTTCATTGTCTATTCCTTGGACTGCCTCAAGTGTATCCTTGCCTCTAGTTTTGGGGCCCTTCAAATCCACTTCCTAAACCGTCCCTGAATTATCTGGCGAAGCACAAACTATTCTCCTCTGTTTAAAGTAAAGTACACACTCCTTAGTTGTCACACAGGCCTTTTACCTGGCACACAACCACACCTTTCTAGGGCCAGCTCCTGCCATTATCCAGCCTGCCTCCTGCCCAGCTCTCCAGACCTGCCATGAATTGCCTCATATCTTTCTGTTTTTGCCACTCTGCCTTTTTAGTGGCTATTTCTTCTGCCTGGACTGCTTTTCCTCCATGTTTACTTGGCGAACTCCTTTTCCTCCTTCAAAGCCTTTTCCTGGCATTACATCCTCTGTGAAGTATTTTATTTTATATTTTATTTTATTTTATTTATTTATATTTTATTTTATTTTATTTTATTTTATTTTATTTTATTTTATTTTATTTTATATTTTATTCCTGGGAAGCTTTTTATGAACTACTCCCAGAGAGAGTTAATAATTTATCACTTTGCTCTAGTTCTGTGCCTTGCAAATCTATTATTTTATATATCAGATTCTACTGTTAGTATTTGCTAAATGGGAGTTTCACCTACAATGGTAGCTGTGAGTTTATTCTTTGAAGGCAGGAAAGGTGTTAATTAGAATCCCCGACTGACACATAGAAGGCTCCTAATATTGGTTTTTAGATTAAGTATATTTGGAAAACTCTTGAAAGCATGAACATGCTAGGTGTGTTGAGAGACCTTGAACTCTGGAAAAAAACTGTTATTTATAGCAGGAGAACTTTGGGTAGTTGGCAGGGGACAGGTAGGATACAGGGGTCAGAGCAGTGGGTAAAACAGGAAGAACTGAGACCTGAGCAGCTGCTTTCGAAGAAGCCTGGGTAAAGAAGGACGGGGGCCTGATGTAGAATAAGAACAAGAAATTAAGAAAAAGAGTCAAGGCTTATCTATCAGAAAAGTACCGTAAAAATGGGCTTACATGGTGATCTTATTGTTCTGAGTGTTTATGCAAAGACTGATGGGTTATCAGAAGAGTTTGCTTTAGTAGAGCGGAACTTTGAGAAGTCGAATCAAGCTGGAGAAGGGAGGGGTTTGATTAGAGAATGGAAGAAAACATTTATAAATGATATATCTGATGAGGGGTTAGTACCCAAACTATGAAAAGAACTTATGCAACTCAAAACAAAACAAAACAAAACAAAACCTTCACAGTCCAATGGATAAGGAAAACATGGTATATATATATATATGCAACGTAATATTATGCAGCCATAAAAAAGGAAGAGATCAGACCATTTAGACACCGTAGATGGACCTAGAGGGTATTATGCTAAGTGAAGTAAATCAAACTGAGAAAGACAAATACCATGTAATTCCACTAGTAAAGCGGAATCTAAAAGAATGAGTAAACAAACAAAAAGCAGAATCAGACTTATAAAAACAGAGAACAAATTGATGGTTGCCAGAGGGCAGGGAATGGGGAGATGGGCAACACAGGTGAAGGGGAGAGGGAGATACAGGCTTCCAGTTATGGGATGAGTAAGTTACAGGAATAAAAGGCACAGCATAGGGAGTACAGTCAATGATATTATAATAGCAATGTGAGGGACAGATGATAGCTACACTTGTGAACATAGCATAATATATAAACTTGTGAGATCACTAAGTTATATACCTGAAACTAATGCAACATTGTGTATCAACTGTATTTTTTTAAAAAGTCTGTGGAAAAATAAACATACAAGTAAATAAATAAATAAATGTAACAAAAATCAAATCCAAAACAATCCAATTAAAAAATGGACAGAGGATCTGAATAGACATTTTCCCAAAGATGACATACAGATGGCCAACAGACACATGGAAAGATGCTTGGCATCACTAATTGTCAGGGAAATGCAAATCAAAACCACAATGAGATATCACCTCACACCTGTCAGAATGGCTACTACAAAAGCCAAGAGTGACAAGCATTGGCGAAGATGTGGAGAAAAAGGAACACTCGCGCACTGCCGGTGGGAATGTAAATTGGTGCAACCACTGCTGCAAACAGTATGGAAGTTCCTCAAAAAATTAAAAATAGGGTGCCTGGGTGGCTCAGTGGGTTAAAGCCTCTGCCTTCGGCTCAGGTCATGATCTCAGGGTCCTGGGATCGAGGCCCGCATCGGGCTCTCTGCTCAGCAGGGAGCCTGCTTCCTCCTCTCTCTCTGCCTGCCTCTCTGCCTACTTGTAATCTCTCTCTCTATGTCAAATAAATAAATTTTTAAAAAATCTTAAAAAAAAATTTTAAAAGAGAAAGACCATATGATCCAGTAATCCTACTAGTAGGTATTTACCCAAAGAAAGTGAAAACATTAATTGGAAGAGATAAATCTGCTCCTATGTTTATTGTAGCGCCATTTACAAAAGCCAAGATGTGGAAGAAGCCCAAGTGTTCATCTATAGATGAATGGATAAAGAAGAGGTGGTATGTATGTGTGTGTGTGGACACACACACACACACACACACACACACACAATATTACTCAGCCATAAAAAAGAATGAAATTTTGCCATTTGTGACAATGTGGATGGACTGCCGGGTATTGTGCTAAGTGAAATAAGTCAGAGAAAGACAAATACCACATGATTTTACTTATATGTAGAATCCAACAAACAGACTCCCAAATTCAGAGAATAAACTTGTAGTTGCCAGAGGGGAGGTGGGTTGAAGGATGGCTGAAATAGGTGAAGGGAATTAAGAGGTACATGTTTCCAGTTATAAAATAACTAAGTCAAAGAGATGAAAAGTACAACATAGGGAACAGAGTCAATAATATTGTAATCATGTTGTATGGTGACAGATGGTGACTACACTTACAGTAGTAAGCACTGAGTAATGCACAGAATCATCAAATCACCATTTTGTATGGAATACAACATTGCATGCCAACTATACTTCAACGATAAATAAAATAATTTTTGGGCGCCTGGGTGGCTCAGTGGGTTAAAGCCTCTGCCTTCAGCTCAGGTCATGATCTCAGGGTCCTGGGATCGAGGCCCACATTGGGCTCTCTGCTCGGCAGGGAGCCTGCTTCCCCCCCTCTCTCTCTGCCTACTTGTGATCTGATCTCTCTCTCTGCGTCAAATAAATAAATAAAATCTTTAAAAAAAATAATTTTTAAAAAGGAGGTTAAATTCAAATGTCTCTAAGATTTCCTAAGTTTTTTTTTTGCCTTTCCTTCCTTATTTATATAATTTTTTTTTACAAATTAAGTCAGAGGCTAAGAACACAGGACCCAGACACCAGATGTGTAGCTCCAAGACTCCTGTTATTAACAGCTATCTGTCAGACACCTAGTCTTCCAACTCAGTCCTCTGACCCCTCTGATTTATTTCTGACAAGTGCAATCATTCCAACAGCAGAGCCATTCAGAACACTTCATTTATACAAAAGCTCTCCCAAGAGGATCTCTGCTTAACTGCTCCAAGGATCTCTCCGCTGGTGACAGCTCTTCTGTGGTTGTAGAAGGACAGTCTGACCGCCTCCAGGCTAACCCGTTCTAGCAGCCAATCCTCCAGAGAGCCCAGGACGTCCAAGATCCAGGAGTATCCCCTGAGGTCTGGTGAGTCTGCTTTAGGATTTTCCCCATGTAACTAAAATAGGCCTCCTTCTTCTTCCTCTTCTGCCTCAAGGCTGAGTTGTCCCACCCATACTTCTCTTTGGCTGGGATATAAAGCATAGTCCTCTTCTTAGGGAATCTCAGGCTACGTAAGCAAATGCAGTACATGTGGAAGGCTTAATCCTTACACTTCTAGGTTACAGCACTGACTGTAGGCAAGTAAGTTCTTCTAGTATACAATAGATGTTCCATACATACTTGGTGAATGAAATCGAAACACCAGAGTGTGATTCTTTGGATGAGAGAAAATGCTTTCCTATAATGACATGTATCTGGGTCAGATGAGATGTTCAGGGTCTTACTAGAGTATAACGTGTGCAGCAGAATCACCTTGAAATGAACGTCCTTCACCAGTGGTCTGCTGGTAAAGGCTGAACGATGAGCTTTCCAGGGAAAACGAAAATATCCAACATGCTACACGTACATAAGTTGAGTATGGATTTGACAGATATAAAGGATGTGCAGTACAAAAATAATAAATAATAATAAAATGTGCAATACTCTTTACTATAAATTCTATGTAGACAATTGATTCTCACAGAACAACTTAACTGATTTTTGCTGAACTCTTGGCGTCTGCAGCCCAGCTATGCTAGCAGATGAGCCGTGATTTAACAAATGGAGCTGCCTCCCGGCCTTCGATCTCTTTCCCCATACATTTACCTCCATTACTCTGCAATGGAACCTAGTGTTAAACTACTTCTCATCTCCCTCCACACAGGTTGTGTCCATAACACCGAACCTCTTTCAGCTTTGGCATGAGGCATGCCAGAACTTCACCTACTCATTAGTGATGTTCACAATTTCTTTGCGAAATTGGACTGTAGTTCTGGAAAACTGGAAGAATATTTCCTCGATCTCTGTGTATGCGCTATTCACAGAGCAAGGTCTTTGGAATGACAACTTTTGAGTTTAATCTACATTCTCAACATTTTCTCTTTCTCGTAAGTCTACACAAACAATAAAATGATCGGTGATGCCCTGAGTTAATAGCACTGTTTGATTTCCATGGTGTAAATAATGCCCCCATAACTGACTTCAAGCTACCAGTGTGACATCACTGGACTTGGAGCTGGTATGAATGGTGGCGCGTCATTCCACAGTGCTTCTGCTATACTGTACAATAGACGTGTTGAGCAGCTCTCCTTCTCATCCTCTGCTAGGACGTCCTGGAATCACCTCCCAGGGAAACTGCATGCATCTGAATCCTGCTCTGAGTCTCCTGGGGACCCCCAAACAAGAAACTTCCGTTACCTAGTTCCTGCATTAAATCCTCTCTGTTTTAATTCCTTTTGTGGTTTCTGACACACACGCACTCTGACCAGCACTCCCCCACAGTCCACCTTCCATCCTTGCCAGGAAGGGGGACAACACCTGCCAGGCCACTGTTTCTCAGCCCCAAAAGGAAGCCTGGAGCAAATTACATACATTGAGAACCTATTAGAGGCAGACGATCCCTATTGCCACCATATACAGTGGTATTGTTGAACAGCTCTGCAAGGCTGATGGACGACGGTGGTGTTAGAATCGAGCCTACCTTGACTGATTCGTTCATAGGCTGTTTGATGGTGATTTACTCTTCCAGAGGGCGAATCTTAATGCTCATCTTACTCTTTTCTATCTCATGATTAAATACGCCCATTCTAGTTCTCTGGTACATGGGGACACCTGCGAATGCAGGGAGGTGCAAGGAAACTTCTGGTGGTTTTGCTCTGTGCTGGATTACTCACTCAGTGGGTGGGCTACTCATGAGTTTATGGCACCAAACAAAGAGTGCTCGAGGGGAATCTCTATGTGATATTTCAAAACAAGTGTTAGAGCCGTTATCATGAGAAAACCCCCCACAGTTGCATTGCGCTTCATTACATTTGTTTTATGGCTTGGTACTGTGTTTGTTTTACACAACATCTGTGCATCCTGGTGCACGACCATCAGACGGATAGACAGCCAGTGCAAATGACGCTCCCCGGAGTGGTGTGGGGCACCTATGTGATGATCTCCTTAGACTTCAACCTGGCCTTGGGTCTTTAATATACAGGGGAGCAGAAACTGAGACAGAACAAGGGACTGCATGGCAACCTGACTCCGGAGGAGATCAAAGGAAGCAGAATTTAAAAAAGAAACCAAGGTGTCTGTTTTAAAAGAATGCCTCTGGTCAAAGGGGGAGCAGGTTTGCTGAGCCAGGCCCAGCAAAATCACCTGCTTGGGGTGTTAGTTCGGGGAGAGGCTAAGAAGAAGAATGGGCCCTTGGCTCACATCACTAGTTGCAGGCAGAAGGAAGAGAAAAATAACATGATTAACTTGTTTCTCTCCTTCCCTTGATTAAGATGACAGAAGCAGGCAATCTGCTGTTTGTGCAGAAAGGCCACCAGGAAGGAGGGAAGAGAGCATCTGTTCTGAGAAACTGCTGTTTAAAAATGCAAGAAGTACACAAAGCAAAGGAGGAACTCTCCACAGTGCAGGCTACTGGCTTGGAAAACAGGGGGGACTGGGGAGGCACTGGCTCAGAAAATCTCAGGCTGCCCCAAGACTGGCAGTGGGGCTCTGTGGTCCCGTGGAGGGCTGGCTTGTTTTTCCTTCGGAGCCGTGGCTCTTGGTGGCTGTCCCTGCCTCTGATGTCTGACTATGGAATACCCTTCCTAAGGAGAGAAGCACCACCCCCCACCTCTGGGGCCAGCCATTCTCACCCTCACTGACCAGGGTTGTCCCTTTGTAGAACGAGTTACAGTGCCCACCCCAACCCTCCGTTCTCTGCCCGACGAGTGATGGTAATGATTTTTGACAAAACAAAAACAAAACCAAAAACCAACCAACCAACCAACCAACCAAACAAACAAACAAACAAGGTGGGGCAGTGTCTCTGGAAGGATGAAGTCACTCTGGACCCCCGAAGTCTGAAAGGCCTGCAGATACTTAGCTGAGTCAAGGACCTCATTCAAAGGTGCCGGGGACAGGGTCTGCCGACTGGATCAAACTGTCCGAGGCCCTGAGAGCGAAACTTCGCCTCTAAACCCTCCCTGTCTTGGGGGAGTTAGTCAGGTGCAAAACCAGGTCCCCTCATCAGGCACCTCGGACAGCCTTTGATACTCAAATTCAGCCTCTGAAAGGCTGTGGATCCGAATGGATGTAGGGGGACCAGAGGTTCTAGAACTAACGTTCCAATGGTGTATATTCTACCATAGCTAATGTGTAAACTGGACTAGATTGTAAGCGTGTGTGGACAGCTGCCATCTGTGCGTTCCTCTTCAGATTCGTTTGATGCTATTCTCGTAGTGGACTGAATCGTGATTTAAGTTTGAGAATACTCGGCCCTCAGGTCTTGCACCTCTCCCAGTTAAAGTAAACCAGTCTTGCAAATACAGAAAATTGAACAGTATTCTCTCCTAAGTCTCAGAGGTCTTTCTCTCCCCTCTTCAACTGGTAGAAAGGATCATTTTCCAATCTATTTTCTCATAGTAAAATGAGGGTAATACTCGGGCCTTCTTTCAGGGATTTAATGAGGTCAGGCATATAACACAGCACAGCATCTAACGATTGCTGCTGTTGTTATTATTACATTATTTCTCAGATGAAGCCTGTTTTCTCTAGGAATTCTGTGAGCAAGATGGGAGCCCTCTGGCTCTCCCTTTGAAAGAGAAGAAGGCAGCCTACAGACATGGCTGATGCAGAAGGAACCCAGTGGTAGCCATACTAATGTTCCATTGGCTCTTGGCAACCATTCCTCAGTGACTAAGCATTTGCATTCCATAGACTGTCTGCAAATCCAATGGTATCCAGAGACACATATCTTTCCTTCTCTTAGCACTGCGGCCAAGCGTGGGCAATTCCTTAAGAGAAGTACTGCCCGCAGCCCTGCCTTGGGTTTGGATGGGCACTCCCACTTACTTTTCAGTCCAGACAACTTCTCACGTTCCAGGCTGGGGAGATTATTAGCCAGAGTAAAGGAAAGATGGGTTGGTATACCGGGACTCTGTGAAGCCACAGTGCCCACAGACTGCCCCGAGCTTTATCCCATTTTCGCAGTTCAAGAGGCAAGTGGCCAGCCAGGATAAATTTGGTTTTATGACTTGCCTCTCAAGAAAGGCCTCTGCTGAATTACATTTGAATGCTGAGTCCCAGTCTGTTAAAATCAAGGGTTAGTGTTATAATAGTCGCCTGAAGAATGTTGATGTGTCTTCTATAAAACTCACAGAACACATCATTATTTAAAGATTTTATTTATTTTTGAGAGAGAGAGCAAGCGCAGGGGAAGGAGCGGAGGGAGAGGGAGGGGGAATGAATCCTAAGCAGACTCCATGTAGAGCAAGGAGCCCAACTTGGGGCTTGATCCCAGGACCCTGAGATCATGACCTGAGCTGAAGGCAGATACTTAACCAACTGAGCCACCCAGGCACCCCTGAAAGCCGATATTGTGACACGCCCACTCCTAACCACTGTCATTGATATTTGAGTTGGTTTCAAAAGGTCCCCACTGGTTTTTGACAACTGAGCAGCATTTGCTGAACCATTAGAATACATTTGTGCACATGTGATACTCATTCATCTGTTCATTCGACTACCATTTTCTGAGCATCTGTGAAGTGCCAGCCACTGTCTAGATGCTAAGGATGCAGAGAAGAGGAAGCCACCTGCACAGAGGGGGGTTGTACCTCAATCACAGTCTCCCGGTCCTGGAAGTTACCTGCTGACAGGTGCCACCCAGGCCAATGGCTTCCAGCTTCGCTATGCCTCAGGTGTTCTGTCCATGGTTCTTGGCCTATGCTCAGGGGCCATTCCTCTGCCCATGGAGGGAGAAATTGGGTGAGTAAGTGCTGCAGCTTCCTTGCTCTTTGGTGGAACAAGGTGAGCTGTGATCTTTTCAGACTGTCCAAGACTTGCCAACAGAGCTGGGCCCTGTTCTTGAACCCACAGCAGGAAGGTTGTTAATGCTTCCTCTCTTGTCTCTTCTACATTCCCTGTCTCACTTCCTTACTCTCATGCTCTGCTTCTTGGAAGTATTTTCTAAAGAAACTACTTGTATCCAAATCCTTAATTCAGGATCTGTTTTTGGGGAAACGTGTCCTCAAGGGATTTCTGACCTCATTGTTAGGGCATATGGATGATTACTGAGGTTGCAGATGGACTGGAAAAAACCACATTGACAAAATGAGAGGCGCCTTCTTAGGAAGGACAAATGCATCATGTACCTCCTTTTCAGGGCCTTTAGGTCAGAATTTAACAGGGAGCAAAGACATCTAGGGACACCTGCAAGGTGAGGCCAGGCCAGAGCACCCGTGCTGAGGCGTGAAGCTCTGGTATGTGGAGGTGGGATTTCCAAGTGTCCACAGCACCATCATCTGTCCCCTGTACTAGAGGAAAGAGGAGAGAGTATGGGAGGAGAAAGAGATCATTGCAGTGTGCCCTGTGAAGGCCTCATTTTCGCCCCAGGTTGTCTTTGTCCTCACTGGGGAGCACACATTCTGACTCAGTGGGACACTTTGTCCCAGGCAACAAGGTCACTCTTATGGCAGCTCCTATGGTTGTTGGCTACAAACTGGGGGAAACTTGAAAAATCTGGGACTTCTTGCCCCCCAAAGAGCAGCATCATGGGAAAGGGGAAATAGCATCTTACAGGGAGTCTGATGTTCTCCTTTTGTACCACTATCCTTGAAACCCAGATATAAACAATTAGGGTCACAAGCACGACCTTCTCTAAGGCCACCTGGTAGCCCCCCCCCAAGCCAGGCATAGTTTGTGCAAAGAGGATCAGTGTGAGCTTTGGGGTCTGCTCCCCACTGAATTCCAGGTAAGTTGAAGCTTGTCTAGCAAACTACTGGAAATGCTTAAGACCAGTACATATCATAAGCTGATTTGCATAAGGGCTTTTATTGTTACAGGGAGAGAGCTTTGAACTCTGCTTTCTGGGGCAAAGGAAGCAGACATGAGATGTCTGTCCTCTGCCAGGCCTCAAGAGATGGGTCCTTCAAGCCCAGTGGAGAGGACATGAGGAAGAGGCAGAAAGAGCTGTTGGCGTGAACAGCTGTGAGGCTTGCGGAGGCCCTAGCAGGCCAGCTTTGGGCCTGTGCTAGCAGTGGGTCAGAGTTCTGATAGATGATCCTCTCCATTTCCTTTTGGGCAGGGTGGTGAGGCCAAAGAAAATGCAGGACCATGAGCTCATCTCATGGGGTCTCTGGCTTGGAGGCCCAGCCATGCAGGGAGCCAGCTGCCATGTTCCTTTGCTCACTGAGTGTGTTCCAAGACAGATATCCCTCATATGAATGTGTGCTGCACCCCACAGTGCGGGGCCTGGAGAGAAGACCTAAGAGAACTCTGCGAGCCCCTACAAGACACCTGCAGTGATCCCAGAAGTGACTGGCAGACATTTTTCACTGGGACAGAGAAAGAATTCAGTTCTTCTAATGAAGGTAGGAGTAAGATTTGCAGTCTAAAAATTCCAAATCAATGGTTGGGAAAACTGGCCAAAACTTGTATTGGTAGAGGTGGAGAGGCTGAGCCAGTCCAGTGCTACTCAGTGGCTCCCAGGAAACCATAGGCAGGACCCCCTGATCTTCAAGGGTACCAAAAAGTTAGACCCAGCGTCAGGAGGGCGTGCCATCTCCAGGCATGGACAATGAACCTAATCGAATATCTGATTTTAAAGGTATCCAACTCAGCCTCAGGGTTATAAACTATTATTATGAACTTGTTTTAATTTTGCAGCTTTATCCTTAGCTATTCTATGCATAGGTGCAAAAGCAAAGTTACATTTCTCAGATCTTTATCACTCTGTATTAGGGCTGCCAGATTTAGCTGATAAAATACAGGACATCTAGTTAAATATGAATTTCAGATAAACAACAAATAATTTTATTAGAAAAATCAGTATGCAATTTTGGGACATATTTATATTAAAAATTATTCATTATTTATACAAAATTCAAACTTAACTGTGCATCCTGTATTTTATTTGGCAACCCTACTCTGAATAGATCTTTCCCTAGAGAGCAGAATAATGAAACATCTGGAATAAAGGAAAAGTTCTGTAGTCCTTTTTCCTACTGGGTAAGACTTCAATTGCTGATTGATTTGTCTTTCTTAAATTATATTCTCCATTTATGTTACAAAAGCATTGCCATGACCTAAAACAAAAGGCACAATCAGACCATTAAAATAGAAACATAAGATCAAAAGAAATAGAAAAAGATGGGTAAGTTTGAATTCCAAAAGCCTACACTGATATGATCATGGTCAGTCTTTGCATTTGCTTCTGAACTCCTTGGCAGGCCAAAGCCAAGAGAAAACATCACCTAATACAAGGACACAGACGGTTCAAGCTCTTTTTCCAGCCCTGACTCTTAGAGGACTTCTATTGTGTGGCTCATGATACATGGAACAGCATGCTAGCCAGTGTGTTCTGAAGCGCCGCTGAGCTAGGGAGCTCACACATCTGGAACGCCTCACCCCATCGCTTCAGCCCTCACCTCATGTATTCATCTGTGGCAAGACGTCCCCCAGCTGAACATACAACAAACATAAGATATTGTTACGAGAGCCAGGACTAAGGACATCAACAACGGCAATAATAACAGTGTGTTCTGGGGTGCCTGGGTGGCTCAGTCGCTTAAGCATCTGACTTTTGGCCTCCGTGCTCAGTGGGGAGTCTGCTTCCCCTTCTCCCTTTGCCTGCCACTCCCCTTGCTTGTATGAGCTTTTTCTCTCTGTGTCAAATAAATAAATAAAATCTAAAAAAAAAAAAAAAAAGATATTTGCTTTCAGTTTGAAGTCCTTGACCAGAGTAGACGGGAAGAATCACCAAGGTCATCAAATACAAAACAAAGAAGAGGAGTCTCCCTGTATTGCACCTTAGAAATCATCCAGTATATATAAATAAAAGATATTATTATCACCTCTATTCCTGGATGTTTCTGGGCATAGGTGACTCAGCACCTAACTGGGCTAATGATCTCATTGTTATGTAGCTTTGCCAGTTAGACAAGTCTTTTTATATTGAACCATAATTTTCCTCCTAATTGCTCATTGCTTTCCTCTACATCTACAGAAACCCAGTTTTGTCTTTTGGTTATTTATGTATTTATTTTTGTCTAACAAATATAGCCATGTTGGCAGAACTTATGTTAGGAACGGATGGACAGACTGCATGCAAGAATGAGACTATGGTTGAACTGTGAGATTTGGCGAGAGGAGGAAGGTGTGAATACAAAGGGAAAAGGGGAAGTCTGAGACTGGTGAAAGGTCAAGGTGCAGGAATGAGGTGTTAGGACCCACCCAGTACAAGCTTCTCCTCTGGGTGCATCCTGGACACTGCCTTCATCTGACATTTGCTTTCTCTGAATCTTAATTACCACTCACTTTTCTCCAGCTGTTTGATCTCTTGGAGGTCTTGGGCCTTTGTTTTTATTGATCACCAACACCTCACAAGGGCTCAGGGTACCCCCCCCCCCACCTCTCTCCAATGCTGCCAGTAGCTCCTTCCTAAATTCCTTTATGGACCTGCGATGCTCCTCTCCTCACTTCTTCTTGACACCCATGCCTTTGACTACATCTTCCGACACCCCCCCAAATCAAAATCTGTGCTTCAAACTTCCCTCTTCTCTGTGAGATGTGCCCACACATTTATAATTTGTTTTTTTTTAAAGACTTTATTCATTTATTTGTCAGAGAGAGAGAGAGAAAGAGGGAGTGAGCACAAGCAGGGGGAGAGACTGGTAGAGGGAGAAGCACGTTCCCTGCTGAGCAGGGAGCTCATTGTGGGGCTCAATCCCAGGACCCTGGGATCATGACTTGAGCTGAAGGCAGATGCTTAACCGACTGAACTACCCATGTGCCCCTATAATTTCTAATTTACTATTTTTATCTAGATGTTATCTAATTTATGATTTTTATCTGGATTTCCTGGCCCCCAAACTCAACAGGTCCAATGTGAAATTCTTTCTCTCTTCCCACGCCCAACTTATTCAACAGGCTGCATTTTCTATTTTGGAAAATGACACAACCATCCAAGCCTGAAACCTAGAGGTCATTCTAGAATCCCTTTTCCACTCCAGTGAAATTCAACTGACTGTATTTACACATATCTTTTGCATCTGTCTTATCTTTCCCATGTCCCATCACTGCCATTATTTAGACACTTTCCCACCTGGGCCATTCAACAACTTCCAAAAGATCTCCCTGCTACCATCATCTGCCAGTTTTCCCCCTCTTCTTGCCCCCCCCATGTGACCATCAGAGTCATCTTCCTAAGCTGCAAATGTTATCACATCTTCTTTGACATGGTGCTTGTAAGTCTTTTTTTTTTTTTTTAAGATTTTATTTATTTATTTGACAGAGAGAGACACAGCGAGAGAGGGAACACAAGCAGGGGGAGTGGGAGTGGGAGAAGCAGGCTTCCCAGCGAGCAGGGAGCCTGATGCGGGGCTCAATCCCAGGACCCTGGGATCATGACCCAAGCCTAAGGCAGACGCTTAATGACTGAGCCATCCAGGTACCCCGGCGCTTGTAAGTCTTTATCCCCAGGACCCTCCCTACCTCTCCAGATGTTTGTAAACACCTAAGGATCAATATTTTATCTGTTGAAATCAACTGATTAAAAAATATTTCTTGAACACCTTCTACATGCTTAAGATTGTGTTAGGTCTGGTGGATGACATAAAAGAAGTTTAGTTCATGACCTTCAACTTCTAAGGGCTTTCAAAACTAACATATGAAAAGAATTACTGCATAATTAAGTGCTTAATTGTGTGGTATAGACTCCAAAAGCAGTATGAAGTATATTTCCAGGTTTTCTAAGGTTCATAAAAATCTACCAGTATGTGTACACATATAAATTATGCATGTGCTATTCCATGATAAAAAGTTTATAATACATATTTGCCTTGGTAACACCAGTCACTTAAACTGTGAAGGGAGAAGGAGGTCACCTCTGCTAGGCAACAAGCCTTTATTAATTTGAGTGCTTACTTCAGAAAACTACATATTTTATTGCAATATTCATCCTATTCTCATTTCAGTAGGAAGGAAAATGGTCTGTGTAATTGAAACCCAAAACGGGCTATTGCTTACACTTCTTAGAGGGGTATAAATCAGACGGAGTCAACATCAGGTCCAACAGGCAAGCTAAGGAAGAAAAACTGATCATAACCGTGCTATGGATTATATGTTTGTTTTCCCCCAAAATTCGTATGTTGAAGCCTGATCCCCAGTGTGATGGTATAAGGAGGTATAAGGTGGTAATTAGGTCATGAGGGTGGAGCCCACATTTATGGGATTAGTGTCCTTGTAAGAAGAGAGCCTCTCGGGGTGCCTGGGTGGCTCAGTGGGTTAAAGCCTCTGCCTTCGGCTCAGGTCATGATCTCAGGGTCCTGGGATTGAGTCCCGCATCAGGCTCTCTGCTCCCCAGAGAGCCTGTCCCTCCCCCTCCCGCCTGCCTCTCTGCCTACTTGTGATCTCTCCCTCTCTTTCTCTCTCTTTCTCTGTCAAATAAATAAATAAATAAATCTTAAAAGAGAGAGAGAGAGAGAGAGAGAGAGAGAGAGAGAGACCCTCTCTCAGCCACGTATCTACAAGCCAAGAGGCAGGTCCTCAAGTAGAACATATCTACCAGCACCTTGACCCTGGACTTGGCAGTCTCCAGGAGAAATAGATGTTTGTTGTTTAGGCCACCCAGTCTATGGTATTTTTGTTATAGCACCCTGGAGTGATGAAGACAAACTCTTCAGCACGGCAACCTAAATCAATGTACTGCCCAGCTTCAAAAGAAGGCAATTGAGCTCCAAGCAGAGAACCTTGCAAACAGATGGGCCCCCTCTGCAATCTAATAGTGGTCTAGCACTTTCATTATGAAGCCTGGGCAGGCTGGCCCATTATGAGGCTCCCAAAATGTCAACTTCCCATGCAGAACTCCACAGAGAGGCCATAAGCACCCAGCTTTTCTGTCCTGAAAATAGATGGATGTGGCTCTGCAGAAAGGAAACCAATTTAGATGAAACATGATGCCCATTACTTTCCCTGTGAAAACTGTTCATAGGCGGAGTATCAGAAGTCCAGGGAAATTATATCATCTCTTCTTGTTCTTGCTCATTAGCTTGTATGGGCTTCAAACAAAGGAAACTGGTGCTAAAGGACTTAAATTATGCTGGAGGGTTTTCTGGAGTGGCCAGAGCTTTAGACTAGGAGCCAGGAAGCTTGAGCCCTACTCCTGCCTCTAACCGACCATGTGTGCCTGCTAAGCCCCTTAACTTCTGGAGTCTCAGACTCCTTATAAAGTCCTGCTGGCAATAAACACACTTTTTAAATGAAAACATCTCAGGAAGTTTGGGGCCCTAAAAGACGTACGGTATCTGGGGTTCCTACTGCAACTCTTTAAAGAGCCCCTGGGCTATTTATACCCAGGGCCATAATCCTTTCGTGACATGCCTCTGTGCAGAGTCTACCGTAATACGAGCACCTGCCCACTTGTTCCACTGCCAAAATTAGATTTTAAAAGGACCTATTGTATGAACACAGTGTCTTCAAGTTTTGGAAGCACTTTCACAACATCACTTCATTCAGTCCTCACAATACCTCTGGAACAGGCAGAACGAGTGTTCTTATTTCAGGGCCGAGGGGGGTGAGCTCTTGGTTCAGAATCCAGGAGCACTTTACTTCCTTTGTTTCCTCCCAGCTCCCCAGCCTCTCTCCGCTTCCCCGAAGGCCCATGTGTCAGTTTTTCTGGGCCTTCCAGGTCAGAGCCTAGAAACTTGGGTCGGTCTTCCCAACAGACCCTAAATACAAGCGGTCTCTCTTGCCCCTTTTAATCTGAAATTTTCTATATGATTCTTTATCTGGGAGAAAAAAAAAATCCCAGCCTTTCCCCAAGCATCTACTGCCTGCCTACCCTAGGCCAAATATTCCATTTTCATCCTTCCTCCCTTCATTTTGCTGTCCATCACCACAGAAATAATTCATTCAGCAAATAATCCTTGAGTTTCTACTTTTTACAGGGCACCATTTAGATATTTAGTGATGAAGGGGCCAGGTACATGCAAGGTACTTGGAGTTGGGGGGGCAGCTATGTGAATTTGGAAGCAGTATGTCTGTTTTATGATGTTCCTCTCCATTTGCATTTTTAGTCTTGGGTTTTAAGTTGCACAAGTTTGGGTCCTTGCATTGTGAACTCATCCCTCCTTGATATATAGAGATATCTCAACAGTGCATTTTTATCTGCCTCAAAGATTTCCACTGATATCAAAAGTCAGGGGGCACGGGTGGCACAGTTGGTTGGGTGGCTGACTCTTGGTTTTGGCTGCGGTTCTGCTCTCAGGGTCCTGGGATTGAACCCCGCATCAGGCTCCATGCTCAGTGCAGAATCCGCTTGGAGATTCTCTCTTCCTCTATCCCTCCCCCTCTCCCTCCTCTCTCTCTCAAATAACTAAATAAATCTTAAAAAAAAAAAAAGTCAGGACTGGTAGAAACATGAAAAGAAAACAAAAAGTTTTATCACACAAGAAATAGTTAAAGAAATAGTGGCAAAACCAAGATCATTTAAATTATTGAATGGTAAATGTTGTCTGGTCATTATTTATAAGACTCCGGAGATTCTCCTACACCCAGCAGCTGGGTTAAGAGAAATTTTCTACCAAGAACCAGCTGCATTTACAAAAGCTCATTTGTGCATCTGCTACATGAAGCCTGTAGTGAAGTATAAGTTCAAGACCTTCTTAATTCATTAGTCGGTAACTTATTGATTCTGAAAGCTACAGACCCTATGCCTTGTCATCATTTTCATAAAGCATTCCTCAGGGTAGTGTTCGCTGTAAAATATTGAGCTTATTAAGAGTTTTGGGGCCTCTGATTAACTTTCACAGCAAAAGCTATGTTAAGTAAATTAGGTACCAAATAAATCTAATATGATTGTGGAAAGTCTTTAGCTAAATTAAGATGCTGACAGCTCACATAACAAGATGCGAAGCAATGGTAATTAAGAAAAATAATCACCTATGCTGCTGAGAGAACAGGTCTGACCCCCAGTGAAGTGACTCCCAAGGCATCTGTTTTCTAAAAGACAAATCTTGCTGTTTTGTTCTGCTGCAAAGGGGAGCGGGGGTGGGGGCAAGAGATCTCTTTCTTTTTTACAATATTCACTACATACTCTAATACAGAGAATTATGTGTGGGGAATAATCTTGTTCGAGGCAGAAGGACAAATTAGCAGAATCACCCGAGCTCTCTTACATCCCCCAGTATGGTGCTCACGACTCCACACTCCCTGCTTTCTTCCTCTGTTGAAGAGGCAAGAGGACTAAGAACTTCACCATGTTAGACTCCTTCACAGGAAGGAAGGGTCAAGTGACCCAATTCTGGCCACTGAGATGTGAGTGGCAGTCACTGGACACAGGTTCTGGGGAAGCTTTTCAAAAGGGACAGATGTGGCTGACATGCCCATTCTGCCTTTTGTTCCCTTATCCTTCTCCCTTCTTCCTGTGAGGACTGTGACCAAGATGCCCACCTGGAAGTACAGCAGCTGACTTTGAAGGATGGCAGGACAGGGAGCCAGAGGGGGCTCCAGTTGTCTACTCCTTGGGTGCCTTCTCACTTGAGAGAAGAGCTCCCATCAGTTTAAGCCACATTCAGCAGGGTTTTGTTGTTTGCAGTCAAATATAAGACTAATTTTAGGATTTTTCAGCTCAGATAATTCCTCAGCAGTGCTGTTGGGTTTAGTAGAAGGAAAACAATAATAGTCTTGCATCCTTTGTGGTGACGATTTACATTAGGAATTTTCAGTCAGTGAGAGGAACTTCTTCAGCATCAGCCTGGTGAATACAGACCCAGTGTGTGTGCTGTTCTCATTGGGCCCTTCAACTTCTCCATCTGGGGACAGTCCTCTTCTTGGGAGCTATCTTTCAATCAATTTCTATGGACTTATTTAAGTAGTATGATCATACCTTCCTTACTGGCTTCTTGGAATGGTTCATCTGTGTTCACTTTCGTGGAATCTAGCATTTAAACCCTTCCTGTTCTAAGGAAGGCTTGTATAAGTATAAAAATAAGATGGGGGTTCCTGGCTATATTGCTTTTACCTGTGCCATACTTTGGTTCTTTCATATCATCCTGGAAAATGAAACAACGATGACAAAGATAAATTCAGACCTAAATGAGAGGAACACAGGGAGAATGCGACGACGAGGAACTTCAACTCCTGTGGAATATGATCTCCTCGGTCACAATCTGTTTGTCATGCCATACCATATATACTCTGGACACTACCTGACCAGTCAAGTACAAGGATGACAGTGGTTAGCTGGTGAAGTGAATTGTAATATCTCCACATATTTCCTCTTTGTGTTATGTGTCAATACAGAAAACTATGATTCAGAGTCAAATTTTCTCTCTGCCAAGGACCTAGCTGTATACATTTCAGATTTCTTGTACTTAATTAGGAGGCCTACTGGGGATTTGGTTATATTTCTTCTTGAGATGTGATTTGTTTCATGTCATCAACAAATATTTATTTGAACACTGTATTAGTTATCTATTACTACATAACACAGTGCCCCAAATTGTGGTGGCCTAAAGCAAAAATAAACATTTACTATTTCACAGTGTTTGAGAGTCAAGAATTCGGGAGCCATTTAGCTTGGTGATTCTGGCTGTGGTCAAGACGTCTGTGGAGCTGCAGTCATCTGAAAGCTGGACTGAAGCCAGAGGATCCATGTCCAGTACAGCTCACTCACACGGCTATTGGTAAGAGGCCTTAGTTCTTCACAGACTGCTCATAGGAGGCCTCAATAGTCAGCGCTATTCCTTCCTAGAATGATTCTCAATGGCCCCTGCCTCTATCCTCAGGGTCATTTCTCCTGTTCCATCACAGGTAAACTGTGTGGGCAGCTGCGTTATTTTCTCAGCTTGTTTCTTCCAGCAGAAGTTTGGGGATCTAGAGGCCACTTTTCCTCTTGTACTACCTCTGCCCTTTATAATACAAGTTGGCCATATTTAGGACAATACGACGTGTGGGTCTGACAAATCTTTGTGGGTCTGTACTCTTACTGGGGTTCACTTCATTAGGTGAAAGTCATATCCACAAATTGCTTTAAGGTAAGCCCCTCTCTTCCTGAGCTTCTCTGGGCCTGCTAGGGGACACCATCCTTAGACTTCTTTGAAGCCCCCCTACTGTTTGAATGAGTATTTCTTGAAGAACAATCTGGGATCTTTCTGGGACCTTAATGAAGGATTTTATAGTCAATTCCTTGGCTTCATCTTTAGATCATGTTTTCTTGAGAGTACTCAGAAGAGTTATAAGGGCAAACTGGGAAACTTTAAATACAATACTTCTGGGGTCATTTTGTTTATCAGCCCTTCCTTTGGGTCTTTTCTCCCCTCTTACATTTTATTATAAACAGATTGAGGAAACCAGGTGAAGGCAACATTCTTACTAGAAATCTCCTTAGACCAGTTCACCAGGGATATTTTCTACTTTCCACTTTGTTGCTGAACATTTGGCCACTTCACAAGAAGAATCAACTTTCCTCTCGTTTCTAATAACTTTTTCCATATTTCCTTCAAGCCTCATTTGCAGTCTCCTCAAAGGCTATCAAGCTTCTACCATCAGGTCCTTGAAGTCTCTTCAGACTTCTTTCTCAGAGTCTTCTATGTCCTTCCAACTTTTGCCTGCTTCTCAGTTCAAAAGCCACCCCCATGTTTTAGATTTTTATAATAGTAGCACAGTTGCACCTTCAGGTACCAAAATCTGAATTAATTACTCTTATATAACAAATTACTCAAAAACCTAACATTTTAACACTAGAAACATACATTATCACACACAGCTTCCATGGGTTAGGAATTTGGTAATGGCTTAGTTGGGAGGTTCTGGCTCAGGTTCTCTCCTGATATTGCAGCCAAGATGTCAGTCAGGGCTTCAGTCACTGGAAGGCTTGACGGGCTGGAGGATCCATTTTCAAGAGGGCTCATGTGGCCACTGGCAGGGTCCTCAGTCATAGGGCTACTTGAGTGTTCTCCTGACAGCCTCTCCTTGAGTGAGTGATCCAAGAAAGCCAGACAAAGCTGTAAGGTCTTTTATGAACTAACCTCAAAAGTCACAAGCTATGAATTTCTTTACTATCCTACTGGTGGTATAGGTCAGCCCTATTTAATATAGAAAGAGACCATGCAAGGACATGAACACTAGAGGGTGAGGATCTATGTGGCCATCTCAGAGAATGACTGCCCCAAACACTTACCAGGACCAAGGTTCTGTGCAGGGCCCAACAGGGGACAGGAGAAAAGAGTCCCACTCCTCCAGGAACTTAGACTAGAATTAGGGTGATTAGACACATACAAAAATAATGTAAAAAATATCATCGAATTACAGAACCAAATTGCTGGGAAAGAAAAAAGCACTTACTTGATGCATTTCTGTATTTATTTCTTCCACTAGTTTATAGTCCTCCTGGAAGGACATCATTCATCTTTATTCCCCACAGGACTGAGCTCAGGGCCTTACCAATATAGGTGTTTAGTAAATTTCTCCTGAGCAAACAAAACCCTGCATCAAGCTCAAGAAAGACAGAAAAGTAAGAATAGGCCGCTGAGGCTAATGTTTAAATTTCAATGGTTTTCATTTTCTACAAAAATGGTTTCAGGAGACAGTTGGAATAAAATTGAGATTATAAGGTGTTAAGGAGGTGGTGGGAACAGATGAAGTTTGGCAATAAAAGGAAGGGTAGAGATGAAGGTTAGCTTGAGAGGAACTGGCCAAAAGATCCTTCCCAAATTTAAGGAAAATGTGAGTGTTTTTCTAGGCAAGAGAGGAGTCAGAAAGAGAAGAGAGAAAATAGAACTGAAGAAAAAAATGTTGCTCATTGATGGAGCAATGTCCTAGGAGGGACTCCCAAGCACAGACAAAGGACTAGACTTTGAAGAGAAAAGGAACCTTTCTTCCTTTGAAAAAGGTCAGAAGATCAAGAGACACTTTTGAGTGACAAAAAGGTAAGTTCTGTTATGTCATGTTGAATGGCTTTGATTGTTTTTCCATAAAATTGGGGCAAGATCATTCTATAGACTGAGGGAACCAAGAAGAATGGGAGCCTGAGAACACAGAAAGGTAAAAGAGCTGTTGGAAGGAATTTGAAAGGGAGTGACCCCAATACTCCAGGCTGGTAGAGAGGAGGCAGCTGAGGTTCAAGGTTTAGTCCCCTGGGTCTGTGGGAGAACCAGCACACATGGTGGCCTGATGGCCTCTGGCTGCACTCAGCAGGCTGTGAACAGGAAGACACAAAATCGATGGACAGCCGCCAGCACAATGGCTATCCTGACTGACTGTTCCCGTTACCTCATGAAATTTCTTTACCCTGAAAATCACTATGAACTCTGAGCTGAGAAGAAATGGCATAATCTTTCACACAAATGTGAGGTGTATACGGGGGAAAATATGAAAAGAGTTTTAAATCTTTTTAACAATTCTTAATATGAACAATTTAAGATTCAATTACTGATTAGCACTGCTTCAGATCATGTAAATGATGTCCATATCCTCTTTATAATTCAGCCCACAGGAAATAAACACTTAGCTCTCATGATCCTCCATAGTTGAGTCTTACAACCAACTACATAAAACCAACTGCATTTTATGGGAAATATCCTCAAGAGCATAGGAAACAGCACGGGACAGGGAATTAGAAGATTTGGGTTCAGGAAGCTGTGCCACTATCTACCTGAGGTTGAGCAAGTCAATCGCTCTGTAGCCCTTAACACTCATTTGTAAAATAGGAAACTGGATTGGATGCTCTCTAATACCTTTGAGCTCTACCATTTCATGGTTCTACACTTTCTAGCCCATCAAATAACCTAGATTTTCCTCTGTGAGTGCCACACAAACTGGACACGAGGGGTCGCATTTAGGTAACAACTCATAAACACATCTGAGACTGGTAAACATGCTCCATTTCCTTCAGTAGATGGCATTCAGCAGCTATATGATGATTGGCCTCACCTCTCACTAAAAAAAGTCCTTTAAGGGGATTGTTTGTTTCCTTTTCTGGCCAGCTGAGGATTTGTGGGGGAAAGTGAGAAACACAAGCTTCTAGGACTCAGAACTTTCCCTTTTGGTTAATGGTATTTTCTTTCTTTCACACATGACCCTAAATGAGGCCAATCATTCATTCTTGGGGCACATAAATTCTTCCAGAAGTTTTCATATTTTTCCTATCCCTCTTGGCTAGGTATGTGGTATCCCCAACCAGATCACTTAGAATAAAAATCAGAGTTGCTTTCATGAAAAAACATTTTTGATAGCTCTTCTTTGAATGGTCACAATGTCTTCCACAACTGGTGTTCATGGTCTGTTTTGCTTTCAGGAGAAGTCACCTAGAGAGATGGGCTCCTTCCCCAATTTCTTTGCCAGAGGTCTCTGCAATATTTCTCTACAATGTGGCAATTTAGGCATTCCCCCTTCTAGCCTAAGTCATATATGCCCTAACCTGATGTTCAATTCTCAAGGAAGATGAGAAATTAAAATGATTAGTTATCATGGGGAAGAATAATGTTATAAAACATTTCCACACTTAATAGTCATTCTTCTTTGCATCTATATAGATTTACAGTCTTAAAAGTGCTTTTATAGATATTTTCGTTGAGTATCACCTTTGTTCCTTACATCCCCATATCTCCCTTGCTAAGAAAGAGAACCCAAAAGGGACACAAGAAGGAAGGCACAGCAGAATAGGTGACCAGACCCAAGAGCCAGTAAAACACTAGACTTTGCAACCTGGATTAAGTCCTGACTCTGTGTATCTTTGGGCAAGTGATGCCTAGTCTCTGGGCCTGGATTTCCTCATCTGAAAATTGTGGCTATGAATGCCCACTCTACCCATACTTCCTGGAGGAGAGTTTAAAGGAAGGGCCAGTTAACGGTGTAATATTGACCCCTGGGAAGCGCTACTATCCTGGCTGTCATCCCTCCTCCCAAATCCTAGTATTCTGAGCTATGTGGACAGCCTGGAAGAAAATCAGGAGGCTCCTTTAGTCCTAGAGACATCAGGAGGATAGAATTCCCTGCTTCTTCTCCTTTGGGGCCTACCTTCCAAAGAGGGGGGAGTGGAGAGTCAGGAGCTATGTGGCTCCCAAGCAGCCTGTGCTTTATAGAAGGGGCTGCCCAGCCCAGCAGGAATGCATGGGTTCCAACGGAATGAAGCTGGCCCTTGGAGAGAGGGGTTCAACAGCAGAGGGGTGGAGTGAAGCTGGACCCCACTCTAAGAAAGCCTGGAGTATATCCATCAGTAGAACACCCATCAACAGAGGCCACCAGAAGCAGGCAAAATTTGGCCCACAGTCTGAAGAGTGGGGAAGGAGGAAGTTCAAAGACAAAAAAAAAAAAGGAAAAGAAAAAGAAGATACAGTGTGAAGAGAACCCTGTATTTACTCTCATCCCACAGCTGAGGGCAGGAGAAGAGATGAGACCAGAATGAAGTTTTAAAATAATTAAGATTTGTCTTAACTACCAAAATGAGATGGTTCCAATAACTGTAAGTGATAAAAGTGGTAGAGAAGCCAGTCAACAGGTTATAATGGACCGGCTACCCAATGGAAAAAGAGCGTGTCAAGAAAGCCTATTTAGAAGTATTAAATTTCAAAAGTTTATACCCCAATGAGCTGAGGCCACTCCTCAGTAACCAGGTTATATGAATAATTGGTAGTTTATTGTTTTGGTGTCTCTTAAACGATTTCTAGCTGCTGCTTTCCCCACACTTGAGAAATCCTCTTTTTAAAAATACTTTTTCAGGGGCGCCTGGGTGGCTCAGAGGGTAAAGCCTCTGCCTTCGGCTCAGGTCATGATCTCAGGGTCCTGGGATCAAGCCCCACATCGGGCTGCCTGCTCAGTGGGGAGCCTGCTTCCCCCTCTCCCTCTGCCTGCCCTTCTGCCTATTTGAGATCTCTCTCTCTGTCAAATAAATAAAATCTTTAAAAAATACTTTTTCAGGGATGCCTGGGTGGCTCATGAGGTCAGCTAAGCGTCTGTCTTTAGGCTAAGGTCATGATCCCAGGGTCCTGGGATAGAGCCCTGCGTGGATTCTCCCTGCTTAGCAGGGAGACTGCTTCTCCCTCTGCCTACTCTGCCTGCCGCTCCCCCTGCTTGCACTCTCTCTCTCTCTCTCTCTCTCTGACAAATAAATAAATAAGTAAAATCTTTAAAAAAATTAAAATACTTTTTCATTAGCTGTTTGTCTTTCCAGCAGTCTCTCTGTTCTTTTGTTTTGAAATGCCCCATCTTGCCAAATGAGCTCCATTTCTTTCCCCACCTTGATGAACATTTTAAGCATTTATTTTGAAATCACTTTCGGATCAACCCAATATTTGCAGTTCTTTGGGTTTAATTTCTCCGGTTGATTATCTCTGAACAAACTGCATTTCCTTATTTGCTTTCAGCTCATCTGGAGTAGAAACTACCTTCTTCAAGTATCCTATGCACTTCTGAGTTGTAGAGACAGCCCATTAGCTCAGTTTTGAGATCACCTCTGACAGGGTGTTAAGAGGCCTACCAATTTCTCAACTCTATGTGTGTTTCTCTGTGTCCATCTGTCTCTCTATGTAGTACAAGAGTCTGGTCATACCACTGCATGCAGAGCAGCCTGAAGGTTGTGAGTTTTCAAGAATGACTCTTTCCCCAATAAGAAGGGTTGACACTTGCACCCAAAACCAGCCCTCAAACTGCAGACAAAGATTTCCCCAACTCCCAGCTTTGTTCAGGGGGTCAATTCAATTTCCCTACTTGTGCACGACCTATAGCCTCTGCTCCTGTTCCCCTTTCCTGCACACCCCAATCCCCAAATGGTAAGAAAACCTGATGTTGAGTTTGCTTACTCCTGTGGGTCACAAAACTGCAATTCTACTCAGCACTATGGAGCCCCTCTTCATTTTTGGCTACCTCTCTTTGTTTCTGAACCTGATATTTATTGTTAAAACACTTATCCAATGTTTCTGTGTACTGCTGGGGAGAGAGCTCAACCCAAAAGTTTCCCATTTCTGTACTTGGAGATGGGAGCAAGCTTGGGAAAAGCTTTTGTCTATAGACGTTTGGAATCTGATGGCTTTAGAGGGAATTGGTGTATAGATTATCAGCAGTATTGTATTCCATTGTATTCCAAAATGGCTAGGAAGTTAGTGTTGATGTATTTATCGTTAAATATTCTGAAAATCCCTGAGAGAATCTGGAAGCGTGGAAAGACAAGAAGTTAAGAGCTGTTTTCAGCACTTGATCTGGGGAGTTGTAACCTAATTCTAAGGGTAATGGGCTAGTGCCTCTTCACTTTAGGGAACTACTTCAGTTTTGGGACAAGATGTCTAGGCTGCAGCTGCTGGTGAAGGAACCCATGATCTGATGAAATAAGCCCCTCACCCCAGCCTAGGAATAATCAGAATGAGGAAAAAAAACAAGGAAAGACGCTTGTTGGTATGTATCTCAGAACTCCGCTTTCTGTTTTAATCTATGAAAGAGATTAAAGAGATTGAGAAATTGATTCTGAGTTATTTGGGCAAGATAACTCTTTGTTGCGGTGAACTACTCTGCACTGTAGGCTGTTTAACAGTACATCTGGCTTCTACTAGGCTGACACCACTCGTAACCCTTCAACCCCAGTTGCAATGACCAAAAAATGCTGGAGGTATTGTCAGATATCCCCAGGAATGGGAGGGAGTCCCCCCACTTTATTGAGAATCTCTCATCTATGAGAACAAGGGACTGTCAGCCTTATCTAACTGGATCAGTTAATCATTTGACAAAGACGTAGGAGAGGTTTCAGAGAGCAGGCGGCAGCAGACAAACTGAGTTTAGATCCTTGCCTGAAAGTGTCCAAACATGGAGATTATACTACAACGTCACATGGGCAGAGTGTCAGGGGACTGACTGAGGAGAACCTCAAAAAGGTGATTGAACTTGGCTGGAATTCACTGAACAAGGAGGATTGAGGGGTAGCCCAGAACCAAATGTGTAAGGTGATGAAGGTAAGAGAGAGCAGTCTGTGTTCTGGAGACCCCAAAACATCAGCCTTTGATGTCTATGAGGGACATTTCCTTTGAGAATCCTCAATTTAGCAAACATCCTTATAATAGTTTTCTCCATAAAATTTATGAAAGTTTTAGACAAAGTTTCTGAGATCTCTCTTTATATCCTTAGTGAACTCTACAAATGGGGGGCTAGAATGTAGGGTGTGTGCAGGGAAGGGCTTTGTAGCTCTGGAATCAGACACTCCTGAGTTTAGGCCCTCACTCTGCCTCTTACTAGTTGTATGACCTTGACTCTCTCGTCCTCCGTCCTCTCAGCTGTGAAGTGGGGATGATAACAGCTCCAACCTCATAAGCTTGCTATGATGATCAGGAGAGACTAGACACCTGTACTTACCACAGCTCCTGCACACAGTAAACGTTCATTAAAATCCTTGATTTTTCCCACTCTCCTGTACCACTTCCATAAGCATATTCATATACCATTTTATACTTAATTTTTTAAAAACCTGCAGACCCCACTATCCTATTGCTCTCCTTTTTATAGAAAAACTCTTGAAAACAATTGTCTGTAGACTGAGTACCATCTCTTTTATTCTCTCTTGAAGCCCCTCCAATCAATCTTTGGACCCCATCACTCCACCAAAATAGCTACAGTTAAGGTCACTAGACTCATGACTTTAATATCCCACCTTTATTTTGAAACTTCTACATTTCTATCTCCCATCTAGACCTTTCCTCTAAACTCCAGACACATGTATCTAACTGACTATTTGGCATCTTTACTTGAATGTTTACTGAGCATCCTAATAGAACAGGTCTGAAACAGAACTCCTGATTTTCACATGCAGCCTTCACATTTTAGTTCACAGAAACAATATCTTCTGGTTGCTCAGGCCAAGAGCTTTGGAATCATCCTGGATTCTCCATTTTATCTCACACCCTACATCCAATTTATTAGCAAAAGCTGTCAGTTTGACCTTCAAAATATATCCAAAATTTACCACTTCTCATCATCTCCACTGCTTAGCACTCTGATCCACTATTGCCCATCTGGATTATTTTCTTGTCTCCTTACTGGTCTTTCTGATTCCACCTTATCCTCCTGTGATGATTACTTTGATGTATCAACTTGGCTAGGCTGTGGTGCCCAGTTGTTTGATCAAATACCAGTCTAAACATTGCTGTGAAAGCATTTCTTTTTAGCTGTGATTAACATTTAAATCAGTAGACTTTAAGTAAAGCAGATTACCCTTCATAATGTGGGTGGGTCTTATCCAATCAGTTGAAGGTTGCTCTTAAGAAGAGTAAAGACAGAGGCTTCCTAAAGAAGAAAGAATGTTGCCTCTAGACTACAACAAAGAAATTCTATCTGAGTTTCCACCTTTGGATTCAAGACTACAGCATTACCTTTTCCCCCCTCTCCCAATTTTTTACTGTGGTAAAATGCATATAACATAAAAATTACCATCGTAAACATTTTTAAGTGTACAGTTTAGTAGTAGTGAATATATTCACAACATTGTATAGCTATCACTGCCATTACATCTCCATATATCTTTTCATCTTATAAAACTGAAACTCTATAATCCATTAAACACTAATTCTGCATTCCTTACTTCTTCTAGTCTCTGGAAAACATCATTGTACTTTCTATCTCTATGATTTTCACTACTCTAAGTATCTCATGTAAATGGAGCCATACAGTATTTGTCCTTTTGTGACAAGCTTATTTCAGTTAGCATAATAACCTCAAGGTTCATTTATGTTGTAGCATAAGTCAGAATTTCTTTCCTTGTAAGGGGTGAATAGCGTTCTATTATATGTATATACTACATTTTGCTTATCCATTCATTTGTTGATGGACACTTGGGTTGCTTCCACATTTCAAGTACTGTGAATAATGCTGCTATGAACATAAGTGTACAAATACCTCTTGAGACCCTGCTTTCTCTTCTTTTAGGTATATACCCGGATGTAGAATTCTAGATTATATAGTAGTTCTATTTTTAATTGTTTGAGGAATCCTTACATTGTTTTCTAAAGTGGCTGTACCATTTTACGTTCCCATCAACAGTATATAAATGTTCCAATTCTTACCAATACTTGGGGTTTGTTTTTGGATAGTAGTCATCCTAGTGGGTATGAAATGGTGCTGTCCAAAAATACAGGTTTTAAACTTGCCAATCCTAACAACAGTGTGGAACAATTCTTTAAAATAAATCTCCCTCTCTTCCCCTTTTCTATATACATACCCTATTGGTTCTGTTTCTCTGGAGAACCCTACTATACCTCCTCACAGTGGCTATCAACATACAGCAACCACAGGCAGCTCCTTTAAATAAAAATCAGCTTGTCACTCCTCTGATCAAAAACATGTTGCAGTGGCCTCCCATTTCAAACAGAGCAAAAGCCAAAGTATTTACAATGGCCTGAAAGGCCCCAGGTGATTTGGGCTGTCTGTTCTTCTAATGCTGTCTCTTTCTACTCTCCTTTTCAAGCTGGATCAAGTTAAAGAGCATTGCTATAAAGATAAGACAGGTACTATTATATACATATGTGGTCCATGCAAAGACAGAAAATAAATTTCATGGCAGAAGCCTAATGGGAGTCAGAATGGGGAACACGTAAGTTGAAGAGGGAGGCTACTCTGTCTGTCTCTTGGGGTTTCACGATCTCTTTTCTCGGCTTCCCCTCCCTGCCCCATGTGTGTTCTCTTTTCCTTTACCCTCTGCTTACTAATCTTGCACATGGCCTCCAAATGGCTGACTCAAGCCCAACGTCATCCAGCCATTCAACAAGGATTAAATGAGTGCCTAATATGTGGCAGGCACTGACCTCTGCCCTGTGGATGAAGCAGTGAAGAAAACCAACAGAAAAGGGTGTCTTCGTAGAGCTTAGGATCTAGTCTTGGGTGGGGTAGAGGAAAAATATAAAAATAAAACAAGATGAAAATACAAAGTATAACGTGTCATGGTTAAAAGTGTCTCAGAGAAAATCAAGCAGGGAAGAAGTGAGAAAATTGGATGGGTGTGACAGTCAACAAGGCGGTAAGAGAAGGACTCTTTGAGATGACTGTAAGAACCTGCAGGCAGGAAGGAAACAGGCAGAGAGTAGGGTGGCCGAGGACGGTACGAGGAAGGTCAGATTGCTGTGGGTGGACAGCAGATCAGGAAGGCCCTGGCTTTGATTTTGGGTGAGTTGGGAAATTACTGGAGGGTTTTGAGAAGAAGAATTTCATGATCTGACTCAAATTTTAACAGAATCATGCTGACAGCTTTGTTTCAAACAGACTGTAGGGAGACAAGGGCAGAAGAAGGGAGTCCATTTATTTATTTTTTAAAAAGATTTTATTTATGGGCGCCTGGGTGGCTCAGTGGGTTAAAGCCTCTGCTTTCGGCTCAGGTCATGATCTCAGGGTCCTGGGATCGAGGCCCACATCGGGCTCCCTGCTCAGCGGGGAGCCTGCTTCCCCCTCTCTCTCTGCCTGCCTCTCTGCCTCCTTGTGATCTCTCTCCCTCTGTGAAATAAATAAATAAAATCTTTAAAAAAAAAAGATTTTATTTATTTATTCGATACAGAGACAGAGACAGCAAGAGAGAGCACAAGTGGGGAGGAAAAGGAGAAGCAGGCTTCCTGCTGAGCAGGGAACCCAAC
Organism: Ailurus styani; assembly: GCA_002007465.1. Lineage (NCBI taxonomy): Eukaryota > Metazoa > Chordata > Mammalia > Carnivora > Ailuridae > Ailurus > Ailurus styani. Next base: position 828,595 of record LNAC01000299.1, read on the forward strand.
GTGGGGCTCAATCCCAGGGCCCTGAGATCATGACCTGAGCTGAAAGCAGACGCTTAACCAACTGAGCCACCCCGGCAGCCCTGAAGGGAGTCCATTTAAAAGGCAATTCGAATCATCTAGGGGAGTGTTGGAGTAGCTTGTGTAGAGCAAGGCAAAAGGACCCACAGTGACCACCCTGCTGAATACAAACAGGCAATGCAAACAGGCTCATCAAACGACACACCTTCAGATAACCATAGGCCCTAACTGACCAATTAAAACCAGGCACAGTTCCCAAGTTTACCAAAAATGGGGAAATTCCATACATCTCTCACTCCATCCCTCACTACCACCTTGTCACAGTCTCACCTTTGCTGCCCTGCCTGCTGCTGCTTGAGCTTTGTTCTGCCTTGAGTGAATTCCTTCACTGCCCATGACATCAGTCCCCAATCCGATAGGGACACCCCACATTTGGTGACCTGTAAAGGGACCCTCTATTCGTCTGGGATTCTCCCTGGATTCTCTGGGAATTTCTGGGGACTTTCCTTGGTGGACTGACTCTAGTACTCCTCGGGGAGCTGATGACCGCCGGTGGAGGTTACTCCACAGTTAGGATTAGAAGCCCCAGCCAGGCAACCCTTTCCTGAAAGGGTGAGGGATTTCCCTTCTTGACCTTCAGAGGACCCTTCCCTCCCTCTCTTTTCTCTTTTCGGCCCTTTGGCACTGCCCTAGTAGTCCTTGGACACCTGAAGATCTCTGGCCAGGGCAGCTCCCTGGTGTGGTCTGAAGGTCTGAGGGCCAAGAGGTTGGACTGTCCATACATGTGAGGGTGAAAGACCCCTTTCCTCTCCTCTCCCACTCCATCTGCAGCTCATCTAGGGTGAATCTGCGCACATTATGGACTTGCTTGGGACCCTTTCCTGATGCTGGCTGACTCTCAGCTACCTTGCTTCTTTGGGCCCCCTCCCCTTTTCCCTTTGTTCCTGTGGATCCAGCTGCCACCCTGATCTTCAGGCAAAACACGTTCCGAGGCATCTGAGTGGAGTCCTCTCCCTCCTTTTTCTGACCCTGTGTGGCCACCCAGTGTCCGGCTTTCCCTGTTGCAGCGGATGTCCCAGCAGGGATTGCTATTGGCATGTTGTGACCCTCTTCTTGGTGGGATGCCCCAGGAGTCAGTTTCCCCCCAGAAGGTCCAGTCCTTTTGCAGGTCAGTGGGATGCCCTGACTGAGACTGGCATCATGGGTTGGAGCTCCGTTCCCTTTGGTGGGACATCCCTTTGGGCACTGGCAGTCAGTCTTTCTCACTATGGGACAAACCCTGTCTTCCTTCAGACTCACCCTTGGGCTGTATTCTTAAGAACTGGAACAAATTGGACCCCCGAAGCCAGAGGAAAAAAGTCTCATTTTTTAATTTAATGTTTCCTGCCCTCAGTATGAACTCCCAGATGAAGAGTATGGCCCCTCCATGGAACTCTTTCTTATGATACTATTTTCTATCTTGACCTCTTTTTCTTTTTTAAAAAAAGATTTTATTTATTCATTTGAGAGAGAGTGTGCGAGAGAGAACACCAGCAGTGGGGAGGGCCACAGGGAGAAGCAGACTCCCTGTTGAGCGGGACCCTGCAACACCCCGCCCCCCGCCCATCCCCCCTCTATGTGGGACTCAATTTAAGGACCTCAGGATCACCATCCCAGTCAAAGGCAGACACTTAACTGACTGAACCCCGGGCGCCCAGCTTGACCTCTTTTGCCGGAACTCCTCCACAGGGTTGGAAGTCCCATATATGCAAACTTTCATGGCATTGTCTCCCAAATCCCAACCTCCACAAAAACTGTAGAACGCCCCACAGCTTGGACCAGAGTGGAAGCAGCGAGAGCCTCCTACTACTCTGGTATGATCTGGAGCCAATTCTTTGTAAAGGATTTCTGGAATCGAAGGGGCAGAAACCAAAACATGATTTAAAAAAAAAAATCAGTAAAATCCTCATTTAACAATCCTACAGATTGTTGCCACACTATCTCTGAGCAGATTATCACCAAATTTGATCCCTAAAGATTTACTCATCACCCATCTTGCCATCTCTCCTTGGGGTATGGGAAAGAACTTGCTCTAAATGGGGAAAGTAAATCTGTACAAAATTTTTTGAGTGAATTATTTAATTAAAGGTGAGCGTTTGCATATTTCACAGGCTTTTATCTCTAGTTTCAAATTAGTTGATAACTCCTTCCAGGAGACCTGGAGTCATCCTGTTGATATTCAACAGATCACAACTGCCCTGATGGGGTACTAGAGAAAGATTAGGCTGCAAAGTATTAATCTCTCTCAGACCTCCCCATTTATCTAGTTGATGCAAAGAGCCTGGAGGTAATTTTAAAACTTTTTTCCATCTTATCTTAAGAAGATAAATGAAATGAATTGAAATGTTGGAAAACTTATTAAGATAGTTTAAGGATTATTGTAAGTGGAAAAGGAAGATAACCTCCAGGAATCTCACTTTGGAGGACTCGTGAACTCGCTATACCTCTTTCTTTTGTGCACAGTAGGGCCTCCAGGGACAGAGGGAGGAGGAAGCCACACTGTCACTGTGGCTCTCAAAGAGGGAAAGTGAGGCTGCTTCTGCCTGGGGCCTTCTACAGAACAGAAGGACCCAGGCCCAGCCACGATTCCAGATGTCCCTGAAGCCTGCACCTGATTCCCAAAGTCACCCCCAATATGCTCTAGAGTTGGAAGTCTTGGAGGAGGGGGAAGAAGATCTGAAGAACAGCTTGGGGCCACGTGAGATGCAGCGTCACCAGCCCGGGCCCAGGCCAGTGACGCGCAGCGCCTAGGCAGAACATGGTGCATGCATCCTTTCCGCCGCGCCCACAGTCCTGGGCAGAACAAGACTTCAGGAAGTTGCCTCCAGGCTGCTGCTTCTCAGACACGTGAATCCTAACATCCAGGACCTAAATGGCCATGACAAATTTTCTTGTCCTTATTCATTAATGTAACCTAGGTTTAAAGAATATGCATTTCTGTAGGAATCCAGGAAACTGTACCCATTTTGAATAAAACAGAATATAGGTTGGCAAGGTATATAACTTTCCTGCTCTGAGCTGTGACCAAAAACTATTATTGCTCGCCTGGGACAACACGAAGGACCTGGAGTTCAGTGAGGAGATTCAGGATGCACCAGGGCTGACGTGGAGCGGGAGGCTGCCTGTCCTGGGCCTGGCCTCTTATGGCAGAGGGGTTACTGAGCCCATCTCGGGTCTAGAAGGAGGGCTGGTGGGAATGCTAGTTTCATCCTCAATGACAGCTTGCATACAGTGTGTGTAAAATGGCAGTCAGCCAAGCTGAAAGGACTCTCCGCCCAGAGTGATGTGTGCTATATGAAGGGATGCCAAACTCAAAGGCCTAAGATGACTGTGAAAGGAGTACTGGAAAAACCTGGGCAATTTTTACCACAGTTGGTAGTGGCCTCCTGGTTTGAGTGAGACAGGAAATGGGAGGGAGAGCTCCAGGCTGGGCTTAGGCACTGTGGTCCCAGCTTCTCCCTTTGGAGTGAAAAGCCAGGCTGAGCCTAACAGGAGAAAGAGAGCTTGACTTTCTTCAAAGTGGCCTGCAGTGGGTGAGGGGCAGTGGCTTTGTGACCACAGCAAGTATCCAGGATGCTCTGAAACTGATAATAAGGCTTGAAATAAAATTATTTGTTGTATCTGTTGCTCCCAAGAGAAAGATTTCCTTTTCCTGAAGGCACAGGATAAAGACACCTCTTGTTCTTGGGGCTATATTTTGAAAGGTGTCTGGTCTGCTTTCTACTAGAAGGAGCTAGAATGTCCCAAGGCAGCTGTGGTTCCTGGAGCTTGAGAGAGCTTTTTGGCACTTTGTTAGAGCTGGAATCCTGAAGATAGAGCCAGAAGAGTCAGCAGCCTGAGGCACATATGGGAGCAAGCTGGGGAGATCCAAAAGATGGAGGAGGTAAAAGCAAAAATGTGTGAGCAGGAGGATGGGGCAGGTGCTGTGTTTTGCATGCTCCCACAAGCCCCACTAAGTGGGCAGAGAAGTCTGGTTAGAAACTAGGGACCAAATAGCGGGCTTTTATTCTTCACACAATAGGGTGAGGTGTTAAGAAGGAGCCTTACCAGTCTTTACCCTCCCCTCTGGAAAGAGAGGCTATACCATTTTTCAAAAGTCAGAAGTCCCCATACCACAGCCTGTGCCAAAACAACCACCCCTTCCAAATGCACTCACGCACACGCACGCACACACACACACACACACACACACACACACACACACACACACACACACACACATATGCCCTCTGGGAAGGGAAGTAAAGAGCTTTCATGTTTTTAAGCCCCTTGAGGAAGTTTGAAGTGAATAGTCCCTCTGGAGGGAGGTTAGGGAGGACAGAGTGTAGGTCCTGAGTCAGTGAGGTGGAAGTGGCTGGACCCGAAAGTTACTGCCAAGGGTATTTCCTGAGTCTGGGAAGATGGAGGAGAGAGACAGAGGACTGTGGCATGAGGAAGCAGAGTGCATTCGCACCTGATCATCACATTCAGTCAATGCTCCTTCCTTCAGACCATATTGTTCCACGCTGACTCTTTCTCTGACTCCTCACCCAGCATTCAGATTCTTCAATCCAGAACTTAGTAAAATAGCCATGATCTCAGGAACACAGAGGCTTAAAAAACCTTTTACAATTGACCCCTATGTCCTGAGTATGCAAGTTCTATTTCTGCATCTATTCATCAAGACCCAAGAAGATAGATCCCAAGGTTGATATAAAAGACAGGCCCAGCAAAGCCAAATCTTTACTGTTTAGCATTTTCCAAAGATCTCTTCCACTTTTTGCCTTTTTACTATATACCTGTTTTTATGTATTATCTAAAAGTATCCTACATTAAATTATGGATTTTGTTTTTAGCAATAATGCAAATGTCTAAAAGCTTTCAGACTCTAAAACAACTAACCTCTATTTTCTTCCCACTAAGACAAATTTTACTCGATGTTGGTTTCAGTTTTCATCATGAAATTGTCATCTCAGTTGAGTGACTGAAGTGGAAAACTAAATGTTATTTGGTTTTCAAAATAAGGCTTCTACTCTGGGCTCCCATTGTTCACATGTGATCACATGCCTTGAGAAGTTAGACTCAAAAAGAAAATCCCTACTCACTGGGTTAACTCCAAATGATGATCTGTAGCCATAGTAACCTCCTAGATGCCACTTGATTGGCCACAAAACTTGGAATAATTGTTTTTACATTCACTTATGAAGTCTACATCTCTATTTGCATCAAGAATCTGGGGCAGTCTTTTGGAATATCAAGAAGTATCTATTGTCACCTCACATATAAAAGTAGCTCACAGTAGTACTGATACGTTTTTATTTAAAATTATTTAAATGACTTTACCAAAAGCTAAAAAATTATATATTTTTATATGTTTATATTATTTAAAAATAGTACTATTAATTTTGTATAATTATGTATACTTTTGTATATTGCTATGTTCCTGAATAATATAATGCTATGGGACTTGAATAGAAATTCACCAGTTTTGAACTTTACATTATCACAAACAAGCTAACCATATGGTTCTGTTATACGTAAAAGCCAGCCAGAAAACCCAAGGTCACAACTCCTTTCCATAGTTTCTCAGGTGTCAGCAGGTGTCACCCTGGTTCTCGGTAGTCAGCATCATATGCTGAGAAGAATCTTCTCAGCTCTCTTTTGACATAACAGGTTGGCGTGTATTCCACTATAATTGGAATTCCACCATTGCTTACTTTATAAACCAGCTATCTCTCATACCCTCTCCCATTTTGGGAATAACTTCCTCAAACTTACCATCATCCCAACTTCCTCTTTCTATGTGATCATTTCTTTCTGAAATTTTGTCAGTTTTCCACTGCAGTGTCCAAGGTCACTTAAAATCTGTGTATTAGTGGCAATTCCCAGTCTACTGTAATGTTAAAGGCAGAAATTATAATTCATTTTATATTGGCCTTTCCCAAACTACATTCTGTAGAACACTAGGTTCCTCCAAATGTTTACACATGTTCTAAAAAAAGGTTTCATGGCTAATGTGGTTTGCAAAATGCTGGTGATTATGACACACACTAGTGTTTTAAAGAAGCCCTAGAATAAAGAAATTTGCCTACTTTGGATAAGGCCAGCATTTCCCAAATGTATTTGCCATAGTCCCAACCCCCGCCCCCCACCCCGCTCCGCCATTACTTTCATGAAATACATGTTGGGACATAAATATTCATGGACCTTGCAAACTTCTGGAGCAGACAGTTATTACCCAGATGATACAGATGAAGGTCTATTTGTAAATTGAGATAGTTACTCTTAAGACCCTGATTTAGGCTTGGGGTTGAAGAATGTTTTCCCAATAATGTTATTCTTTTGCTGAGACCTGAATGGTGGACAGGGGTTAGCGACCTGCCGGTGGGGTGATGAGTCTTTCTCAGGGCATGTAGTCCATCCTTCTGTCTTACTGGAAAACCTCCTAGGTCAGCTCAAAAGATAGGGATTGAGAAAATATATTTCATTCTTTGCCACATATGGCCATTCATTTTAGTCTCTGGTAACACTGAGATTTCCTTAGAGAGAGAAAAGGAAGAACAGAGAAGCCACTAAAGCTTTCTGGGGAAACAAAAACCCTCACAGAATTAGGAGACAGCTGGGATGTGGGAGGTGGTGGCTGGAGGGAGTGAGGAGGGAGATGCCAAAGATAACACCAATTTTTATAACAGGACTTGGTTATTTTTACAAACGATTGTACAGATTGTTCAACTGTGGTCTATAAAACATAGACTGTCACTTGTCAGTAGTTACAGGATATTGTGTAGTACAAACCTCAAGAGCTTAGCCTATTTCACATCATACACTTGTTAATTGCTGAAATTATCTACCTTCACCCATGAATGGACTAAACTTAGTATTTAAAGGATTGAGACCAGGTGCAGGAGACATTTATAATTAGGGATGCAATTATGGGTTTATTTAAAGACCAGAAAGTTGAGGCTTCTTTCTTTGACATTTTTTTTTTTTAGATTTTTCAGGGGAGATGATCTGAACATTTTGCTCCCTCTGGCAGAGCATCTAGTTTTGAGAAATCTTATATTCACCCATTTCTAGGCTCCTCTAAATGCAATATAGTACAGTAACCTTAGCAGACCTTAGTGCAACAATAAAGAGATAATAGGACCTCATCAGGAGTGACATGAATTTTGATGATTACCAACAGAGGACTATTTATATATGATTTACTTTAGCAGGCACCTCCTAGCCTGGGAGGCCAGATGGTCAGAATTCCAGGGATCTGGGGTGGGGTGTGGGAGCACAAACACCTGAGAGTGCAAGTAAGATGCATTATCATGAAAAGATAGGGTCTCTAAGGGTTGAAGCTTAGGGGAGGGACCAGAACCAAGAGCACTAGGAAGAGACTGGATTGCTTTCAAGCAGTGGCAAGCCTAATGAGCAACATGAGATTTCCAATGGGCTTAATGGCAGGTATTCAGTGCCATGAGAATTCCCCATCTTGTAGCAAATCCAGTATGATGAGATTGGCCCTGAGGGTTGAGGGAGCAGTCAGAACAGGGCACAGCATTGTGGTGTCACAGAAGGTCTTAGAAATGAACTCTCCTTGCCTGATTTTAACCTTTCAGTTGATGCCACTGTAAAGTTAACTCATGACAGTGAGCAGTGAAAACACAAAGTGGGAAGCTCACTCTGGGGAAACATCCCTTAGTCTGTGGTTGAAGTTCAGAGCAATCTGTGATTTAACTGTCAATGTAATGTGGTCTTCAGAGGGTGGGTGCTGAAATCAGACTGAATTTCAAATCCTGTCTCAGCTTCGTAGTTACTGCTGCGTGAGTCAGGATCCAGGCAGGACAACAGGGCCGTGCCAGTTAAAAGAAAAAAACTAAATACAGCAGACTAATTACAAATGGAATTAAAGTGATGAAAAGCTAAACAGGAGACCTCCCAAAGATTAGCCAAAGTAGGAAGCTGCTGTCACTTCTAGGCCTGGTGGGTCAAAGAGAGGGCTGGCCTGCCCAGTGGGAGCTGGGAACATGGAAGAAAGGCACTCTCATGGGATCTGGGACATGAAGAAGATGCAGTCACTGACAGATATGTGGCCCAAAGCACAGAGAGGGAGAGATTTCCCGGCTTTCCCCTTTTTCCTGTGCTTTCATTTCCTACCAGGGAATCTCTTTGTGAGCCAGAAGCCTGCTGGAAAAGGAGCCTGAGAAATGTAGTTTGCATGGCCAGCAAAGCAGGAGAAGGCCGGGAAATAGAGGTGAGAACAAAGAGGCAAAGGACCAGTGGAGGAGTTATGTGATCTCGCTTTTTAGCGTCTTACAGGCCTCACTTTTACAAATAGAAATATTATTCCTACCTCTTAAGATTGCTGGGAGGATTAAAAGACTTAACATATGTTTCATTTGGATTTTCTTGGTTGTAAGGAATAGTCTCACTCAAATAAGCTCAAGTAATTAGGAGGAGCAGAAGGGAGACAGTTACAAAGATATCTATAAAACCAAGCAAAGAGAGGTCCAAGCCTGGAGCCAAGCTTCACAGTCACCCAGGAGAAGCCAAATTAAGAGCTTCCAGGAAGACCAACTGGCATGACTGTACAGCTGGGTCTCCTGGAAGCTGGAATTAGAAAGACCTTCAGAATCTGGAGCACTCCTAGGGAGCTCAGTGGTGGGAGCTCTAGAACTATGCTTTCCTTTTCTGCATTAAGAGGCTCCCAAATTTCTCCATGGGTCTGTTTTCATCATTTAGCCATCAACTGGCATCTTCATTCCCCACTCTAAGCTTATCAGTCATGATCCCAGAGTTTCTTCTTCCTCATGACTTTGGTCCCTCAGAGCCCTTTTGCCTTTTCTCCGCCTCAGGGTCTTTCACCTTTAGTTCCCACTTAAAATTGTTTACTTCTCCACATATTTCCCAATTTAATTTTATTGGAGTAAGAATCTTAGAGGGTCACTTCTTACTCATTTGGTTGAGCTTTTCATTTTATTTCCCCTCATAGGAGCTTTTGAGTAAGGTGTCCATGCTTGGCCTGATCATTGATCAGGGTGATATGGTACAGAATCAGGCTTTCTAGCACTGCCCATTTTAGAATGGGCTGCAGATGGGTAACTTTAGGGGCCCACACTTCTGTCCTTACCTTCTCTGGAGTATTTTGGATCCCATAATCCATCAGGAGCTAGAATTACTGGTCATCCCTGCTCACTCATGATTCAGTCCCCAATGGTCTTACTTCCCATCTTTTGTTTCTCTTCTGATTATAACACATAGAGATATTTATCTTATTTTGAAGATAGCCATTTTCTTTAATTTTCTTTTTTTTTTCTATCTTATATATCACAGCAATGTCTTTGGGACAGAACAAAGCCTCAAGAACTTACAACACCATTTTGACTAGAATTCATGCCATTAATTTGTAAAATTTACGAGTAATACAGACCTGGAAGTGATCAAAATGAAGTTCTTATGAGAAACTCTTAATAAAAATGGGTGGCCAAGTGAGGAAGAGACAAAAGAGATGAAGATATTCTTGTTCACAGACTGAAAGAACATGAAGATGGTGGCGCCACTGAAGGTACCTGGAAAACTAGTGTGGCAGGGCATCTAACTTTTGGAATAGACTGTTCTAGAGGGGAAGGGGGCTCCTTATCTTAAAACAAATAACCCTCTCACAAAAATAAAACAAAAAGAAAAACTCATACACAATAACAATAAACTCAGTAAACAACCCAAACGCTGGTATAGGTGAGTGGATGAGTTGAGTCATGAATGGAAAATGAGCTGAGACAGAGACAATTTTAAAGGCTGAGAGGAACGTGAGTCACCAAAAGTCATCAAAATCCTACTTGCCCTCCACATCAGCTCCCAGACGCACCTGGCCCAAATCCCAAACCACCAACAAAAGTCAAGAATAAACCCAGACCAGGCAATATATGGAACCATATGAAAAAATGAACTGCCCATGGGATTTATTGTTGAGTGAACAGAGTTTCTAGCAAGAAAAGGACCGCAGCGAAGGATTTCTTGGCACGTCGCACTTTCTGCAGTAGAGCTGGACAGAAGGGAGGGAGAGGCAGAACTAACCAACTCGGCTCTGTCACCCAGAGCTTTGGAGTCCAGAGCAGTGCCCCCACCTGGCTGTAAGGGGCGGGGGCATAGTTTTTCCTCAACCTTCACATGGCCTGTCAGGACTTACACCTATTATTTCTTCGCCACAGTATTTCCTTCTGTAGTGGGAACAAGACAAAAGAGGACTAAAGATGCTCTGGCCTTGGTGGTCTCAAGAGCAGAAAAGCAAGGCTTTCTGAGGATTAGGATGTACACTGTGGGACATTCCAGACACCCACTTCCATTCCCACTGCCTGTCAGTCTTATGGAGCAAACCCAGCTAGATTAAGGAGAGAAGAAACTCTCTTCAGGGATGGGCCACTCCCTAGTTGGAAATATTCTGTCTGGACCCGCTGATTGGAGAAAGGAAGGCTCATTTAGTGCTGCCAGAAAAGAAAGGTCTTGGCTGACATCTGTGGGGTTGTTCTTGTCTTCAGTGCAGACAGGATATTGGCTAGCTGCCTCCTGAACTACTGTACTGGGGCTGAAAACCGGATCAGGCCCCATGTCAGAGGGGACAAGTTAAAGTGAGCTGAATTTAACGTGGAGGAGTGGAGGGCTAGCTGGGGAGTCAGGAGACCTGGGTCCTGAGACCCTCTCATAGTACAGCCTGGACTTCTTTTTCCTCTTCAGTGAAAGGAAGGAATGAACAAGATTATTTGTAAAGTCCCTCCAACTCCAAAATTCATTCATACAGGTAGGGGGAAGGAATGAGGATACCTAGGGTACAGAGAGTGGTTCAACTGGAGGCTGAGGGAACATTTTAAGTTTAAAAATCAAAATGACAAAAACAGTTTAAAAAGAGAAAAAAGGATCTGACTTCTCTCAGAAAGATCAGGAGATTTTAGATCTCATCAAAGTTTTCTCTTTTCTCAGAAAAAAATGATATCTGAACTTTATTTTACTCATAATCCCTTCTAATGATTTCAATAGTTTACCGGCCTCTGTGTAGCTACTGCTTTTCGCATTTAAGGTGGGAAATCTCCATTTAATGGTCTTAAAAGTGTTGGTATGAAGCTTGCTAATGGTCCCACTCTGGGAAATTACAGAGGTTGTGTCTAACGCTTTTCTCCTTTACTATTTATTCAGACCCATTCACTTGCCTTTTCTTTCAGATAGAAGAGTCCAGTGCAAATGCCCCTTTAGATTCAAGATGTTAAATTCACTCAGTGTTTATTGACTATTTGTTGAGAGCTGCTATGTGCTGAGAGCTAGCATTGAGGTAGATGCGGGATGCTGGTGACAAAGGAGGGAACAAGCCAGATGTGAGCCCCGTGTTCCTGTGGACATGCATGGGTGCGGAGGGGGCACAGCCCGGAAAAGGAAAGCAGGAAATACATTGTGTAAATACATCTTGTGATAAGAGCTGTGAAGTAAACCAAGGGCTGAGAGAGGCAAATGTCAGGGTGATGGTGTGCCCGTCGAGGTGTTGGGGGGCGAGGGGGCAGTCTTTGAGTGTGTACTCAGAGAAGGTCTCTTGGCACGGGTAAACTCCCATGTGAAGTTTGGCCAGGGGAAGCAGCTGAAGCAAGGGGGCAGATGGGATCCCAGGGGGAGGAAAAGTGCTGTGGCCTCTGGCAGGTGAGAGGGACTCGTGGCAGGAATTGATGGAGCCCCTTGGTGGCTGGGGAGATGGATGCACGTCTCCTCTTCCTTACACACTAAGGAAGGTTAATCTGTAAGATTTTGTTTAGCTATTGAAAAAATCTTCCTAAGTTCACATACATCAAACCCTGGCAAGGGCTCCATAAGGTGAGTCTGGGGCCCTCAGCAGGCCTGACCTTCCGCAGCACAGGACCTGGTAGAAGCGGGTTCAGTGCAATGTCTCCTTCAGTGTGAAGACCAGCCAGGGGTACTTGTTTGCAGGGTTTGGGACTGGAAAAAGCTCCATTTATTTTTTTTAAACCCTTCCACCAATCCAAGTCCAAAGAATGGGAAGTAGATTCAAATGATAATAATTAACCTTTATTGACCTTCATCTATGTTAGGCTCTTTCTGATTATTTTACATGTTTGTTTTAAGGCTTGTTTCATCTCTATGACATAAGAACTATTGTTATCCCACTTTTATACATAAAGACAGGCACAGAGGTACATAGGCTCACCCAAGTTCCCATAGCTGTGAGATTCCATAATCTCTCTCTCTCTCTCTTCTTTAAAAAGACTTTATTTATTTATTTGTCAGAGAGAGAGAGAGCACAAGCCTAAGCACGGGGAGCAGCTGGCTGCTTGCTGAGCAGGGAGCCTGAGGAGGGACTCCATCCCAGGACCATGGGATCATGACCTGAGCCAAAGGCAGATGCTTACCTGACTGAGCCACCCAGGAGCCCCAGAACTCAAACTCTTAAGTGTTAGACCACACTGCTTGAGAAGTCAGTGTCATATAATGACTTTAGCTGGCATATTAGAAAGGAGGAGTAGATGTTCTCTCTCTGGAGTTCTTTAAGAGAATGCCAATTTTCCAACCAAGAGTGAGATTTCTAGGCCCCATCATATATACTAAATTAGAATTTTGAGGGTTGGAACTCAGAGATTTGCATTTTTAGATTGCAGTCTAATTGATTCTAAATGGTATGCACTAATGTTTGAAAAGCATAGATATGGGCCTTCACAGTATGGAGCCAAAAGGCCAGACTCTGAATTCCTCCAATATTAACTGCAACAGTAACAGTAACAACAACGACAATAATAACAAAAATAATAGCACCATTTCTTGAGTGACTTCTCTGGGATAGACATTATATTAGGTGTTTGCATGTGTGATTATATTGAATCACGATAATTCTGCAAGAAGCATATGACTTTACATTTTACAAATGAGGGAATCAACTCAGAGAGATAGTGACTTGTCTAAAGTCACGCAGACATTGAGTGGCAGAATCGGTGTTCAAAACCCATCTGCCTGATCATGTTCTGCAATATCATATTTTATATTTATAATTCTGCAGGACCATTTGTGGAATATAAGATAGCTAGATCACTCTATAATTCTTTTCTTGTCTCATCTCAAAACACAACCAAATAATTAAATGAACTCTTTCTAGATATATGGCCTTTGGTAAATTGTTTAGCTCTCATTTTCTTATTTGCAAAATGGGACAGACAATAGTGCCTACCACATAAATCTCTTGCAGGGATAGCATGAGATAGTCCATGTAAAGTCTTTCAAGAAGGTACCCAGCATTTGGTGAACACTCAATAAATGTAGCTGTTATTGCTGTCACTGCTACTGTACTGTTTCAACTCTTCTTCAAACTTATTTGCACAATTGTTCCATGTCAGAATTTCTGACAACCAAGACTGGTTGTCTTGGCCTTTCTCTTGGCCCTCTTCAACTCTCAAAATTCAGCCTGGCCCCTAAAAAGCAAAAATAAAGATATCTCAGATGTTCCCATTGACTGTCCCTTGCAAGATATCATTCATGGCACATTTCTCAGCTCAGAGCCCTCCAGTGGCAACCAGAGCACGAGGCAGGTGTCTGTGACTTCACCTTCTCATTCTGGCCACTTTTCCTTTGTCAGGCATTCACTCTTCCAGGCAATGGAGATACAGCAGTGAACAAAACAGAGACCCCTCCTCTTTTGGAGCTTACCAGTTGGTGGGGGCTAAGAGACTGACATAAACAAATAAGTCAAGTATAAAGTATGTTAGACAGTGATACGTTCTATGGAGGAAACTAAGACAGGGAAAGAGTATGAGTAATGCCTGGGGACAATGGGATGCAGTTTTGAACAGCTTTGTCAGGAAAGCCTTCCCCAAGAAGGGAATATTTCAGCAATGGCTTGAATGAGGTGAGAGAGTGGATCATGTGGGTTTCTGGGGGGAAGAGTTGTCCAGGGAGAATTTCAGCAAGTGAACAATTCTTGAAGCAGGAATGTTTGAGTGGCCGTCACATGATGGGTAAGGAGGGGTGGTGATGGCAGTGTGATCAGAGGGGCCACCGAGGGCCTTTTAAGCCACTGGATAACTTTGTCTTTTCTGCTGAGTGAGAAAGGACACCACAGGAGGGTTCTGAGCTGAGAAATCGTATGCCATGGTTGTTGTTTTCACAGGAACATTCTAGCTCCTTCATGGAGAGTAGACTATAGACAGAGAAGGCATGTGGTAGAGGAACAACTAGGATTCCTGCAACGGTGCAGGGTCATCGAAGGAGGAAAGAAAATTTTTATTCCATAGATATTATATCTGTTATAACTCATCAAATATCTGAGAGGTCTGCAAGTCAGCTCCATCAGAGTGTAGACCTGGTTCTGCAATGCCCCTCCATAGCCAGCATGCCTCCTCCGTGCTGTGGCCTGTACCTGCAATGCTGCTGCTGCTGGACCCACCTGCTAGAACCTCTGCTCAATGCCATCATGCATCCCTTCTGGTCACTGGGCTTCTGATTCTGTCTGAAGGTTACCTGTGATCAGGGAAGCCTGAATCAGGTACCTCTGCCTGTGTCCTAGCTGCAAGGGCAGCAGGGAAAATGAGCATCTGACACTCCTAGCTTCTATAGTGGGAGGTGGGTGATGCCCAAACACAGGAAAGGGATTCAGAATAACTGGCCAAAAAGGAATGACAAGTGTCCACAACTGGTGGGTTCCTTCCATCCCTTCCTTAGTCCCTGTGCTTCTGCCTGATTGTACACCAAATGGCAGCTTGGGGTGAGTCTTCCCAGCTTTTTCCACAATGGTGGGAGCAATAGAATGTCAGTGTTCTCATAGTTATCCACACTGCACCCTCACAGAGCTCGTGAGTCAGCTACATAATGTGAGTCATGTTGTGATGTTATTTCCATATAGTTCCATCACTTGATAGCATTTTCCCTATTCCTTCATTGAAGGCATATTGATTCTCTCCTGCTCCTTTCTTATCACTGTAACTGACAGCTCAGAATGGTGACTAGATGGGGAAATTGAAAAGTGATGTGTGGCCTCAGGGAAAAGTAATAAACCCCCTGACATTCTCACAGTTGTCCATATTTTGACCTCAGTCACTTGGTCATCAGATGATTCGTGTTATTTAATGAATCAAACATGTGAGATAAACAGAATTTAGAATCTGCCATTCCTCACTCATCTTAGAGAGACTTGACAACCAGGCATGTGTTACATTCCTTAAAGACCCCTTTCTCTCCTTCAGCCCATTTTCTGTTTAAATTCAGTATCAAGAGGTACCAATGAGCTAAGAGGAATTTGCATGATTTTTCAAATGAGAAGATGAAATGGGCTCAAAAGCCAAATTTGTCTTGCCTACTGGCCAAATTGTTAACTCAAAAGTTAGTATTTGCCAATAGTTATTAGAGATTGGGAGTATATTTCCCTCTTCCATTCTTATCTGATATTATGTTTTCAATTTTTACTCCTTGCTTATAGATTTTGGTGTTGTTAGTAAAACCTTGAGGGGATTTTAGAAGGCACTTCCCCCAATAAAACAAACTGGGGAGCTGTTAAAAATGCCTACAGCTGGGCTCACTCAAGACCAAATTAATCAGACTCTTCCAGGACCAGTTATCCCATTCCCCCTTCGTTCTAATGCACACCCAGGGGCTAAGAGCCCCTGGTTTACACCTTGGAAGTGTCTGGATATTGAATCAAAGAATATCCAAGTGGTGGCACAGCTGGTAACTGAACTTGACTCTGACTAAACATTGGGATGTATCAGGTATAAAGACAGTGCAGGCTTTATGACAGGAAGGAATAAGGTACTAACTTGGGGCTGTGAGGGGGTGAAGCTGGTGTTTCCTACCATGGTCATGCTGTTCTATTCCTGAAGAAGAACTGAGAAGCTGAATTTCACCCAAGGACAGGATTAGCCTAAAAAACAGGCAGATAACTGACAAATAAATCAAACAAGATGGAGGAAAATGGGTCAGAGAGAGTGGGCTTTGCCAGGGCACATAACAGAGAACTATCTGTCACATTGTGCAGGGCTTTGGTTTGCAAGGCAATGCTGCAGTGAAGGTGGCACCCGATAAGCCTTGCTCTCAGAAGCAGCAGTGGCAGAGCCGTAATGAGGACCTGCAGGCCTGGGAGCAGTGGTATAGTGAATAGGGTCTGTGCCCGCTGCTGAAGCAGGAGGGTCTGAGAGAACCTGGGGGTGTGATTTGGGAAGCCTTCTGGGCTTCACTGCCTCCAAGCCCTATTCCCCAGGCTTCCTAAGGATTGTGGTCCCTCAGCATTCCTTAATAATAAATGACTGCTATGTTTATGGAACCTGTGGGAGTAAGTGCATGCTTACAATGAAGAATCTGAAACATACACATGCATTCTTATATAATATTCATTCAACTCAACAAGATAGAAAATATTATTCCTACTTGACAGTGACAATCAGAGAATTTAAGAAGCTTGTCCAAGACCAACCAGCCTTTAAAGGGCAAGACTGAAGTCAAATTGCTATGTAAATGATCTCTGAGTCCATGTCCTTTCCTCTGTATAGACCCTGGAAAGAAGCCTCATAAGCTGCACAGTGGAAGTCTGAGTATCTTTTTTTTTTTTTAAGATTCATGTATTTGTTATTGGAGAGAGAGAGCACACGCGCAGGTGCGTGCTTGCCCGTGATGCATGATGGGAGAGGGCAGAGGGAAAGAGAGAGAGAGCATCTCAAGCAGATTCCCCCTGAGCATGGAACCTGACGTGGGGCTTGATCTTATGACTCTGAGACCATGACTTGAGCCAAAACTAAGAGTTGGATGCTTAACCCACCGAGGCACCCAGGCACCCCAAGTTTGAGTGTCTTTGACTTGGCTTCCTTCTCCTTCATGGTTCAGCTGAAGAAAATGATCTGGGGCTCAAGGTTGCCTAAAATGTGCTAATCAATATCTACTTGTTATTAAAGTTATTCAACAAATGTGGGCTCTGACTGGATGCGTCTATGGTTTTGTGTTTTTGTACTTTATACTTTCCTAGCAAAAAGTCTTTCTGAAAAATGTCTTGCTTTTCAGCGTTGAACTTGAGAAGGGATTTCTCCTATACCCAGTATTAGAGAGGTTACATGTTATGACCTGGGCAGCTGGCTTTAGAGGAGCGTGGGCAGGTAGTGAGTATCCACAAGGGCATAAGCCAGGGGTCATTGTCAGCTCTTCTTCCTGATGACGGCTCACAGAGGCTACCCACCACTGACCTCCAGAAACATGCATTTAGACCCCAAACTACTGTGGCCAGATGAGCTCTATCCAGTAAATCAACTCTAGTTCTCTTTGAAAAGTCCCTGCATTTAAAAATGTGGGGGGAGGGGTGTCTTAGAAATCTCATTTTGCACATGAGAACACCAGTCCAGAAGGATTTTCCTAAAGTCACCCACTCAGTAGCCGACGAGAATCACTGCTTTGGGTTGAACCCGACAGAAACTACAGAAGCACTTTATAAAAAAGAAAGATTGAGAAAAAGAGCATGTGGCTCTTTATGTGTTTTACAATTTAACTGGGGACGCACATTACTGAGATGAAATATCGTGTGAACTGTTGAAAATGCTGCAGCAATTAAGAGGTGGGGGATCCCAAGGACACAAGGTGGTCAAAAAAGGCTTCAGGGGAAGTGGAGGGGCTACCAGGAGAGCCCCAAGGCCAGCTCTGGGAGAAGAGGAACAGAGCTTAGCCAGTGTTTCTCTCCTGGCCTGAGGAAGGGGGCAGAGCCCCACCCTCCTAACCTCCCCCCCCCCCACCCCCTGCCCTCACTGCCCAAGAGCCCTGGGTCCTGGAGCAAAGATGGTTAAAACCAGGAAGATGGCTCTAGAGGGTGACCCCTCATTCTCCTAGGGAGTACATGCTCAGCCCCAGCCCAACATGGCTTCGCCTTCCCTTGCTCTGGGCTCCATACTTCCAGCTCCCACTGTCCTCTCCTCCTCCCCCCACCTTGATCACATTGCTATTGCTTTAGCCTGGGCGGAAGGCCCAGAACGTGCAGCCTTTTCCAGTTAACTGAGGCTGGCGGGGGGGGGGGGGGGGGGGGGGGGGGGNCCTCCCATGTCCCCCATGCTGCCTGCTCTCTTTTCACCCCTGCCCTGCCTGGATCTGAGTGCATGGAGAGCCAGGAATGCAGCCCTGCACACACAGGTGGGCTCACCTGGGGACTGCAGTCAGTCCTTTTAAGAAGCAGATCTTGCAGCTGAAGGTGGCACTTTCAAATCTCGGTTTCATTATATATTTGTGTTTCCTGTCACTGGACCAGCTAACTGCTAGTCATGCCGCAAGGGGGGGGAAAGATGCCTTCATCCCTATTCAATTTATTTATTCACAGTGGCCATGATATTGAAAGAACAGGCTCACAATGTAAAATCCAGGAAAAGAGCTGTCAAAAGAATGGGAACAAGACAACCAGAAAACACAGCCAATATTCCAGAGAGCTGAAGGGGCATCATTCCCCTGCTTTGCTGCCCTGGCCTCTTCTGCTGGGCAGAAGGGCTGCAGTCTCCACCTCCACTCCCCTTGTTTCCAGTTTACACGAGAAAATAGAGTCTCAGTCAGTTGGCCAAGTTTTGCCTGGTTTTGCATTTCAGAGTCCTCCCTAAGGGCCCCAAGGCCCTTCTAGGATTGAAAGAAAGCTTTTTCCTCTGAATTTTCATTCATTCATTCATTCCACAAATCCTTACTGAGTGACTAATATGTGCCAGGCATTGTTCTAATGAACAAACCTAACATATTTGCCCTCATAAGAATTTGCATTCTCATGGAGTAAAGAGAAAATAAAGAACCTAATAAATAAGGGAATCACATGTTAGAACAATTCAGGTAAGTGGGTAAGAGGGATCAGAGTGCGGTGGGCTCCAGTTTAACGTACAGTGGCCTAGGCAGCAGCCCTGAGGACCACACAATGGAAATCTGCCGGGTGGAAAGTAGGCCATGTGCAGATTAGTGCCTCTGTCCCAGGGCAGGCTCTTAGGAGCTTTTCTTTGTGTTCACGAATTTGCACAGAGCTGGAGAGCCTTTCAGAGAGGCTTTTACTTCTAGAATAGGATGGGAGGGGAACCATAAATTATTCATACTTAAACATTTTAATTTATAACTGGAAATGTGTACCTCTTAATCTCCTGCATTTATTTCACCCAGCCCTCCACCTACTTCTCCTCTGGTAACCATTAGTTTGTTTTCGGTATTTAAGAGTGTGATTTTTGGGGTGCCTGGCTGGCTCAGTCAGTAGAGCATGCAACTCTTGATCTCATGGTCGTGAATTTGAGCCCCATGATGGGTGTACAGATCACATTAAGAAAAAAAAAAGAGTCTGGTTTTCTTGTTTGTTCATTTGTTTTGTTTCTAAGAAACCACATGTAAGTGAAATCATATGGTATTTATCTTTCTCTAACTTATTTCACTTTGCATAATACACTCTAGGTGTATATATATGTATATCTCACATCTTCTTTATGAATTCTTTATTGATGAGCTTCCATTTCTTGACTGATTACTAGTATTGAAATTGAATCAGTAATCAATAAACTACCAACACACACAATCTAGGATGGTTTCACAGATGAATTCTACCAAACATTTAAAGAAGGCTTAATACCTATTTTTCCTCAAACTATTTGAAAAAATACAAGAGGAAGGAAAACTTCTAAATTCATTCTATGTGGTCAGCATTATCCTGATACCAAAACCAGACAAAGATACTACCGAAAGAAAGAAAGAAAGAAAGAAAGAAAGAAAGAAAGAAAGAAAGAAAGAAAACTTTTGGCCAATATCCATGATTAACATAGATGCCAATATCCTCAACAAAACATTAGCAAACTACATACAACAATACATTAAAAAAATGATTCACCACAGTCAAGTGGGGTTTATTTTAGGGATGCAAGAGTGGTTCAATATTTGCAAATCGATCAGTGTGATACAGCACATTAACAAGAGGAAAGATAAAAACAAATGATCATCAAATAGATACAGAAAAAGCACTTGACAAAATACAAAATCTGTTGGTGACACAGGGGTTCTGAGGTTGGCTTATTGGAAAGCTAGTGTGAGACGGTGGATCCAGTTTTAGGGTAGAAAAAACCTCTATTTGGTGTGATGTCAGGAAGCACTTTTTAATAATCCTAAATTAGATTTTTCCGCTGGGTAGATAACAAAAATGAACACTGTTAGTGTTTACTGAGTGCTTACTTTGTAACAGGCATTGTGCATTGGTTTCAAAGGTACCCTCTTAGTCTCTGATTTTTCTTCAACTAGAATGCCACGTAAGCTCCAAGAGAGAGAACTTGATTCTACTCACTGTGCCCAAACTAATTCCTGGCACTCACTGAATGGATGAATGATTGCATGGAGAAGAGTTTCAAGGTGCTCCTACTGTGGGCCTTACAGTAAGATGCTAAGGAGGGATTAGGCCCTTCGTAATTTTCAGAGTGCAGCAAACATAATAATACTCCTCATTCTTCTGACTGTTAACCACTCTGCTTATGATTCTAGGCCTCATTAGGGTTGGTGTTTGATTTTTTCCTGTGTTTACCACCTTCCCCTGCCCCATGGTGAATGAGTGGGTAGAGGAAGAAAAAGGGAGAGGAGTGGAAAAGAAAACCTTATCTTGCTATTCATGCACTATGTCATTTAGTTCTTATGACAAACTTTTCTACAAAAGAGGAAACAGATTTAGAAGGGTTAGGTAGTTGCCGAGATACTGTGGCAAGTTAATGCCAAGGTGTTTCAGACTCTAGAGGTGGGCTTTTACCCTACTGCACTGACTGGTGGGGCGCAAAAAAAAAAAAAAAAAAAAAAAAAAAAAAAAAAAAAAAGCATGATCTCTATTTTGCATTGCTCACCCCATTTTCATGCTCACCCCACTTCCAGGGATAGGGCAGTGTTTAGGGTGGTTCCTTGCTCTTTGGGGGGATATTTAAAAGCATGCCAAATCTTTTAACAATGAATTCAAAACAAGAGACCATGTTATTTATTTCCTGGAACTGGGTTGAGTTCATTATTGCTTACAGTTGGCTCACTGCTTGAGGAATATTGGGCCAGAAAGATAATTTGGGGGCAGGATTTAGGTTATCACTGCTTGGCCTGTTTACCTTCTTTGAGGCTGTCCAGGAACAAGTGTTGATTAGTGCCTGCTATGTACTCCATGCTAAAGCAAGTCACTGAATGGGGAGGGCCAGAATGGATGAAAATTGCAATAGAAATCCTTGTACCCAATCTGACTGCTTTGATAGCAGGTAGTGACTGAGGAAAAATTTTTAAAAATGATACCACCTAAAAAGTTTTATTTTAATTGTATAGATATATGTAGATTAATGTGTAAAGACATGTATACATGTAAATTCATTTAATATGTATACATGTAAATTCATTTTCCATCTTTTCATGTAAAGCTAAGACTTTGGCTTTGATTGTGGACTGGCTCACTGAAGTCCTGTATTGTCTTCCTGGAATAAATCACACTCATAGAGAATCCTATACCACTTCCCGTATTGATTTCTCTCAAGCGAATCAACAACTTAAAGACAATTTTTAAGCAAGCTGAGTGCAGATACTTCTAGATTTTTCACGTAATTTCCCCCTAGTCTTTTAGAACTGTCTTTATCACACCTATTTTGATAGTGAGGTTTTTGTATGTGTGATATTCAAATTTATGACTCTTTTCAAAGCATTCAAATTAGTTTTTATAGAAACACTAATTTTTTCTATTCATATGCATTGAGTTTACCTATGAATTAATTAAATTATAAAATTATAATTAAAGCACTCCTGGTATAAACAGATATGGGAATAGACATGGCTGATCGTTGACAAGCTAAGTTACATAAAAGTTGGAACTGAAGACTTCCTGATGGTTTATAAGTAAGCAAGTCCAGAAGGAAGCAGTAATTATGATGAAGCAGATAAAGGACTGACTGAAGAGGGAAGGCTAAGGAGCCAGTATGCAGAGAGAAGCAGGATCTGTGGCGATCCTGTGATCCAGAAAGAGGAGGGTAGAGGTAATTGCTTAAGCCATCTTACTTCCTGATAGCTTTCCAGTTCTAAATTGTGTTCTGATAACATGGGTTTTTTGAGAAACTTCCTTTTTTCCCTAGGGTCCTGAGTTGGTCTTTGTACCCAAAAGCCCAAAAGATGGAAGTACAACAGGGACCTTACTGAATACTGTGTAGAGGCCCTCAGAAGACTTAGGTGTTTGGGGCAGCAAGTGCCAACACTGAAGGCTTCAAGTCTGCCCTGCTCTTTAGGTTGCTGCTAGTTTTCTTTGGTTGTCTTTTGGGTTTCCCTAAGTCTTTTCTCCTCTCTGGTGGGGACTCTATTTCTTCCTGAATCATTTTCATGTCTAGGCTTCACTATGGGTTCTTTTTTTTTTTTTTTGCAACTTCCTGTTTTTCATCACTTTTCTCTACTCCTGTTTTTCACGCACCTAATTCTCCATGGCTGGCTTTTATGACCTTTAGAGGTCCTGCTCTCCTGGGCATGCTCTGTTGTCTGGGGAAGAACTGGTTGCCTTGTGTTTTCTGTGACCTTCAAGGTTTGAATCCTTCCAAAGTGTTCACTCCCAGAAGGTTTTGGGGATGTTTTTAGGTTTACAGATGTTGTAGAGGATAGGGGGTACCAGATGTCAGAGAAATATCAGTTAGCTCTTAATGCATTATTATTATTATTATTATTATTATTATTATTATTATTATTTGGCAGCAAAATCTTGCCTTTGGCGTCTCCTGCTTATTTTAAAATTAGTTCATATTCCATGAGCTCAAAGACTAGTTGAGCTGTGGGGGGCAAATGAGCCAAGATGTTTGTTGTGCTAAATTTCAGGAGAAAGTCAACCCAAATTAAAAATTGACCTCAAGTAATGAACAGAATATTGTTAGATAATTAAGAACTGATGACAGTGCTGACTCTAATACTATCTAGAAAACACCTGAACACAGTATAAACAAGCAAAGTAGAATAATTCAGAGGGAGAATTTTAAACATTCCAAATACCAGGTAAGCAAATATCCTAGCAGGAAATCTCTTTATAGCCCATTTTCTTGATAGACTGGAAAACCTATCCTTTGTCTAGTTTCTCCATTCCCATGGGTCTTTTATGCCTGAATAAAGGTGAAACTAAGCATCATAGGTTGGCCTATTTAATAGCATGAGAAAATAAAGTGACCTAACATCTTTAAAATACCACTTTCTTCTCCATATGGTTTTGAAAGGAAGTGTGGAGCAAATCGGTTCAGAGCATAGCTTTCTATCTCCCTTTTCCCTTCTCTCACTTCAACAAAGTGGAAAAACAGACCTCTTACCCGTCCTGGATCTTACTGTGGAGTACTATTACTCTGGAGTGTAAAAGACTTCTGGGCACCAAACAAACAACCCAAGAATGCATCCCTTCTGAGAGTCACATGAAAGCAAAGCGAAGAAAGTACTGGGAGGAAATACCAAAGTGTGGCTCTTTGTTTCCCTCGGGGGAATAGTCATAGCGAGATTCCATCCATTCGTCCATCCATCCGTCCATCCATCCATCCATGTAGCTTAGAATTTGAATTTAGACGTAATGTTTGCCAAGGAATAAGTATTAACAGGTTTGTTTGAAATGATAAAAAGAAAAAACGGAAAGCCACACCTGAACGAAAGTAAGTCTCATTTTGCTAATTGATTTTCAAGAGGACAGCTTTGCGAAACATGTAACATGGGCAACATTTTCTATAAACTGTATGAGCTGACCTTGTAGATTCCAAGTTTAAAAAAATTTAAAGTATTAAACCATTTAAAGTATGGCAGAAATACCATTTTTTGATTTATGTAAAATGAAAAAAATTTTAGATGCCAGCTTAGAAATGTGTGATTATGGATGTGTTTTCCCAAAATACTTTATCCTGGGTAACAGAACAAAAGAAAGAATACAACTGCTATTAAGGGAGTGATGGTATTTTGTTTTGAGAAGATGAAGAGAGGTGGAAATTGTGGAGGGTGTGTATGGGGGAGGCTGTTCTCAAACAATTCATTGCACTTGAAGGAATGCTGTGATTATTTACTTTGTCCAGGACAAGTTGCTAAGGGCACTCAGAAGTGAGTCCATGCTGATGACACCGCCATATCCTTAAACCAGGTTCATTCTATTTAACAAACATCTATGCCATACATCATTTTGGGAGGAAGTGGGTGCCTAATGAAATAAAAGTAGGGTATTATAACTCAAAAAATGTTGTGACCCTTATGAGTGAACCATCTTCTTGGTAGTAAGGATCAGAACAATGATGGACAGTCCTGCATTAAAGTATGATGTGGTCGGGGTACCAGGGTGGCTCAGTCAGTTAGGTGTCACCTTCAGCTCAGGTCATGACCCTGGGATCCTAGGATTGAGCCCTACATCGGGTTCCCCATCAGTGAGGCGTCTGCTTTTCACCCTTTCCCTCTCACTCTGCCCCTTCCTCTGCTTGTGCTCTCTCTCTCTCTCTCAATTATATAAAAATCTTTAATAAAATATGATATGGTATGTGCTAGAATGTTCACAGCAACACTCTACACATGGTCACAAACCAGACCACCCATATGCCCTGTTCAGTAGGAGAAATAAATAAATCCTGCATGTTTAAGCAACAGAATATTTTAAAAGAACAAGTGCAAAAGTCCGCAAACCACAAATATACACTACATGGCTGGTTCTCACAAACCTCAGTTTGAGTAACAAACATGACATAAGAGAGTAGGTACCATGTAATTCTATTTTGTAAGCAAGTCCAGAAATAGGCAAAACAGACTGTCGTAGAGTCAGTCGGGGTCATGGTTATACCTGAAGAGGGGGGCAGAGATGGAGGGGGACATGAAGGGTTTCTGGGGGCTGATCACGCTCCATCTCAGGACCTGGATGTGTACAAAGTTGACTGTAGTAATTTGTGTAGTTGCATGGGCATATCTTATACTTAAATACAATTTTGAAACAAAAGAGCAAAAAACAGAAGGAGTCTAACATTAGTCCTGGGCTGAATGACAGCCTTGCTGGATCAGATAATGAGACCTAAAGCAAGAAATAGGAATAGGGAGGCCTTAGACAGTGGGAAGCTGTTTCACATAGTTGAGGATACTGGGGTGTGCGTTCAGAGTTCTGCTGTTGTGGCTTCTACTCTGTCAATGGCAGACCATGGCCCTTTTCCTTCTCTTCACCCCAACACAAGAGCTTTCAGGTCTCTGGCTCTTATTTAAACTGTAAATCCCATACAATTTGGAACAAATCTGCTGGTTCAGAGGCATGGCCATATTCCATTTCCACGCATGTGTTCCCTCAGTCGTCTGGGGTACGCACACCCATTCCCTTCACTTTCAGCCAAACCCGAAGAAGCCCTGAGACAGTGGGGCAAGAAGACTCACCAGCTTGAGTGAGCCGGTTAGAAGTCTCTCCTGTGAAACCTAATGGGAGGGACTCAGGACTTTCAGCTTCTAGACACGCGGTGGGAGATGGTCCAAGTACCTCAGGAGGCCTCTGGATGTGACTGGCAGGGCAGGGAAGGACGGAGAGGCCTTTCCTGTGAGCCTCACAGGCTGGGTTACAACGAGGCGTGTGCGTGGACCAGCCTGGCACGGGCAAGGTTGAGAATTCTTTTTCAGACACTGTGGCGGGCATGTTCAGATATTCTGAAAACACGAGAAATGGGCTTCCAGGTTTCCAGAGGTGACGCGGCCAGGACCCGACTGGACGGCGCTCCGTGACAGCCGGGCCATGCGGCTGGCATGGCACACGGCCCCCGCCAGGCCGGCCTGTCTCTGGGCGGGTCAGCTGGCCTGCAGAAAACAACAGGCCTCAACGTGACAGTTCCCACATTCTGCAGGCTTCAAAGGGAAATCCTCTGGCCTCTGACTGGGCTCCTGGGGCTCAGCCCTGGCCTTGCCTGAGGCCGCAGGAGGAAGAACAATAAGGAAAGGGGGTCTGCTGCTGTCACTGGCTCTTCAGGTGATCAGAGACATCTTCACTCTGTAGCCTGAGCTTCCTTGTTCCTCCAAGTCCCCTCACTGCCTCTGCTGACCGATGCCACGGAGACCCAGCCCAGCCTCTGCCTACTTCTCCTCACTCGCCCTCACCTCACCCCCACCTACTTCCACTTTCTATTGCACATCCCGGCACAGGGCTTCCTGACCCTCACAAGCGCCCCACGTTTGCCCCCAAGACTGCTACTCCTTTATAAAAGCTCCGTACCCATCCCTTCTCCGCTCCATTCTCTCGTGCTCTTCTTTTGCCTCCTTACACTCTCACTGTGATTTCCTTTCCCATTTCTGCCAAGGCAGGGTGCAGAGCAAGGCCAGCAGGGGGCCAAGGGCCTTAGAGCTGACTCAGGAGACAGATGAGCCTTTTGGGTTTTGCCCTGATGTCTTGACCTCGGGCAAGTGGGACAGACTCTTCTCTGGGTGTGAGTTTCCTCATGTGTGGATGGGGCTGGGGGACCTAGGCCAGAAATCCATATGTTGTGCCACGGGGAATGCAAGGAAGAAGACTGTTCTGGCTCGGGTGAACCTACTGAGTAACAGTCTGTTTGCCTTCTCATTCTCTCTCTCTCTCTCTCTGTCACACACACTCACACACACACACACACACACCCCTAGAGTCTGGGTCAGACTGTTTCCTACCCCTAACTCATTTTAGTAGCTCCTTGCTATCAAGTGTTAACTCCACACCCCATTTTATTTTTCAAAATTTGGAGAAATGGAGACATAAACTAAAGGCTGGTTTACTTTTGCCTTCGTATACGTTCACCTAATTGCTGGATCCTCTTAGTGGGGAAATGGCCTTTGTCCTTATCTCAAGGCATGCAAAGGACATGACGGCCAGATCTAGAGGGATGGGACAGACAATGCAAATCAGAGATTTACAGAGCTGAGTCTGGCAGAACCAGAAATAGAAGTTCATTAGAGAAGAGCACTGGGTTCAGTTTGAATTTTTGCAGAAACCACTTAACCTGCTTTCTAATTGGTTTGTAAGTTCTACTCACCCCTGTGCTCAAAGAGAAAGTCTTCTAATTAACCAAACCCAGATTCTTCCTATATTTGCACCTAGACCCTGAAATGTTGTGAGCATGTTTTGATTACTCTCAAACATCAAAGTTTAATCAGAATAAACATTTCTCACTTTTGGAACAATTTATATGGGGGTGGGGTTTTGATTGGGAGTGGGGGATGAATGTAGAATGTGTGCTAAGGATTTTACGTAAGTTAATTTATTTGGTCCTGACCATAAATCTCTAAGGAGATATTTTATTCTCTCTTATTATAAGTGAAAAAATGTGAAGAGCACACACAGCAGCTTTAGAGCCCAAACCAGAATTGCCACCCATACTTGGAAATTCTTGGAAGCCACAGCTGCACTGGTCTCCTCAAACCTCAGCTTTGCCATCTTCTTTTACCACATTTCATCTCATTTTAATTTTAATTTTAGTTACTTTTGGTTAATGCTTAAGAGTTTAGATACTGTCATTAGCCCTGGACTGACCACTAAATCTCTGTAAGCTTCAGTGTGCCCAGCTTGAAAATGGAGATAATTATACCTACCTCATAGGCTCTTTTTCAAGATTGAATGAAGAAATAAATATAGCAAAGATTTAGATAGGGCCTCTTGAAATATTAGCATTAACTACTCCTTTGTAATTTTTTTTTTTGCTTTTGCTTTAAATCATTTGCTATTACTCTGAAACATCATTGGCTTACCTCTTTTTTTTTTTTAAGATTTATTTATTTATTTATTTGACACAGAGAGAGAGAGATCACANTTTTTTTTTTTTTGCTTTT
The DNA here is from genome assembly GCA_002007465.1 of Ailurus styani. NCBI lineage: Eukaryota > Metazoa > Chordata > Mammalia > Carnivora > Ailuridae > Ailurus > Ailurus styani. Next base: position 856,375 of record LNAC01000299.1, read on the forward strand.
GCTTTAAATCATTTGCTATTACCCTGAAACATCATTGGCTTACCTCTTTTTTTTTTTTTAAGATTTATTTAGAGCAGAGAGCCTGATGCGGGCCTCAATCCCAGGACCCTGAGATCATGACCTGAGCCGAAACAGAGGCTTTAACCCACTGAGCCACCCAGGCGCCCTTTACCTCTTTTTTCAAAGCTTTACTGGGATATAACTTACATATAATAAAATTGCCTACCAACAATGGGTCGGAAGTTTGGTTGCTCCCTAATCTTACCAATTCATAGTATTTTCAGTCTTCTTCACTTTAGCCATTCTAGAGGCTTTGTAGTTATAACTCATTGGGATTATAATTTGCTTTTTCTGATGATCAGTGATGTCGAGAATCTTCTCATGTGCTTATTTGTCATTCATATGTCTTTTTTGTGAAGTGACTGTTCTAATCAGCCTATTTTTAATTGATCACTTGTCGTCTTCTTACTGAGTTGTAGGAGTTCTTTATATATTCTGGTCCTTCATCAGATATATGTATCATTAATATTTTGTCCCAGACTGTGACTTGTCTTTTCATTTTCTTAATGGTATTTTCCAAAGAATGTAAAGTTTTTATTTTGATGAAGTCCAATTTACAAAATTTTTCTTAGTTTGTTTTATATTTTGTGTTAGGATATCATAAAATATCTTATTTTTTATGCTGGCTACACGTCAAAATGATACTACCTTGCATACATTAGGTTGAAAATATATTATTAAAATTAATTTCATTTTAATGTAGCAACTAAAAATTGTTAAATGGCATATGTGGCCCATATTTGTGGCTTGCCTTGTATTTCTATTGGACAACACTAGTCTAGATGACCCCATTCTCACTGATGGAGCCATTTGGAAGCAGGTATTATCAGTTAAGATGCTTCAGTGTTCAGGTAACAGAAACCTCAGCTCAAAGTGAAGTAAATAATAAAGAAATGTATTATCTTGCAGACATAACAAAGAAGCAGGGAAATGCTAGGTTGTTAATGATACTCAATGACATCATCAGGACCCATTCCTTCTCACCTCTCTACTCTACTCTCATCTGGCTCAGCTCAAGGTCAATATATATCTGTAGAAATCCCAAAAGTCACATCCAGACATTTTCAATGTCCAGAGGAAACAAAAAGGAGGATTCCTGTCCTAACTTTCTTATTAAGAGTGAGAAAAATCTTTCCCAGAAGTCTCTCCTATCCTACGTCTCCCCTTGCTCTCAGGATTAACTGGGCAGAATTGGGTCACAAAGTCCATGCTGAGCCACTCATTGGTGACATAACTGGATACAGACTAGCATGCAGTAATCTGGAGTGAGACAGAAGAACCAGCACCATGACAGCAGGAATGACTCTTGTGGGCCAAATAATCCCCATGTTCTTGGATAATTCAGGGAGAGGGCACAGGGCCACTACACATTCCACTATCCCAACTGAACTGCTTTAGTCTGAAATACAAATGAGATGTTATTATGTTTCTATCCCCAGGCTACTGAAGCTTAATAAATCATTTTACATAAAAAGACAAACAAAGCAAATGAAATCCCATAGCTCAATGTGGTGCAGTGGAGAGAGTACTGTATCCTAACCAAGGAACTTGGCTTTAATAATACCTTGCTCTGGCACCTGCAAAGTTCCACTAACCTGTCTGGGCTTCAGCTGGTTAGTCTTTCAAATGAATGTCCAAAGATTGTGAGATGAGACAGTAAAGTAATCACTAGGGTATTTCTCTCTACTCCAATACAAACATAGAAATAAGCGGTGATGCAAACGGAATATAAAACATTAAAAAACATATCATAATAAAGAGTTTCAGACCCAATTCCAATGTGTGTGTGTGTGTGAGGGGGGGGTGTTTCCATATACTACCAAGCAACTCTTGGGGCGACAGCTAGCTGGGTGTCCTAGAGTTCAACTCAGCTCTGAATCAATTTACCTGAACACAGCATCAGTTCCCATAGGGTAAGGACTGAGCCCCATAGGACTACCCCCCACCCACCCCGCTCCATTTCAGACACCAATCACAAGTAAGTCCAGATTGTCACCTATAATTCTGACCAAGCTGCTATAGATCAGAGGTTCCCGTGACTCCCCACCACCTCAGGTTTAATTAATTTCCTAGAGTGGTTCATAGAACTCAGGAAACTAGATCACTCACTAGATTACCAGTTTAGTATAAAAGGATGCAACTCGGGAACAGCCAGATGGAAAAGCAGCGCAGGGTAAGGTGTGGGGGAAGAGGGTCAAGCGACCATGCCCTCTCCAGCTGCATTCTTCTCCCTGAATCTCATGTTCACCGAACTGCAAGCCTTCTGGGCTTTCATGGAGGCTTCATTCCAAAGGCATGGTGGATTAAATCATTGGCCTTCAGCTATTGACTCAGCCTCCAGACCCTCTTCCCTCTCTGGGGTTAGGACTGGGACTGAAAGTTGTAAGTCTCTAATCATATGGTTAGCTCCACTGGTGACCAGCTCCTGTCCTTAGGTGCGGTCCCCGAAGTTACCTCATTAACATAACAAAGGACCTTTTTTTTTTCCTCTCTTCTCAGAGGAAATTCCAAGGATTTTAGAAATTCTGTGTCAGAAACAGTAGGATAAGACCAAATACACATATATCTCATTATAAACCAGAAAATCACACCTATTCAGAAACAAAAGAAAAAAAAACCTCTTCTTAAAATCAAAACCAGCAAATGTCTGTAAAGTTGGAGTCATGGGGTCTGTGGAAACTAGGTCCTGTCAGAGTTCCTTTGGAAATGGGGACCAAGTGAAGTCTGCCTCATGGTGGACCAGGTTCTCTGAATGAAGTAGGGTGCTGGGACAACACCTCCAACCTGGGAGCTGGGGCTGAAATCCCAGCAATGGCTAGAAATGTCCCACTTGCTAAGTGATCCCCAGACCGGAACTGGAGTCTCTATCTGCCTTCAGAACCAGCACACCACAGGGCTCAGCCCTTATAGTCCAACTATCCAAGGCCACTCAGCTCCCAGGGAGCCCTAGGATTCATGTCTCTCTTAAGATCAATCCCAGGAATCTGGTTTTTAACTAGGCCTGAGGCCTCCAGATTCCTTTGTCTATATAATCCCCTCTTCCCTCCACCCCTGCCCCACTATTTGAGCATACAACTCTAAATGTGTTTGTCTAATTATCTGTTTACCAATTATACACACAGGCAATATTCATTCATTATAAAACATATACAAAAGAAATTTTTAAAAGATGGGAAAAAATGGAGTAAAATATACTTCAAGGTTTTCTGCTAATTATGATGGTTCCATTCTATCATGAGCTGGCATCAGTTGATATTACTTGAGATTTTCACTAATGACATAGGGTAATAAATCTGTATTTCCAAAAGCTTTCTTGATAGTGTTTAGTATTTCTGGCATGCTTCTTTGCAGATCCGATTATCATTATTTTTTACTTTGTAATATGGTTGAAGAAATAGGAAAAATATCAGCTGTGCTGTTTTCTTGTTCTTTGCTTCAATTTGCACTACTAATATTCTGCTCAACTTGTAATTTTTTTTTTGGCAGGAATCTTTTAAGCCAAATGTCCAAATTATTAGTTGGCAACATACAAGCTATGTTAGGTTGCAATACTCTGAAAGCCAATGCAGGAATGATGTTGGAAGGGTCACCCACTTCACTGCATGGAATTCCCAGTTTTCCCTCAGGGTAACTCCAGCCCTGTTTGTGAACTGTGACCATCTTGCATAAGGACTAAGAGAGGGCATCTGTGTCATTAGGTCTATTAACTGTTGATAAATCTAAATTTCTTATAGGGAGGGGAAATATAAATAGTTTTGGAAGTTCAGCTCCCTTTTCTTCAGAAACCCGTGAGTCGCATTTTTCATTTGCTAACTCAAGTAAATGATCATTATAGATTTTGGCAAGGGTGTAGACCATCATTTAAAGGGGTACTTATTTCACCTTTAACTAAGGCCTCTCTACCCCTAGCATATGCCATTTCCATATGTCACCTCAGATATCTTGCCCAGTGGCTGACAGAAGGACAAGAGAATTCAATTTTATCTCAGCAGAGGGCGTCGCTTCCTTCCAGGAATGTGATAAGCCCTTAGCAATGAGAGGCTCTCTTAAGACCTGGGACCTAAGAAAAGAGGTCATGAGAGGAGTGTCTATGTCTATAAGGGCTGGATGAAGCTCATTCTTTATCCAACCTAATATCCTCATTTCCTGGGGGGACTCAGGTCCAGAGAACTGTTCAGAATTCTATGGTTAGCTGATGACTGAACCAGCACCTGAATTCAGGCTTCTACCCTCAGCCCAATGCACTTTCCTATCCCTCACAGTCCTCCCGTGTGCATTTGCTAAAGCAATGGTAACCCTGGTCCATTTCATTTGATGTAATTACTGATATATTTGAGTTTTAATCTGTCAAATTACTTCTCAATTTCAACATAGCCTACCTCCTCAATAATTCTTCTTTTGCTTTCTCATTTCTTTTGCATTGACTAAGATTTGTCTATTATTATTTTTCCCCTTTACTATTTTGGAAGATTTACATTAATTATCTCTTCTTTTAGTGGTTAGTTTAAAAACTTTTCTTCTTTCCCATTTATTATATCTTTAACCTTACATCGTCAAACTTATTCAAATCTAATATAAATGCTGATCTTTATTATTAGCCTATACAATGCAGAAACATAAGAACACTTAAACCCACATCCAAACTCTTGCTATTGTTGACAGGATTTTAAATTTTATCTAATTTTTAAATTCCACAAGTTATTTCTATTGGGGTTTTATTTTTCTTCTTCTTGCTCTTCATTTTTTCTTGCATCTCAGACTTGCCATCTGGATCATTTTACTTTATCCTGAAATACATCTTTTAGAATTCCCCAAACTCTCTCATTTAAAATAAGCCTTCATTCATCTTTGTTATATATACATATACATATATATATATACACACATATATGTATATGCGTGTGTGTGTGTATATATATATATATACATACATACATGTACTGGGAATAGAATTCTAAGTAGGCAATTATTTTCTTTCAGCATGCTGACAATGTCATTTTACTATCTTCTGATTTCCATTATTGATCTTAGAAGTCAGCTGTCAATTTAACTTTGTCTTTGAAGACAATACATCCTTTTCCCTATGGCTGCTTTAAGTACATGGTATATAGACAGTTCAGGTTTTTTTTGGCTTCCTATCGTTTTACTATAATGTGCATGGGAGTGTTGTGTAAATATACTGTGCAGACACTTATAGGCTTCTTGAATCTATGGAAAGATGTCTTTGATTAGTTCTAAATATTCTTAGCTATTATATCTTAAAATATTACCTTTTGCTCTCCCTCTTCTTCTATAGGGTCTTCAAATAAGACTTTATATCTCTCTTCTTTAAACAAAGCAAGATGGTTTTATATTTTATGGCTAATAATTCCAACAGACATTATCATCAGTGCTTATGGGCCTATTTGAGTTGTCTGTTGTTTCTGCTGTTTCCTGCCCAATGTATTTTATTTCCCCATAATGGCTGGTGATTTTTGACAGTGTGTTGGGCCCTGTATTTTAAAAATTATTTGCAAGGATAATCTGAGACTTAGCATGACAGCATCTTCTTCAAAAAGGATTTTCATTTGTCTCTGCCAGACACCCGAGGTGCTATTGGTCTAGCTCCAACTCAAACCAAGTTCAACGTTCAAGGTCGCCTGGACCATCCACCTGACAGAAAGGAACAAGGAAACTGTGTGCAGGGATTGGTTCACTCATGATTCACCTTACCTGAAGCTGCAGTTCTTTGGGATCTCAGTTTAAGAGAAGGTGATTGACTAGAATCCCGACCTCTAGTGGACTGGAGGTCTTTCTTTTTGCCCCTGGCCCCAGGAATTTATCAGAAGTACAGTTCAATTTTATAGCTATTTCTTTAGGATTGGCAAATGCCCAGAAGGCAAAGTCAGATTTGAGTATCAGTCTTATGCTATGGGTTCTCCTCTTCTGGATTTTGGCTTATAAACTCCTCACTACGTTGTTGACATTTTGAAGCCTTTAAGAAGATCTTTTTCATATTTCATCTAATTCTTTAGGTTTTTTTGTTTGTTTGTTTTTTTACTGGAGGCTTGGTCCAAATTTCCCAGTCATCAATTACTGGGAGTAGAAGTTATAATTTAGTCATCAGAGGAAAGGAAATTTTTCATAGTCCTTTATTTCTACTTTATGTCTGTCATCTGTTAGTCCCTATAAAGTATTTTGCGTATGCCCAGAATGTAATTTATCCAACAGAACCAAAATTATTATAGAGCACTCATCAAATCCATCATTTCAAAGAACGCTATCTGGTATGATACAAAATAGTTCATAAGACATTTTTAAGTCATGACTACTTCTGACCTTTGGACTTTAGTATGATAAACTCACTAACTTGTAAAGCTCACTAACTTGTAAAAATATAATGGAAGATCCAGGGATCATATATAACAAACATACATAATACATCCTACTAAGGGCACTTGCTTTTTCCACTGAATAAAAGCCTCTAGCCCTTTCCTTTTTCTTTCAGATGTTTTTTCTGTCCTCACCTTTTCACTGAGGCCTTCCCCAGATGTCCTATTTGAAACTGTAAACTCTAGGACGCCTGGGTGGCTCAGTGGGTTAAAGCCTCTGCCTTCGGCTCAGGTCATGATCCCAGGGTCCTGGGATTGAGGCCCGCATCCGGCTCTCTGCTCAGCGGGGAGCCTGCTTCCTCCTCTCTCTGCCTGCCTCTCTGCCTACTTGTGATCTCTCTCTCTCTCTGTCAAATAAATAAATAAAATCTTTAAAAAAAAAAAGAAACTGTAAACTCTACCCCCTTCCCACACTTCTTAATTTCCCCTGTTCTTTTCTCCATCTTTCTCCACCATTTTATATACAATATATTATATACCTTGGCTCTATTTATGACTGCCTCTCTAATCTTGATGCATCTGTTTAACTTCTGGATTCCTTGGTTATAAAATAGGACTAAGAAAACTATCCCACCATTCTTCATATAGCTGTTTCACAGATAAGTGTATAATAGATCAGAAAGAGATTCTAAAAAATTATTTTTTGAAAAAAAGAACAAAATAAAAATTCTAGAACTGAAAATTATAACATCAAAAAGAATCTACTGGTTGAGCTTAACAGTAAAATAGAGAGAACAGAACAAAAGCCAGTGAAGTTTAAAATAGTTCAAACAATGGTAGAAATGAAGAAGAGAGAAGAGAGATTAAAAAAAAAAAAAACACTGAGCAAATTCCCAAAGACCTGTGGACAATATCGAAAGGTCTAATATATGTGCAATTGGAGTCACTGAAGGAGAAAGGAGAAAAAAGGGGCAGCAAGGAGTATTCCTAAAAAGAATAGATGAAAAACATCATAATTAGGAGAAAGGTTTAAATTTACACCTTTGGAAAGGAGAGCAAACCTGCATGAAATAGATTTACACACACACACACACACACACACACACACACACGCATAGGCATATCAGTGTCAAACTGCTAAAAATGAAATTTGAACAGAAAAATCTTAAAAGAACCAAAGGACTTTAACAAACTCCTTCCACACCAAGTAAAATACTGCAACCAACGTTTAGTAAGCTTGGAGTACTGGGGGAAATTTTGCACTGGAAACATTGCTACTTTTCACTATATAGCACATCAGTTGTGTCAGGAGTTCAAGGACAACGAGTGTCAGATAAAATAGAGATGGCTGGCTGGAGAGGACATTAACAGCCCTTTAGGTGCCTTTTGGTTGGGCAAGTCTCCCAAGGGAAACAGGATCACTGAAGGCAGAGAGATTTTGACACAAATAATTGTAAAATCAGGGAAAGAGAGAAGTGAGATCCTCATGGTAAACTTGCAAATGGCCTGACCAGAAAGTCTAGTGCTTCTTGGAGCCAGGGGAATTTCTGAAGTAGAATTAGAGGAAAGAAATTTGGGGGAGATGGGGAAGACCCAGAAGATTTTGATTATTTGCCAGCATTTGTTTCCTCGATGTGATTTTCTTCCCTCACACTGTAGTCTAACCCTTCTCAGGGTGGGTAGGTCTCATGAACAAGTGCTTTGAAAAGTAAGAAGGCAGATTATTCTTTCTCTTTCCTTTCATGAATACACCACAGAGTTCTAGAGGTAGCTGTAGACAGATCAGTTTTCCAGGGAAGAGTCCTTTAACTCGTTTTGGCAGATGTGGTGTCTTTAGTTCATGGAGGAAGATTTTAATGACTGAAAACAAATAAATAAAACTCCTAAATGTAAACCCAAAGTTTGCTGCCTTCCATGCAATTATGTCTTCCATACTGGACTAGAAATAAGGTTGTGGCTTGTTTGTGATGTAAACCTCTTTTCCTCTTTTTGTTCCTCCTTCCTTCCCCACCCACCCATCATTCCCCCACCATCTTTATGCTTTAGGATCAATATTCCTGAGGGAAGGGAGGAGTAGAGCAGTCCAAGGAATGGGTGCAGTTCGGATGCCTGCTGTGGAGGCAAGGGCCCAGTGTCAGGTCCGAGGGCTGCACACCGATGGGAAAGGTGCACCCTCCCAGCATCATGGCAAGTCTTCCAGGCCTGTCTGCAGCCCTTCCTGTAAGCAGAGGCCTTTTCCTGTGTTTGAACTCACCACCAATGGCTGTCCTACCAAAGGTAAACAGTAGCAGTCTAAGCAAACTACCCTTTTTCCAAAAGAAAGCTTTTAACTTTTCTTTTGGAGGAGGCAGAAGGGGGTTGTTTGAGGACTGGGTGGAGGAGGACAGGGAGGAGGTGAGACCAGAGGAAACACAAGTGACCCCCAGCCCTGCCCTGTGTGTTTTTTCTTTCTTTCTTTCTTTTCTTTAAATTTTTTTTTTTCTTTTCACCTCCCTCATTATTTTTGGCTGGCTCCTTTGTGCAGGCTGCCTTCTATTCACTGACAGCTGCTTTGAACATCAGTCACATCAGGTCATCTGCTGAGCTGTGCGCCTCTGGCCACATCAATCTGAGGCCTCTGGTTTGTCAGCTTCAAAGCGCCTCACAAGTGGTGACTTGCCTCCTTTGGGGTGAGTGTTCAAAGAAGGGGAAGCCTGGAAAAACTCGTGACACCTCTGGAATTAAGGCTGGAAGTTCCTATCTCATTTTGCAGAAGAAGAAATCAGGACCAGGGCACCTGGGTGGCTCAGTCAGTTGAGCATCAGACTCCTGGTTTCCACTCAGGTCATGATTTTGGGTGCTGTTATGGAGCCCCGCATCAGGCTTCTCACTCAGTAGGCTCAGTACAGGGTCAGAGTCCCTTGAGAGATCCTCTCTTCCTCTCCCTCCCTCCACTTGTGCACTTTCTCTGAAATAAATAAAATCTTTTAAAAAGAGAGAGACAGGAAAAAATCAGGACCAAAGAAGAGCAGTGAAGCCCACTGCCAGGCCTTGTGGCCAGTAAGTGGAAGGATGGGGAGCCAGATCTCCTCATGTCTAATCCCAAAGGGGTTCTTCCTGGTCCTTGCATTTATTTATTTATTTATTTACTTACTTATTTTTAATAAACAATACATTTTTTTAAAGATCTTATTTATTTGAGAGAGAGAGCAAGAGAGGATGAGAGCACAAGCAAAGGGGAGGGGTAGAGGGAGAGGAAGTAGCAGACTCCCTGCTGAGCAGAGACCCTGTTGCGGAACTTGATCCCACAACCCTGGGATCATGACCTGAGCCGAAGGCAGACACTTAACCAACTGAGCCACCCAGGTGCCCCTGGTCCTTACATTTAAAACCATGTTTCTCAAGGAATCTTAGCCTCCTCAAACGTGCCTTGGGGATGATGACATTCGAGAGGGGATGGGGGAAGGAAGGGTGAAGGAGAATGTCTAATGGCCCCTCCAGTGGAGCTCCTTCTCTTTGGTCTCATTCATTCATTCATTCATTCATTCAACAAATGTGTATTGAGCAATTTCTATGTTCCAGGTAATTTCTAGACACTAGAGATACAACAATGAACTCAGAAATGGGTTCCCATAAAATTTGTAATCTGTTGTCTGTACTAGTCTCTAAGTAAGATTATGTTTTTGGTAAAATGGTTCTGTTAATTCTCTCTTTTTTTTATAAATAAAATATTTCCCATAACTAGCTTTCAAAACATTAACTGATATTCATCAAACACTCACTACATTAAGTAGAGATTTTGCCATTACATACAACAAATTAGCTGCTGATCTTCCAACCCCAGGCGATTTGAAATCTGTTAAAAAAAAAAAAAAAAAGAAACACACCTAAAAAGAGAATTTGCCCCAGACAGCATCATCTCCACTCACTGACAAATGTCGGAGAGAAATAAAGAATCAAATCGACGGTACACATGGTTAGCTAAACTCTTATAGTCCGTTACATCCACACCAAGGGTCACTAGCAGATTCTCCTCTCGGGTACCCCAGGCAGAATGCAGTCAGTATCTAAATACTTTAAAGCTCACCCCGTTTGTTTGGTGGTGGGGTGGATGTGGATGTGGCAGTTAACAGGCTTGTTGAGTTTCAGAGTCAAACTGTGATTGCCACCAGCAAATATTCCCAGCTGGGATTTGGGGTTTGAAAATTTAAGGCCAAAAGAAAACTAGCAGCCTCTCTGGTGCTAATGTATTAATTATCTTTCAGGGTGTAACAAATTTCCCCCAAAACTAGTGGCTTCAAAAGCACAAATATTAATTATCTCACCGATTCTATGGACCAGGCATTCAGGAAGAACTTAGCCAGGTGATCTGGCTCAGGAGCTCTCACAAGCCTGCCATCCGAATGGGGCATCAGAAGGCTTGACTGCGCTGGATGACCCACCATCAAAATGGCGCGTTCACACAGCTGTTAGAGGAGGCCTCAGTTTCTCTTCGTGTGCCCCTTTCCACAGGTTACTTAAGTGTCCTCACGACATAGCAGCTAGACTGCTTCCCCCACAGCGAGCCATCTAAGAGAGAGTGAATGAAGAGGAAACCTTAATGCCTTTTATGACCGGGCTTCTAAGTCCTTCCCCGGCACATCTGCCTTATTCTATTTTTAGAAACAAATCACTGAGTCTAAGTGATTAGATCTCCAAGGATGGAAAATTGGGCTCCATCCTTTCTTAAAAAGAGGAAAATCAAAGACCTTATAGACGTATTTTAAAACCATCAAATTTAGGTTCCTTTATAAAAAAATATTTTTTGTAGAATCTTAAAACAAATCAGCAGTTTCATCTGCTAACACTTCCCTATAAATTTTAAAAGCAAAACCACCATACCATTATCATCCCCCTCACATTAATAATTCCTATATGTTTTAAAAACAATGTTTTCAGTTCTAAAATCTTAAAACCAAGAGATTCCACATCAAAATTCAGATTTCTTATTTTTTTAAAATGAGACGATCCTGTCCCATCAGGCCTATGTTGTCACATGGTCACAGAACACTTTAGATGGGATGTGGACCCTTCAATTTGCCATGTTCCCCACCACACCCTCTTGTATTATGCAGGGGGGCACTGATTTGTGGTTCATTTAATATTTGGGTTTATCACTAGTCTAGGCCCAAGGAGGCTGAAAGGCGTGGCAATGGCGTTGAGGCTGGGAGAAGTCTGACCACCGGTGTGAGTCAAGTCCCAGAAGATCAGGAAATGAGACAGGGTGTAGGTTTTCACAGAGTAGCAGCAACTTCGGGCCTTACCTACATAGGGCTGTAGAGATGACAAGGGTAACCAGAGATCTGGGCATTAGTCAATATAATATGGTCTTGGAGTATTTGGTGGCTGTTCCTATGTAGAATTTGGCACCGAGGGCCTGGAGCCCCGGGCACAATCATCCACCACTGAGGGGACCATGAATCAGCCCACATATATCAAGTTTCAGTGCTTTTCCTGGGACTGTGAAAGTCACAACCTAAGGAAGGGCCTGAGAGCCATGAAAATTGATATAGAACTGTTAAGCCAGCTTTATCCTATTTAATTCAATTTATAAATATAAAGAGAGTTATTTCTTGCACCTTGTGTGCCACAGCCATGTACAATTTCAGGATGCTGGGACAGAACCTGCAGGTGGAGAAAAAGGCCTTTGTGACCATTCTGGAGGAAGACCAAAAGGATGAGTTCTACAGAACTGTGGAGACGAATACTATAGGAGAAGACTTGCCCATCTCTACCAAAATAAGGAACCCACAGTTTCTTTTTAACACAACTACTGCCATTCCTTAAAATAAAAATGCTCATTTACTTGTATCAGACTTCTGGCGCTCAGAATGCACTTTCCCATAGAAAGCACATGCTCCTTGGGGATTAAGACCACAGGCCAGGCCATAAGACACATTTGATGCCGGAAATAAATCCTAATGCTACCAATCTGTCACCAGACTTCCTCAGAAAACTTCAGCCCGGATTTGAAACTGGAATACCTAGAGCACATTTTCCCCAACCCTAATAGTTCAAGCACTGAGTCCTACTCCATCCATCAAACTCACCCCCCCCCGGGCCAGGTCCGATGCCAGTAGTTTTCAGTAACAGCACTGGGTGTATGCTAGAGGAAAAGGAACTATGTTGGGTGAATGTTAAGAAATTAAGGCATGGGGATTCTCCTTAGGCCAGTGACAGCAAGACAACAGACCAGGAGGTTGGGGCGGAGTAAGGCAGGCAGGTACTCAGTTTTGGAGGCTCCAGAAATTGAGGATGAGGGTGAGGACATGATAGAAGGTGTTGCCATTCAGGAGTATGACTCTTTCATAAGTCAGCTGTTTGTGTGCCAGGCACTACCAATATTCATTTTCCAACATCCTCTTGTCATGCAATGTATCAGCATAGCTCTCACATCTTATCATCCCATGACCTCTCCAGGCATTAAAATGCCCACCAGCATCTCCAGATAGGCTCTTAATGGCATGATCAAATTCAGATGAGACTTCACAACTGTTCATCTGCTCCCACTCTTGCCCTCTAAAATCCACTCTTTGTACAGTGACCACAATAGGCTTTCTGAAATGCAAATCTGATGATGTCATTCCCCTTTGTAAAATCTTCGATGATTTCCCATCCATCTTAGCATCAGGTCCAGAATCTAAACTCAGACCTACCGGGCTGCTCCCTATGTACACTGCAGCCACCTCACCTTTGTCTGGCACATGCCTGCTTAATCTTCAGGTCTTAATTTACATGTCATTTTCTTAGGAGGACCTTCCCTGACCTTTTGTCCAGATTTAGTACCGGACTTCAAGCTCTCTTAACTCCTCTATTTCCTCTTCACAGCACTGACCACAACCATAATTATTTACGTATTCAGGTACAACCTGTTCAGTTTGTTTGATGTGTCTCTCCTCTACCAGGCAGTGAAATCAAGAAGCACATTAACCATATCTAGCACAGGGTCTTCTGGTCCATAAGACATGCTCACTAAATGACTGCAGAAAGAGCCTCTGTGCCATGCATTTTTACCTTTTATGTTATAAAGCATGTTACTCTCCAAACTGAAGAGCCATTCACTGAGATTTTACGATATGATAGGAAGTGTTTGCTTAGAGGGCAGAGCAAGTTAGAATTGGGGTTTGAGGCCAGCATTCCCTGGGTTTGAAATCTTACTCATCATGTGATATTGGGGGAGTAGGAGAACTTCTCCATGCCTATTTCTTCATCTATAAAAAAAGACAAGGGAAAAGACAGTAAGAGCACCTACTTCATAGGGCAGTGTGATGACTGAGTTATGACGTGTAGTGTGTTTAGAACAGTGCCTGGCGCTTGGTAAGTATGTGAAAGATATTAACTATTCCTCTTCTTGACTCCTAATACTATGAAAACTAGGTATTATGTTATTATCCCCCCTTGTCAAATGAGGAAACTAGAAGCATAAAGAAGACTTTCTCCAATAACTTGTTTAAATAAATCCCTCATATCAAATTTGCATGCTGAAAAAAGCCAAAAGAAAGAAAGAAATGAATGTTCTCATGTTTTGAGAGTTGAGACTTGGAGGATGTTGGAGCGTGGCAAGATGAAGAGAATAAATCAAAGATACAAAGGAAGTGTGAAGGCAGTTTCAGGCCCAGGACTAAGCCCTCTCTTCTACGCACTGATATGATGAAACTTAGCATGTCCATAAGAAGCCGAGAGGGGGAACGTGGAAGGGACAGGGGGAGTCAATGGAGCCTGATTCAGAGCAGCATCTTCAGGCTGCAGGAGGAGGTCAGAGGTCTGGCTCCCAAGCCCTTCCAAAGCTGCTCAGGAGCTCTGCCAGTATCCCCAAGGGCATCACATCCTCAAACAGAATCCATTTGAATTAAAAAAAATTGGGGTGCCTGAGTGGCTCAGTTGTTAAGCGTTTGCCTTTGGCTCAGGTCATGATCACGGGGTCCCAGAACTGAGCCCCGCATCGGGCTCCCTGTTCAATGGGGAGCCTGCTTCTCTCTCTCCCCGCCCCCCACCTGTGTTCCCTCTCTTGCTGTGTCTCTCTTTGTCAAATAAATAAAATGTAAAAAAAAAAAACAAACTATGCCACGCATCTCATGTGAGAGGAAGCAAATGCCACAAAACAAAAACAAACAAAACAAAACAAAATCAAGCAAAAAAGACTGTGAATCACTTATGGATAATCATCCTAGAGAGAGGTGATTCGTGTACCAGACTTTTTAAGACATCTGGGAAGGACAGGAATTCCTGGCAGCCCACTTGTAATGGTCCCAAACTAGAAACAACCCAAATGTCCATCTGCAATAGAGTACATATATAAATTGTGGTATTGTCACAAAATAAAATACTCTCTAAAAACATGAATGAATGAACCACACCTGCACTCTACAATAGGGATGAATCTCACGAATACAATATTGGGGTAATGAAACCCAAAACAAAAAACTACAATCTGATATCATCTGTTATGTAAATTTAAAACCAGGTAATTCACATCTGTATCAGGTGTGAGATGTCAGGACCATGTGACCACTGAAAGGAGGTAGTGGCTGGAGTGCCGCCGGGTGGGGACGGGGCAGGGGGATGTGTGTCCTGTTTCTGTTACTCAGATATGTTCATTTTGTGAATGTTCTCTGACATACACTTATTTTTTATGCACTGTTCTGACCATATGCTATATTTCAGTCTACGCTTCATTTTCTCACCCTCCATGGTTTGGGTCAAGTTAGTCCTAGGGTCAAGAGATAGCCCCAGAATTCTGGATAAACAGAAGCTTCGAGAAGTACCAAAGAGGATGCTGCTGAACCGGGAAGCCATTTTGCATAGAGCTCATGTTTCTGGCGTGCTGGTTGTGAGTCTTGAGTCACTGCTTTGGCCTCACTGACTTTTACATCTCAGTTTTTCTTCTTGTCCTCTAATCCAGTCATAGGATCCCGCGGTCCTCTTTCTACTCGAACAATCTCCGCAGTACCCAGTACCATGTGGAGACTCACCTGAGAGGTGAGTGGCCGAGCCATATTCCATTTCCACACATGTGTTCCCTCAGTTGTCTGGGGTACGCACACCCATTCCCTTCACTTTCAGCCAAAACCCGAAGAAGCCCTGAGACAGTGGGGCAGGAAGACTCACCAGCTTGAGTGAGCCGGTTAGAAGTCTCTCCTGTGAAACCTAATGGGAGGGACTCAGGACTTTCAGCTTCTAGACACGCGGTGGGAGATGGTCCAAGTACCTCAGGAGGCCTCTGGATGTGACTGGCAGGGCAGGGAAGGACGGAGAGGCCTTTCCTGTGAGCCTCACAGGCTGGGTTACAACGAGGCGTGTGCGTGGACCAGCCTGGCACGGGCAAGGTTGAGAATTCTTTTTCAGACACTGTGGCGGGCATGTTCAGATATTCTGAAAACACGAGAAATGGGCTTCCAGGTTTCCAGAGGTGACGCGGCCAGGACCCGACTGGACGCCGCTCCGTGACAGCCGGGCCGCGCGGCTGGCATGGCACACGGCCCCCGCCAGGCCGGCCTGTCTCTGGGCGGGTCAGCTGGCCTGCAGAAAACAACAGGCCTCAACGTGACAGTTCCCACATTCTGCAGGCTTCAAAGGGAAATCCTCTGGCCTCTGACTGGGCTCCTGGGGCTCAGCCCTGGCCTTGCCTGAGGCCGCAGGAGGAAGAACAATAAGGAAAGGGGGTCTGCTGCTGTCACTGGCTCTTCAGGTGATCAGAGACATCTTCACTCTGTAGCCTGAGCTTCCTTGTTCCTCCAAGTCCCCTCACTGCCTCTGCTGACCGATGCCACGGAGACCCAGCCCAGCCTCTGCCTACTTCTCCTCACTCGCCCTCACCTCACCCCCACCTACTTCCACTTTCTATTGCACATCCCGGCACAGGGCTTCCTGACCCTCACAAGCGCCCCACGTTTGCCCCCAAGACTGCTACTCCTTTATAAAAGCTCCGTACCCATCCCTTCTCCGCTCCATTCTCTCGTGCTCTTCTTTTGCCTCCTTACACTCTCACTGTGATTTCCTTTCCCATTTCTGCCAAGGCAGGGTGCAGAGCAAGGCCAGCAGGGGGCCAAGGGCCTTAGAGCTGACTCAGGAGACAGATGAGCCTTTTGGGTTTTGCCCTGATGTGCTTGACCTCGGGCAAGTGGGACAGACTCTTCTCTGGGTGTGAGTTTCCTCATGTGTGGATGGGGCTGGGGGACCCAGGCCAGAAATCCATATGTTGTGCCACGGGGAATGCAAGGAAGAAGACTGTTCTGGCTCGGGTGAACCTACTGAGTAACAGTCTGTTTGCCTTCTCTTTGATATACACACACATATTCAGATAGATGGAAGGACGGATGGATGGATGGATGGATGGATGGATGGATAGATAGATAGACAGACAGACAGACAGACAGACAGACAGATAGATAGATAGAAAAATTAATGGGGGAAAAAACTGTAAAAGAGCAACATTATTCACCACTGAACCCAGTAAAAGTCTTTCGGAGACACTGAATCAGAATCTCCCTTTCCCTGAATTCACCTCAATTGCTCCTTGTGATCAGGTGTGACTCTCCACCGCATTTTTTTCACAATTGAGTGAAATAAGGAAGTACCTTAAAGCTGGTTTTTCTTCTGCTGCCACAAAGGTCCACATAACTGCTGGTTCCTGTTTGTGGTGAAAATGGTCTTAACCAGATGAATGAAAGGCACAAGATACATAACACAATCAGAGCACCAACTTCAACACGGAGCTCATGCTGACCCACGGAGCCAGCACGCGCCTCTCACTTGTTAAAGGATATTCCCTCCACGTCTTTGCTCTTTCTAGTCAGCCTCCCCTTCCCTTTGCAACAACTGGCTGACTTATCTAAGACTTAGGCTACTTTACTGTATTTTGAAAAAAATGAGAAATTGCCTTTCAGTTTTTCCAGAGGTGACTAAATCCAACATGAGCTAAATATGTCCTGTGGCAGTATTGGCGGGTGGATTTTTTTTTTTTTTTTAACATATCAACAAAGATGGGAGCTTGACTTGGTGTTGGCTGCAGAGAGCTCAGGGACCAATGCATAAATCTGTTTTGTTCCTGGAAGAAGTCAAAGGATCTAGAGTCAGGCTACAAAATGGCAACAACACTGGCGTTTCAAAGAGCCCAAGAAGAGCCAAATGTCCTGGCTGACCAGTACCCTGCCCAGCCTCACCGGCTGCAGGTTTGCCACTTTGCAACTGACCTACCGTTCCTTTGCTCAGAGGCAACATGAAATGATTTGTTCCCTTTTGGCTGTGTCAGTTCTGCAAACCAGATACCAGAGGCTACAAGCTCAGGAGAGCCTGCCTTTCTGGAACACCATTTGTTTGGACAGGCCAGGCCAGTAAGGCTTTTCATCTCTTTAAACCTCTTGGGGTTTGGGGGTGGGGGGAGAGCATATTTGAGGAATTCCTTTTTTCAAAGATTTTTTTTTTTTGCCCCTTCCAACATTTTGTTTAAGAGAAAATGAGATGTCTATCTTCTGTTTCCTTATTTTTTTTCAGGAAAGCAAAGGGTTGTTGACTTCCTCCCTCTCCCCTCCCTTCCTTCCTTCTTCCCGAAGGTACTCATCTGAGAAAAAGAGAACGAAGTATTGTTCCTGTTCTCTTTCTTAAGTCATTTGAAACATTGTCCCTGCGAGTTCTTTAAGTTCCCTGCAATCTGTACACAAGAGAAAGAGGGAGAGAGAGAGGGAGAGAGACAGAGAGAGCAAGGGATCAGGTAAAGCACTGAGGCTGCTGCAGCCATTCAGACTCAGGAGCTGGTAAGTCACCCATGCAATCATTTCTACTTCCATTTCAATGTCCTTGGGATGGATATTGCTGTGGGCACCTCCAACAGAAAATACCTTGCTGGGTATAATCCTTAATCAAAGGGTATGACTGATG
Organism: Ailurus styani; assembly: GCA_002007465.1. Lineage (NCBI taxonomy): Eukaryota > Metazoa > Chordata > Mammalia > Carnivora > Ailuridae > Ailurus > Ailurus styani. Next base: position 874,641 of record LNAC01000299.1, read on the forward strand.
GATGGCCTAGGATTTAAGCTTATACTTATTTTTTTTTTAAGAGGATACTGATGCTTTGCAGAGCTGAGGCCGGCAGAACTGGAAATAAAATTGCATTGGGGCTAAGGAGGACAGTGTGTTAAATCTGATTTTTGGTACAGATAGCATGGCTGGGTTAGCCAGGAGCCACTGGAGTGTGTGATGTGCCTTACTGGAGGGCTAAGTCTTTCTCAGTGCTATGTCCTGGGAAACTTCGGAGGGTGTCTGCTAAGAACTGTGGTTTGCGCTAGGGTTTTTGTTACTCGTTGTCTAGATTGAGGGTGGCCTTCTCTTGTTCTTTTCTTTCCATTCAAGACCACCCGTCCCCCCCAAAAAGAATGTTAAGTTATAACTGTTATTCTGCATCACTGAGGCTAGAGCAAAAAGAAAAGAATATCACTTTGAATTGTACTGTATGCTTATGTGTTCAGTTTCCACATGTGGATTGAGTGTAAATTTATTACCCACTGTCAGTGGAAGACGTCACCTGCCACATGAAAGAAGGCAAAGATTTTGGGGCATATAGCTTTAGTTTTGGAAAACAACATGTGGCTAGAATAGGATTAAGATTGTTCTCTTCTGACAGGAGGAGCGAAAGACTAAGCTACAGACGCAATCAAAAAATACTCACCCAGCTCCTGGTTTTCCAAGCACCAAATAGAACAGAGCAAACTGGTCAAGCTTATACAGACAGCTAGTTTTTAGAAGTCTAACTTGCTTCACTTACACTTGTCTGAAAGGATAATATTACCAAGAACTCATCATGGCAAGCCACGAGGCAGTCAAGAGCACACTGTCAAAAATAGGCCAGCAAGGTCACTCGGAAAGACTATGTATAATTACTAATAGTAGCCATTTAATTCAGAGAGGTGTTGAGTGGGTAAAAGACAAAGATCATGCAGTTTTTTAAATATTCATTTCTATAAAACTGAGGGAGTGAAGTAACCTAGAAAGTGAAGAGTACGATAAAAACAACCGGACTCTCATTTATAAATTAATTTGGTCAGACTGCGAATGAACCACAACCAAGTAATTAATCTTTATCAAAACTGAGCCATCATCTTAATAAGACTGAGAAAATATGCTGCCACCAGGCTGTAATGTACGTTTTGTTTCATTAGTCAGATTTCTTTTTTCTTCTCCTTTTTTCAAGAGGCTTTCCTTATGAGCACTGTAAAATGAGCAATGTAAGAGAGGCATGCTTAGCATTTGCCTGCTTGAGGATGCCAAATTATTCTAATAACACTTGAAAGGGGCTTCCAGCCACCCCATTTCACAGATCTTCAGGTCAAAAGGTAGCCAGGACTGACCGATTTGGGCATTTTGCATCTTTTATCAGCAAATGTGACCCCAGTAGAAAACTCTGGGTTGCAATCTCGACTCGCTTCTTTCGGTTTCATTTTTTCTTGATAACGTATTTAATTTTGTGCTTAATTAAAACAACATGATAGAACGTTCTGTAGTTTTGGTTACTGAATAAAAGCATCAGATGCAAGACAGTATGACAAAAAGTGACAGCAGAGTCACAGAGACAGGTAAGGCAAAAGGTGGGTATGATGCCAATGGCACAGAAAACAGCCACACTTCTAGCATGTGTCTTCACTGTGGCCTGAAATTAAGGAGTTCAGGATGTGTTCTCTTCTTTAGAAGAAAACATACGTATTATTTCCATTTAGGTTGTTAAGCCATTGCAATGAGAATATTCGTTTGATGCTGGGGAAATAATATTAATCTACCTAAAGAAAAAAGCCATTTAGTCTAGTTGCTACCAATCTGTCTCCACTCAACTCCAGGGAGTTGGCATTTGTGGAAACTTCCACTGTGTGATTCTTCTCTGGGGTCATCAGAGGCTCTTTCGTGGTATCATCAGGGGAACTCCTACTTGGAATGATTCAGAATTTGGTGCAAAGAAGATTTCATTAATTAATTTGGGTCAAAACTGTGCATCTAATTACAAATTTGTCGAATAAATGTTAAATTATGTTAGGATGTGTCCTGTAGGTCTTCGTGCTGTGATGTGAATCAAATTAGAGGATCAAAAGCAGACTTTGTTGTTCTACAAATTTGGGTTTGAATTCCAGCTTTGTCACTTGCTGACTATGGGCCTTAGGACAGGTTGTTCACCCCCGAAGCCTCAGTTTCCTCAAGAGTAAACCTGCATCCATGTAATAGACTTGTGAGGATTAAATAAGATTATGTATGTAATGCAATCAACCCTGGCAATTAGATTATGGACAATGCGTGGCAAGTAGCAGGAATCAATCAATGTCAGCTGTAATTTTTTAAGTCATATATTACTTAAATGTACTGTATTTTTTAATGTGGTCAATAGAATACATCTTCCATAATTTGCTTCATTATCTTTGATCAATACTATGCCAAGCATCTATCAGAACAAAATTACTCCTCATGGCTTTAGAGTTGAGCACACATTTAGTGAAGGTATCTTGAACCCTAAATTCTTATAAAATAAAGGAAGGCAGAGCTGAATGTTTTGATGTTCATTTCTGCTCATGTCAGAAACACCAGATTTAGCCTCATTAAAATGCCAGCTGTGTTCAACAGAGCTCAGTGCAGGGGAAAGGTTGCCTTGGAATAAAAGTTTTCAGCTTAGATGAGTGTTTGAAGAGACTGCAATTACACTGTAGATGTACCATTCTCCCTTTCACCTACTTCCCCAAACTGTTGAGCTCTGTATCGTTGGTGACCTTTTCCCTGGCCATGGAGGGCTGGAAACACGAATTTAGGGACCATTGTGGCAGTACCATGACTCAGCCACAGAGAAAGGACTTGGAAATGACATGTTGTCTCCCTACTGAGGGAGGCACACTCCATGAGCTCTCTTCCTAAACATTTTCATAAAGAGCCACTTAATTTCACATGGATAATAAGAACACCGTTATCACCATAGTGTGTGTATGTGGCTGGAGGTGGGTGGGTGGGGGGTGTGGTTCATCCAACTGCTATTTTTCTCTCACTCTAAACTTTAAAACATACATGCTGCTTAATTTGTCAAGTAATAATGATACTTTAGCTTAGGTCTTAGTTAAACTTCCCTCTCTACTTTCCCGAAGAAAACGTACAACCACAACAACGACCAGAAATCTGTCACTTATAATGCGAAACTTTGAGGTTCTTTTTTTGGATCTCTGATACAATAAAGACTTGTTTGAACAACTTAATCTTTGGAGGGCAAATTGAGGTTGGGTTGTTCTACACTACTGTGCAAAAGTGCCTTATAACGTGGCTTAGAGAGAGAGAACAAAGAACAGGCTAGGAGTCACAACACTTTGGTTCTGTTCTTGTCTGACCTCCACCATTCCCTGCATGTGTGACCTGGAAGGTTGTTTACTTGCTTGGACCTAAGTTTTCTTGTCTACAAAATGATGGAGTCAAACCAAATCAGTAATTCTCAGGGTGGTCTGTGTGTGCTCAGTGTGTATCAGAATTCACCTGGGGGCTTGTTTACACTGTTCTCTCCCGCCCACTGCAGTGGATGATCTATGAGAGTCTGATACTGACAACAAATGGTAAGTGTCTTGCTCTGTTTTCCTCGGATTGCATTGACATTAAATAAAAATGTAGGTTTTAAGAACCATGCTTTTAAGTGGAATTCCTGTTCAGCATTGGATATTCTCTCCAGAAATCAGTTTTCAATTTATCAATTGTTATTCTAGAAGCTGTTAGTCGTATAAAGTAAGAAATATGCTAGCCAAACAATCTGTTGAGACTAATCAAAGTTCTATAACCATATATAAATCACAAAAAGAGCAATTGCTTGGTGTACAAATATTGTAGTGCTGCATGCATAGCACTTTTTGATTTATGCATTTCTATAGTATTTTCCTCTTATAGTGAGCATGCATTGTTTAGTCACAAAAAAACATACTAAATTTTTCTATTCAAGCTTTAAAAATTGTTGCTAGACTGAATCTCATAAACTTTTTGATTTGTTTTCACACTTTGACAGTGTGTGCTTGCTGAATCTATTTTAAATCTATTTATTTATTTATTTTTAAGATTTTATTTATTTATTTGACAGATAGATAGAGCATGAGTAGGTAGAGCAACAGGCAGAGGGAGAGGAAGAAGCAGGCTCTCCGCTGAGCGGGAGTCCGATGTGGGACTCCATCCTAGGACCCTGGGATCGTGACCTGAGCTGAAGGCAGCCACTTAACCGACTGAGCAACCCAGATGCCCTTGCTGAATCTATTTTAGACATCAGATCCTCATCCCTAAGTTAATGGTGATGCGGAAAGGCAAAAGAATGATACTGGTGTTTGAAAAACCAGTGCACACAAGCCATGTTAAATCTGCTTTAATTATAAGAAAAACCTGCAACTTAAAGAAAAAGTTGTTCTGATTGTCCTGATTTTGTTTCTACCTAAATCACTCAGTTTTTTTTCTCATATGTTTATACTTAATTAAGTAGATCAGCAAGGGACACAGGTCCCCATCTAGTAGGAACAGAAAGGCAACAGAGAGACAAGAGCACCCTTAGAAATAACTGGCCTAAAAATGGCTGCTTGCTTTTGGCCATTCAAATACCAAGTACTTTTGGAGAAAAACAAAGACATTTAGATAAGAATTTAGGATTAAATTTAGATTAGAATTTAGATTAGAATAAGAACATGTCTTCATCAGGAGATCTGTGTAATACAGGAGTTCACCAGAAAACAGGCATCATGAGGTCAGGGACCTCATTTGTTCACCACGATGTGCTCAGGGCCTTGAAGAGCACATGGCATAGAGGTAGTCGCACGATAAGTATTTGTTGAATAGATAACTTAATACTCAAATGGGCTGTAGAGTGAAATATGCTATGTTTACGTAAAGCCAAATGCAGTAGTAAGTAAAAAAATTAGTCAAAGTTTTGTAGGTCTAGACAATGGCAAACTGCCAGCTTGACCTATTTATTCCCCGCCTGAACTGACTGCAATTATGGCTTATTCCACCATGATGTGCGTAGTGCTGCTACATTTATGTGTATTAATGTGTCATCTTGGCAAGGGCCCCACCCACTCGCTCGTGGGAGATAAACATTTATCAGATCCACAAAGAAGACTGTTGGTCGCATTTTATTTTCCATTTGTTTTCTGGGCAGATGATGGGTTAGCAAGTTGTTTTTTGGAGAAAGAGAGAGAGAGAGAGGTCGTTTGTTTTTCCTCGGCTGAAAGAGCTGTGAGCCAGAATTCAGCCTCGTAGGAAATGCTCAGCGCTCTCTGTTTTTTTATAGGCAGGGTTGTAAATTCAAGTAAAGGGATGTCACTCAGGCTGAGTTTACACAAACATGGAGTAAATTCAAGGAGGGAAATGTGATCTCCTTGTGGTGCACAACACCCTTTCCTTTATATAAGTAGGCAGGAGAGACAATCAAATGAACAAATACTGGACTGAGGCAGTTCTGCACTTAGTTAGCCAATTTAACGTGGTAAATATAATATAAATATAACAATAATAAGGGGTGCATGGGGTCCAAGGTTTCTGTTATTTGCAGTAGAAACTGAAAATCTCTTCTTGTTCATATTGATAAAGCCAAGTACCGGAGCACACAAAGGCAATTTTGACCCATGCTATTTTCCTATAATATGTCATGGCCTCACTTGGACCTCATTCTATAATGGCCACTGATATAAAATGAGAGAATGAGCACAAGAGCACCACCACCACCAACAATGGCAACATTTATAGAGGAGTCATTTCCAAGTTTGGGGCCTGCTAAGAACTGTATATACATCACTTCACCTAACCTTCCCATTCTAAGAAGTAAGTGCTTTCTTGCTCTCAATTCGGAAACGGGGAAAGACAACCACCTTGTATAACAGATAAACTAGAGAAAGTAAGTGATTTACTTAAGGTCACTAAATTGATGTTGCTTGTGTTGGGTTCCTCATTAAGGAGAAAATGTTATCTGCAGCTAATAATATTTTTAAAAAATTAAGTATCCCTAAAGGTAGTGCTCCTCAAATGCAGTCCAAGAATCAACAGCATGGCATCACCTAGGAGTCTGTTAGAAAAGCATAACCTCCAGCTCCATCCCAGACCTCCTGAATCAGAATCAGTATCTTAACATGATGTCCATGGGGTTAAGGTACACATTCAAGTCTGAGCAGCTCTACCTTAGGGTTTTGACCTATTGTATACAGAGTGATTTCAGAATGTAGGTCCCTGTTCAAAAGAGTTACAAAGCCATTTATTAACTTTGACCTTACCCAAGACAACAGAACGCCCTCTTGGAGAGTGGGTACAGTGGTTATTGGACACGTCTCGAGTCTATTCAGCTCTGAGCAACATTAGGCATGATTTTTATGGTGTCTCCAAATGAGTCAGCTCCACACCATGGGACCCTGATAAACTCAGAGAGAAAGGTCTGGGGTATTGTTTTTCAAGTGGGTTTTGAGCACCAAACATCAGAATCACCTGGGGCAGATTTGTAGGTCTTCTCCAGATCTAATGAGGCTGGGGAGGGGACCAAGTGTCTGCCTATTCCATAAGCGACTAGCTCATGGTAAGGAAGTCCCAGGAGGAGTAGTGACAAGCATTTGGGGTGACATCAGCCCCAAAAGACATTCAGCTTTTCAGCAGCTTGAAAAAAAAAATTAAAGCAACCATACCAGAGAGAGTAAGCTCAGAGTCCTTCCAGGAAGAAGAGGTGCTCTATCAGCTTCTTCCATTGATTGCTGGAGAATGGGGACAAGAAACCCTGCAACCTGCCTTGAGTCTGCCTCAGGGAAAAGGATGGGGGCCTCCAGGGTCTCCAGCTTCACTGCCAAGGAGCAGATGCCAACACACCCCCCGTGCTCTTCCCAGTTAGAAAAACTTCATGGAAAGAATCCTTAAAGTTTCCTTTTCATTGGGACTCACCGTTCTGTCTTGGAACAGAAATCAAGAGGGGGTATTGTTGGAGGGGTGGGGAAAGGAAGCAGGGCCGGAAGAGAGTGAGGGAGAGGACCGGAATAGCCTCTGGTTTGCTTCATCCAGGCCTCTGCCTGGATGGAGATGGTGGCTTCTCCCCCTTAATCAAGGCCCTCTGGCCTTCTTCCACAGGAAGTGCAGGGAGACGGAGAACTTCACGTTTTCAGCTCTGTTTTATGGAACACCCACTGCAATACACCACCACTTTGTTTCTGGCTGTTTTTTAGTTCAGGCAGTTTTCTTCCCCACAGTGCAGTGGATCCTCCCTCCCCCAGCAAACCGCCCCTCCCAACCCGAGGATTTTTTCAGTCACGAAAGAAAGATAGAGATCTTCCAGCATTATCCTAAATACACACACACACACACACACACACACACACGACATGTTTAAGGTGCTAACGAGAACTGTACTTAATCCATCAAGATGGGGTTCCTGAAATACTAGACCTTGAACTTTTAGAGTGAGGAGCACTCAGAAAGTTCCACACAGTTACTCATAGGTAAGTGCAGAATCCCTCCTCCTACCAGGATTTTTTAGAGAGGTGAGTAAGGAGGGGCTATTCCGAGCACCATCTTTCCTGCCGCTCAGGGGACATCCAGTAATGCAGTAAGCAGGTCAGTGGCTCCTCCAACTTCGTCCACAGTGTTCCTGCCACCCAGTCCCATCTCGGCACGATGACCCATCTCCAGCTCTGTCTAGGTCCTCAGGGGGAGAGTTCTTATTTCCTGACTGCAGTGGGGCCCCCGGCCTGAGCAGGTGTGCTGGAGAGAAGGAGTGGAGAGCCCAGGTTTGGGACAAGAAGGTACAGCTCAGTACAATGTCATTTTGAAGAAGGAAATCCTATCTAGTGTGTCTTCACAACCTCTAAGGGCTCAGACCCCCCACTCTTTACAATGGCTTACACTGGCTCCTTTGTGCTCCTTCTGACCCTTCTAGGAGAGGAATTTTGGCATCACATATTAATCCGTGAAGCTGGGAAGGACCTTGAAACATGAGCAAATCCCACCCCAGAATGATTAGGACATAAAATGACAGACTTGTTTTTCCAACCACTATGGATTTGGGGGGGGATGCTAGATTTGGTTTACTTAATAAAGTGCTATTCCTTCTGTTTATGGTACAAAGCATTACACACATGTGTATAAACATACACATACACACAGAGACACAGCCTATCCCAAATCATCGGTTGTTCTAAAAGGAAACCATAGATTAGCACCAATTTATTTATTTGACTCAAAAATGTAGTTATCTGATTATTAATCACCTATACTTCCAAACAGACTTACTATCCTAATTATATCTTCCTTATAGGGATGTTAAAAGAGTTTGAATTTTGTTAGCTAGTAACAGCAGGAGAAAAGGTGAAAAAGGATCTAAGCATTATTGCAAGCAATTCATAAAGGTTTTCATTCACTAACTGTCATTTTGAAGATACAAGTAACACAGGACAGAAGTAGAGAATAGAGGACTGAGTGTGCTTATTAACACATGACTAGGTGGCAGATCAGTACACCGAATGCATATGGAAATTTAGTATATGACATAGTATTGCGTATCAGAGGGGAATGTTGGATCACGTAATTAATCATATTTGGGCCACTCAGTAGCTATTTGGGGGAAAAATTAACATCCCCACTTTATCTCTTAAATTCAAATAAATTCCAAATAGATAAAAAAATGAAAAGATTAAAAATAAGAACATTAAAAATAAGAAAAAATGAGAGATTCATTTTTTGAATCTCAGAGTAGGGAAAATCTGGTTTTACCAAGAAGCCTTCACATTTATCATTTATACATTTATCACTTAAAATAAAGGGCTTCTATAGGGCCAAAACTCAATTAACGAGGTCAAAAGACAAACACAAAACTGGGGGAAACATATAATGTGTATCACAAGGAACTTAATATCACGAGAAATGGGCAAATGACATGAACTACGTTTCACATAAAATGAAATACAGTTGGCTCTAAAATTTATAAACAAAAGATACTTATCCTACTTCCTAATAAGAAAATACAAACTAAAACCATGAGATACTATTTTTTACCTATTTGAAGAAACAAAAGATGAGACATTTGTTAGCATACTTGTTTCTGGGGATCTGGAGAGTATTGCCATACATCTGGTGCATTCGTGAGCTAGCAAAACTTACTGTAGGGAGCAATTTGGTAATGTCTATCAAAACGTAAAACTGACTTCTCTTGGAATTAACCCTATAAAATACTTATAAGATGCAAAAAGACATTCCTCCAATACAATATATTTGCCACATCAAGAAAAGAGTGTAAGTAGCATAACTGTCCATTAATAAGGGATTGATTATATTAAGCACAGTATGGCTATAGAATGGAGTATCATGCAGCCCTAAAAAAGAATGAACAGCAGAAAGTCCAGGAATGGACTCTAGGTATATGCTCAACTGTGACAAAGGTGCAAAGGTAATGCAATGAGGAAACACAATCTTTGAAACAAATGGCACTGGAACAACTGAATATCTGTATGCAAAAGAAAACCTGACCTTAGGCTCTTACTTCAAACCATACACATACATTAACTTAGAGTAGATCATAGACTTAAACGTAAGACTTAAAATTATAAAAAAATTTTAAAAGAAAACAGAGGAGAATATCTTCGTGACCACGGTTAGTCAATTTCTTAGTTATGACACAAAATGCACAAATAATACATGAAAAAATTGATAAATTGGACTTTGTCAAAATCAAAAACTTTTGCTGTTCAAAAAAAAAGAACACCACTAGAAAAATAAAATGACAAGTCATAAATGAGGAGAAAATAAACAGAGCTGATAAAACACTCATTTCCAGAATATATAAGGAACTCTTAACAACTCAAGAATAGGACAAACAATCCAATTACAAGCTGGGCAAAAATTTTGAATAGATACTTAACCACAGAAGATCTATAAATGGCAAATAAGCACATGAAAAGATATGTAATATCAATAAAGAAAATATAAACTAAAACCATGATGAGATATAACAACACATCCAGTAAAATGTCCCAAACCAAAAAGACTGAAAATACCAAATGTTCTTGAGGATGTGCAGAAACTAGAGCTCTCATCCACTCCAGGTGGGAATTTGAAAGGGTTCTGCCAGTTTGGGAAGAGTTTGGCAGTTTCTTAAATAGTTAAATATATACTTATCATGCAACCCAGCAATTCTACTTCTGGGTAACTACCCACTAATAATGAAATCACATGTCCATATAAAAGACCCGTACACAAATGTTCACAGCATCATTATTCATTTGCCCCAAACTGGAAACGATTCAAAGGTCAATCAGTTGGTGAGTAGAGAAACAGAAGGTGGTAGATCTGTGCAGTGGGGTACCTCCCAGCCATGAGAAGGGGCTACTGTTCCGTGCAATAACGTGGTGAATCTCGACAACAGCTTGCTAAGGAAAAGAAGCCAGACACAATAGTATTTAAGGAGCCAGATGTATAACAGACATTGAATGACTTCATTTATTTGAAATTTTGAAAACCAAAAAATCTAGAGAGAGGAAAAAGTAGCCGAGTGGCTGCCTGGGGCTAGAAGTGGAAGCTGGAAGTGACAGCAAATGAACAAAATGGAACTTTCTGGGAGTAATGAAATTATGCCAAAAGTGGGGTTTGGTAATGATTGTACAACTATATAAATTTTCTAAAACTCATCACATTGACACTTAGAAATGTATGAATTTTGTATTATGTAAATTATATCTCAATAAAGCTGTCAAATTTGTGAAAGAAAAAAGTAAGGAAGTTCTATACACTGTAATAATGGAGCAACTTCCAACCAGTATAGTTAAGGGGAAAAAAGCAAGATTCTGCCAGTGCATGTAATGCTACCATTTTTTGTGTAAAACAAAACAAAAGTATATTTTTGGTATGCAGAGAATATCTCTAAAAGGATATAGTACTCCTGCTAATAGAATTTGCCTTTGGGAACAAAAGAGATGAACATAGGGGAAGGGAAGGAAAAATAAAAGAAGAAGAAAACAGAGAGGGAGGCAAACCGTAAGAGGCTCTGAACTCTAGGAAAAAATTGAGGGTTGCTGGAGGGGAGGGGGGTGGAGCGATGGGGTAACTGGGGGATGGGCATGAAGGAGGGCACTTGAAGTAATGAGCACTGGGTGTTAATATGAGACTGATGAATCACTAACCTCTACCTCTGAAACTAACAATACAGTATATCTTAATTATAAGTATATCTTACACTGTACAGTATATCTTAATTAAAATAAATAAATAAATAAATATTGAATTTTAATTTAAAAAAGAAAAAAAATTTGCCTTTGGGCAGGCGAGTGTGATGGCTGGGGTAGAGGAAGGGGTGTAAAAGAAACATTTTCCTGGAATATCCTTTTGTACTCAATCAAAACAAATGAGAAAAGAGAGGAAGAGGGAGAGAGGGAAGGGAATTGTGAGTCCCACACCGGCTCCGTGACTGTGGGCAACTGTCTGAGCCTCTGTTTCCTCATCTGTAAGATGAAGGGGTTGGACCAGTTGCTCTCTAAGGATGCTTCTGACTTTTCAAGTTCCGTACTCGGAGAATTTCTGTAAGGATGGTCGTCTCACATCTGTCTACATTCTACGTTTCCCCTGCCGGCACGTCACGGACTACCACATAGAAAGCCACAACCCAAGGCTTTGTTCTTCCTCGCTCAGATCCATCTCAGTGTATCAGGTCCCCATCGTCTTGGCAACATGTAAAATATGGTTGTCAACCAGGCTGACAAGGCATCCCAGTAAGCGCATACGTGGGGAAGGAGTGACAAGTCAATACAGAGGAGTGCTCACAACTCACGTCCTAGGGCAGCTGCTTGAAATCAAGTCCCAGCCCTCTTGCTTGCCAGCAGTGTCATAATAAACACACGGATAGTTCTAATTTTTTCATCTGCACGACAGGTATAAAACAGCTCCCCCCTCGGGCACCTGGGTGGCTCAGTGGGTTAAAGCCTCTGCCTTCGGCTCAGGTCATGATCTCAGGGTCCTGAGATCGAGGCCCATATCGGGCTCTCTGCTCAGCAGGGAGCCTGCTTCCTCCTCTCTCTCTGCCTGCCTCTCTGCCTACTTGTGATCTCTCTCTCTGTGTGTGTCAAATAAATAAATAAAATCTTTAAAAAACAAAAACAAAAACAAAAAAAAAAAACAGCTCCCCCCTCTTAAGGTTGACTGTGGAGATTAAGAGTGATAATTCATGTAATTGCTTAGTACAGTCCCTGCCTAATGGTAATATTCAATAAATGTTAGTTCTTCTAATTATTTATCTGAATTCCACTGCTCATGGGACCCACTTTCCTGGCAGGGAAGGGAAGGGAGACAGCTAGGTTATCAAGCTGTGTACTCACTAATGCCATGAACTGGGAGTTTGGGGGTGATGGAATGGCTTGTTTTCTTAATCCAAGAACCCAAATGGAGATATTGGAGTCATTTCTGCTGCCCCAAGCCAATATCACTGAGGGAAACTTCTAAGATTACATCCATGGAGTCAATTATATCCACGTGATGAATGCAGGCTGCAACACTGTGAGACTGACATCAGGCTGGGGAGTCAAGCCTGTTAAGTTAAAGAGGAAGTTTCGATACACATAATAAAAGTGCCTTAAATTACATTTGGATCAAAATATCATCAAATATTAATATCAGGGCCATCGTACAACCTCCTTGCCATGGTAGCCATTCTACAAATCTGAGTTGCAGCTTCCAAGCAAATCAAACCAAACATCTTCCATCACCATGATGTGCACAGGTTCACGGTCCCCAACTTCAGTCTCAGCGGCGCACAGCAAGGGCGGTATATAAACCTGGACAATCTGGGGTCTCTATAATTTCAAGTGTCTCAGCCACAGATAGCAGTCCGACCCTCACAACAACAACAAATTGATAGCTTTCGAGTGAATTAAATTTCCGGTTTGTAAGGTGATAGTGAACCTCTTTTGCATACCATCCATGCCTTATACATTATCGTGTCACATTCTAGAACTAGCTTCCAGAAGGCATAGTTTACTTTAGTGGGTTGCCCGGCTCACTAACTCTCTCATGTGTTTCTGTTCTACCTAACTACATCAGAACTATATTTGTTAGGGACTGTGATTTTAAGCATTTTTGTCCCCTCAAGAACAAGAGCCCTCCAAATTCCTACTGGCCTCTAATTCCGAGATCCTCTGGGAAAGCTCTTATTATCCCCACTTTAGAGATGAGAAAACTGAGGCTCAGGGAAGAGAAACAACTGGCTGAAGTGACAGCACTCTGTGGATCTCCGTAGGGTCTGGTTTAAGGAGGCAAGGAATCTGTATTTAGATGTCAAGCGCTTAATGTTTGTATGCAGACTAAACAATGCTGCGAATGCGTATGTACCTCTGCTTTTCAAATCTAATTGTATTAGGGTAATTAATAAAATATAAATTAATTTGAAGTGGTTACTGAACTCAAAGAGCTTTGGGTTATTTCATATATTTTCTAACTTACTGGGGATTTGAAAAATGGGGTTATTTTTATGATTTGCAATGGGAGTCCTCATGCTGAGACACCTGGGAATCACTGCAGGAGACCAAAACCAGGATTCACTAATAAAATGCAGTGAGGTACTTGGAATAATCTAGGTCTTTGGTGGCAATGTTTTCTATTTTTTTTTTAAGATTTTATTTATTTATTTGACACAGAGAGAGATATCACAAGTAGGCAGAGAGGCAGGCAGAGAGAGAGGAGGAAGCAGGCTCCCTGCTGAGCAGAGAGCCCGATGTGGGCCTCGATCCCAGGACCCTGAGATAATGACCTGAGCCGAAGGCAGAGGCTTTAACCCACTGAGCCACCCAGGCACCCGAGTTTTCTATTCTTAAACTGCTACCTAGAATCAGTTCGTATATTTGATAGAAGTCTAGAAAGTGTTTGGAAGTATGTGTCATTACTGTTTAATTTCTTCATCTAACAACTGTCTTAAAAAGAAAAAAGTCCTGGTTCCTTTCCTTTCTATCTGTGGGACCTTGGGCAATTTGCTTAACCTATTTGTGTCCTAGTTTCCTCATTGGTAAAATAGAGGAAAGAACCGTACCTACTTCACACAAGGCGGGGACAGTCATATGAGCTAATGCATGTGATGTCTTTCATGCATTCTTGACACATAGCAAACAGTCAGCAAATATGGTTGTGTTAGGCATCACTTGCCACTGTTTTTGACACATAGTCAGGACTTAGACATTTTTGGAATGAATAATGAGTAACTGAAAATGTGAAATCGGAAGAGAGGGCAATTCTAGATATGTGATTCCTCATCTACATTTCCTTCATCCCAGGACAGCTGCTTTTGGGCAGGTGTTCTGTTGAGGGGTTTTTGCTTCAATGAGCTCCTGCTAGCCAGCCTGGTCCCTCAGACTTTACAAGTCTCTCGAATTTATGTGTTAGATGCCCCAAGACACGTGTGGAAAGGATCAGGCAGAACGAGCTGGCCTTGGAACCGAAGTGCAGGCTATATTCCTCTTTTAAAAACTGTAAGAGGAAACAAGACCAGTAGACCTTCTAGATAGGAGAGAAGCAATGCTTTCTTACCACAAACCAAAATGCTGAGGACCACAGTTACAAGAGGGTCAAAGGAAGTTAGAATGAACTTTCATAGCAGGCTCAATATTTATCTAGCTTTAAATTTCACTTCCAGATTATCCCATGGGTAGCTATTTGGCTTTGTTACATAAATAATCTTTGAGCCTAACAGAAAGAGGGCTTTGTTTTTGTTTTGGTGTTTGCAAAGTGAAGTGTTGAAGGTTGGGGTAAAGCACCTGTTGCAGGACTTTAAAAGACGGGCTGCCCTGAGTTTCAGTGCTGGCTGACATAGCTTTCTCTTTTTTTTTTTCTCTTTTCTTTTCTTTTCTTTTTTCCATGTCCAGTGCAGAGCCCAAAAGGGGCAGAGGGAGAGAGAGAATCTTAGGCAGTATTCCATGTCCAGTGCAGAGCCCAAAGCGGGGTTCAATCTCACAACCCTGAGATCACGACCTGAGCCGAAACCAAGAGTTGGACGCTTAACTGACTGAGTCACCCAGGTACCCCTGACATGGTGCTTTTTAACATAAGTCTCAGGCAGATGGGTCAATGAAGAGACAACCAGCTTTTCAAAATTGGCTGTTTTTTTTTTAAGACCAGCCCGTAATAATCCTAGCAGTTACCATGGCGTGGCAGTCCCATGTGGGTGAAGATCTGCGCTGCTGCTATGGACACTAAAGTGAATCAAATCCAGTTGGAGCCTTTCAGAATTTGCCAGTAAACTGACAACTCTACGAAATGGAGATGAATTCTTCCCTGTCACCTCCATCCATTGGCCCTGTTTCTGCCCATTGGGACCCCACAGAACAAACCCAGCCTTTCAAGTATCACCTCTTTTTTTTTTTTTTAATGTTTATGTAAGTCTGTTTTTTTTTTTAATTTTATTTTTATTATTTGCCCAAGGGGTACAGGTCTGTGAATCATCAGGCTTACATCTTTCACAGCATTCACCAAAGCACAAACCCTCCCCAATGTCCATAACCCATCCACCCTATCCCTACCCTCCTAGGTTAACAAGCCCCAGGCCTCCAACACACCTCCTTCGTAACCCGCAGGTCCTTTCAGCCACCTCAACGAGGTGTGGCTTTAGCAGGCTGCACACTTCAGCAAACTCTAGTTTGTCCCCATCCCTCGTGTTTGATCTAGAATGTTCCCTCCCCCCATCTCAGGGGTCTGGTCAATGACCAATAGACTGGGCTCCCGGAGGCCCATTTTTAGGCCAAAGCAACTGCTGGGATTCTCTCTCAGAGGGTCCAGATGAAGGAGCCTGGAGTAAAAATCAAGGAACTTGAAATGAGAATTACTTATTTGTCCTATTATTTTTCTAACTCCTGGCCCTCATCTTATCTTAGGTCTTCTTTCTTCTCTTTACAACTTTGAGAATATCTTCTTACCAGCATTGTTAGGAAGTCCAAATACTAGTAAAGAGTAGTTACTATTTACTGAGTGCCTTTTTTTGTGTCACGTGGTTTATATTTCTTATTTTATGAAATCTCCTAATAACCCTGTGAGGTGGGTTATGTATTTTTTTTTTCATCACCATTTTCCAACTGAGGAAAACTGGGACTCAATGATTAAAAACCTTGTCACAAATGGTAAGTGGAAGACCTAGAGTTCAAGCCCTGGCCTTCCTGACTTCCAAGTTTATGCTCCTTGTCATATATCGCTCAGCCTCTCTGTGACATAACACACTTAAACATTCTTAGTACTTTACCTGACCACACTGGGTGCTCACTAAGTGTGTTTCCCTTTCTCCTATCATCCTTTGTCTTTCTTGGGGAAATATGTAGACAAGTGCCATCTCAGGGAGAGGAAGGGGGGCTCTCAGGGTGGACTTCCCTCTCACTCCTTCTACCCTCGCTGGGGTCCCTTATGCACCTTTGAGTGCTTGGTTCTGTCCCCTTCAGCAACTACCATTACTCAAGTTCAGAAGTTCCCAGCTGGAGGCAGTCCAGTCCCCCCACTGAGACATTTGAAAACAAGGAGGATACCTTTGGTTATCAGGATGAGCAAGGGCCCCCCATGGCATCTAGTGGTTGGGATGGGCCAGGAAGGCAAAGTTCTGCAATGCAGCCATGTAAAATAGCAATAATGTCTATTTCCTTTGAGAAGGTCAGGGCCATGACTGTCTTCTTGCCACCATCTGCCCATACTCAGCTCAGTACTTGTCCCTCCGTAGATGCTTAATACACATCTTTGTTTCCTTTGTCACCCTTCCCATTTTCTGTATCTCTCATCTCTCACTGGAGGCTCTGAAAGAGAGTTGTCCAGCTTGCCTCTAATTCAAATCTCTGGAGGCCTTACCATAGCTCTGTCTCATCTATACTCCAATCCTCTTTCCTTCCCCTCTTTTCCAAATTTTCAACAATCTGGAGGCCCACAGCCCTTATGAACGCCTTCTAACTTGATCAGTTATGATTTACCCTTTTAGTAAAGGCCAAAGACATGGCTTTCTAGAGTAATTTTAGGTAGAAACTTTTTTCAAGTGGATTTAAACACCCTTAAAAGGTATTGGATCAATGGCCTCAATGAGTAGATTGTGATGTGATTTACTCTAAGTGATCTGGTTTTGGCCCAGGCAGCAGCAGTGGCCCTGGCTGGCATCCCCCTCTCCGACCCATGAAACTACAGTCTGGATCGGGTAGAGGGAGGGAGAGGCCCCTTAAGAAACCACTGAGGAAAACGCTGAAAGCTTGAGGTCTGACCAGTTTTATCATTCTTGCTGGCATGCCAGGAAAGATGGTACTGTGTAGATCAAGGACTCTACCTCATTCCAGGACAGATGACCTGGTAAAGGGGAGTCAGAACTGGAATCCCAGGACACGTCTGTGCCCTGAATCTAACTCGAGAATCGCAGCACAACGTTGCAGGGCTGAAGCGTATCTGAGGTTGGATATTTCCAGAGTTCACTGCTTCTACTTTTTCACTGATTTTTTTTGATAAGACCCTTAGCTCCTTTCTCGTTTACAAATTTCAGACAGAAGGTTCTCTTCCTATCCTGGGAATTCCCCCACTTTAAACTACTTGGGCTCCTTAGGGAATTGTTTAAACAGTCTTAAGTTCATTTTCGTTCTTTCTTAGTGGAAAATCACTCTCTACAGAGTAGCATAGCTCAGGACTGATAAGGAAGGGCTGAGAAGGATCACAGAGCAGAGAAATGTGGTGAAGGCAGAAAGAACTAGCATTTCCTTAGCACTTCCTATGTGCCAAGCATACCACCTATCACGTATCACATTTGAATCTTTTTCCAGATCCATGAAGGAGTATATTAGTCAGGGTATACTCGCTTATGCTTTAATGAGTATTTCAAACTGCCATGGCTTAAAAAAAAGAAAAAGGAAAAAAGAAAGAAAAAGGATTTATATCTTTTTTCCACTACACGGCTCAACTATAGCTTTGTTCCAGGTCATCTTAACTTTAGCCTTGAGGCTAACAGAATTGCTATTTCTGGAAATATTTCAGGTTGCTATGGCAGGGGGATAGAAAATTATGCAAAATCATGAACTACTTCCTGAAGATTCCACAAGGAAATGACACATGTCACATATGCTCACATTTTGTTGGCCAAAGCAAGTCTCAAGGCCATGCTTACCTATAAAGGGAATAGATAAATGCAATCCAACTACATGTGCAGAAGGAGAGCTAGAAACATTTGGTGGATAAAGTGTTATTATAGCTGAGAAGATGGATGCTTAGGAAAGTGAGTAGGTGGTGGAGTTGGAACTCTAAGCCAGGTTTTGTGACTCTCTACTCTCCTATGGCAGATATGTTCTATGAACACGTTGTCACACACATGGTGTTATACCTTCTCTCCAAACAGTGTCCTTGGGGCTTAAGAAGGAGGTGTGCCCACGCACCTGGGTATGAACAGGTTAAATCAGTCAAATCAAAGATACTGTGACTCAGCCTTTACGTTATTGTACCAATTTTTACTTTCTGTAAAGGTCTTTAACATGCTTGGTGTGAAGTCATTATGTAATAGAAGTTTCATCTTTGAACACATGCCAGATTTTTGTTCTTAATCATAGTTTCAGGGCGCCTGGGTGGCTCAGTGGGTTAAAGCCTCTGCTTTCGGCTCAGGTCATGATCTCAGGGTCCTGGGATCGAGGCCCGCATCAGGCTCTCTGCTCAGCAGGGAGCCTGCTTCCTCCTCTCTCTCTGCCTCTCTGCCTACTTGTGATCTGATCTCTCTCTCTGTGTCAAATAAATAAATAAAATATTTTTAAAAAATCATAGTTTCAAGTACAATAGGTTTCCCTGCTTATTGCTTTTATTTGCTGTATAATGAGAAAAGGGTCACTCTACCCTTAGTTTAGTAAGGCTGCTGCCTGGTGGATGTTCAAGGTCCAGGGGAAAGGATCTCCCAGATTCCTTCTATTATTTTCAAGATAATCTCTAGAAAAAAAAATCTTGCTCAAAGAAACAAAATAATAAGACTGATTCTACCAGCCCTTAGAAAATCAATCCTCATATTTCATCTCCCTGGAGCCCAGAGGAAAGGCAATGTATGTTAGTTCTCCTCAGACTTTTCTAATCCAAGTACCCCTAATGGGAGAGAAAAGAAATCCTAAGTGGTCTGCCACAGGTGCAGTTTCAGACTTTAACCAGTTCTGGGTGTGTGCATGTTTGCATTCTGCTCTATAACATATCCACATTTGTTTGCATGTAAAATGTTTTAAATCACCCACCACTACATAAAATTGACAGGCCAGAAAAATACACTTATTCATGATTTTCACCACTCCCTAGGAACCTGACCTCAAGCCTTCTCCATCCATGAATAACAATATGCTTATCACCTGAAAATGGGCCCCAGGAGGACAGGGATAAGGATTACTTTTAGGATGGGGAAATGAGAGCTTTCCTTTGGCAGTTAGAGTAACCCCCCAAACCAGGAGAGGATAAAGGCGAGAAATAGGAGGAAGTGGAGGGGGGCCTCTGAGGGGCTCTGTCCGGTAAGTGTCTGCCTTCGGCTCAGGTCATGATTCCAGTGTCCTGGGATCAAGCCTCGCATCTGGCTCCCTGCTCAGCGGGGGTCTGCTTCTTCTCTCCCTCCCCTCTGCCTCTCCCCCTTGCTCCTGAACTCTCTCAAGTAAATAAATAAAATCTTTAAAAAAAAAAAAAGGAGGAAGAGGAGGGATGGGGAGAAGGGAGAAGAGGGCCACGAAGTGGTATCTGGAGACAAAGAGAAGCCAGCACAGCCAAGGTGGCAAGTTACAAACATGGCTTAAAAAAGCACATGGAAAGAACTGAAAACTAATTTATTTATTCAGTCAGTTGCTAAAGAGTAACACTTTTTATTGATTATACATTTCCTTATCCATTAAAAAAGCAAAAATGCTTTGTCTGAAGCACAGTTAGCTAGAGTCTAAGCAAATGATTTAACCTTGCTGGTTTCTGAGCCCTAAAGCATGAACTCAACTGCTGCTCAGCCTAAAGGCGTATGCAGTTTGCAAAACTCTTTGAAGACAGAGTGCAACTGAAGTATTATGTATTATTAAATAAAATGCCTATTTAGGAAGGGAACTCTCCATTAGCATTATATGGGCCTTGACTAGTAGTCAACACCCAGTAGAGCTGAAAGTCAGAAGTTTTTGACATAAGGGACCCAGGCACTGATCACTTAAAATAGAAAATAAAAGAACAAAGAAGTAAGCCCAGGCGGTGGCAGGCAGCATTAAGGTACTGGCTTGGTTCAGAGAGAGATTCCTGAGCTAAAGAAGGCCTCATTTACTGGAATGGAAAAATATAGGGCCAGGAAATTGCTCAGAGGTCTTCTGTCTCTTCCTGTGCACATGGAGACGGACCGTGCTACTGTTTTGGATCAGAATCTCAGTTTTGGAAATAGCCTGGGTTGTGTCCTTGGAAAGTGAGCGGGTTGTGTGGTGTGTTTGTGTGTGATGAAGGAAGGGGAGGAGGAAAGGATGTTGGGAGGAGGCATGTAGATGCTCTCTGGAACCAAACCTTTTCCTTGGGCCTCATGGACAGTTACCATAATGACGCTGGGAAACTGGGCAGATGATCCTGTCTTAGGGAACCTCCAAGATTCCTGAACCAGCCCCCGAGGTAGAGCCAAGTCAGCCTGCAGACAACAAAGGCCACTGCTGCACCTTTACACTAGATGGCTGATTTCAAGCCTGCTTATTTCTCAGCATGGGTGGACTCTTGGTTTTTCATTCAACAAACATGGGTCAACTGATTCCAGCAGACACTATTTTAGGTACTGGGGATAGATCAGGAAACAAAAGACAAACATCTCTGTGCTTATGGAGCTTGCGTTCTAGTGGACGGAAATGGACACGGAGTAAAACTTATCAGTTACATGTTAAAAGGTATGGAGAATTGCAAAGCAGGAAAAGAGAGTGAATAGGGAGTACGAGTGCTGGGGGCCAGGGTTAGGGTGGCCTCAATGAAAAGATGGTACTGCACAAAAACTTGAAGGAAGCCGAAGAGAGAGCCACGTAGATATCTGGAGCTCTCCAGGAAGAAAGAGAAGCAAGTGCCAAGGTTCGGAGGTAGGAGACTGCTTTCTGTGTGTGGGAAACAACCAAAGGCCAGTGGGGTTGGAGTGGAGTAAGCAATGGAGGGTGTGGTAGGGAATGTGGGGAGGGGGGTAACTGCATCATGGATAGCATTGGAAGCCACTGGGTGGACTTTGGCTTTCCTTCTTTTTCTTCTTTTTTTAAATTAATTAATTTATTTGTGTGTGTGAGAGAGAGAGAGAGAGAGAGAGAGAACCCAGAGGGAGAGGAAGAAGCAGATTTTCTGCTGAACAGAGAGCCCAATGTGGAGCTCAATCCCAAGACCCTGGGATCATGACCTGAGCTGAAGACAGACCCTTAACTGACTGAGCCACCCAGGCATCCCTACTTTGGCTTTTATTTTAAAATAAAAGATGGTGGGAGAATTTTAGGCAGGGGAGTGACAAGATCTGCCTTATATTTTAATAGAATCAACTTGACTATTGTGTTGAGAGTAAGCTCAAGGGAGCCAAAGGTTGGAAACAAGGAGAAGAGATAGGAGGCTACTGGGAAGCGATTTTCCACTTGTTTTAGAGTAAAAGCCAAAGTTTCTGGGGGTGCCTGGGTGGTTCAGTCAGTTAAGAGTCTGACTCATGATTTCAGCTCAGGTCATGATCTCAGGGTCATGAGATCTAGCCCCACATTAGGCTCTGGGTTGGAGTCTGCTTGAGATTCTCTCTCTCCTTCTGCCCCTTCCCTTGCCCTCACTCTCTAAAAATAAATACACAAATCTTTACCAAAAAAATAAGCCAAAGTTCCTGGAAGAAGCTATTGTGGCATGGGCCAGGGTAGGGGCAGTACAGGTGGTGAGAAATGGCTGGAATCTGCATGGACAATGAAAACAGAACCCATAGGATTTGGTAATCCACATACTTGGGCACTCGGCAGGTCTGTCCAGGACTATGTCAGTGAGCTGTGAAGGAATGGTTATGAAGGGTGTGCCCTCCTCCCTTCCAGTAAAGGAAGAAGAGGCAGGATTCTTGTTGGTTCAACCACCTTGCCTTTGTCCTTTTTCCTTCATGTTGAGGGCCTATTATGTGCCAAGCATTGTGTTGGGATACAGCAGTGAATGTGAACAGGATTACTGCCCTTACAGAGCAAACAGTTTACAAAAGGAGTCAGATGTTAAGTGAATAATCAAATACATAAATGTAAAATGACCACTCTGATATATGCTGAGTGTCCAAATTGGTTTATCAGGGGCATCTGGGTGGCTCAGTGGTTAGGTGTCTCTGCCTTCGGCTCAGGTCGCGATCCTGGGGTCCTGGGATCAAGCCCCGCATCGGGCTCCCTGTTCAGCGGGGAGCCTGCTTTTCCCTCTCTCACTCCCCCTGCTTGTGTTCCCTCTCTCGCTGTCTCTGTCAAAGGAATAAATAAAATCTTTAAAAAAAATTGATTTATCTGCCCTGGTCAGGAGGTGCTAAAGAAAGAAACGCTTGAGCTGGGATCTGCATGGACACATGCCAACCAAAGATGGCAGAGGAGGGGAAGAGAGTCCTAGGCAATAGGAATGACATGTACAGAGGTTCTGGAGGGAGGGGGAGCACAGCATGGATGAGGAACTGAGAGAAGCCCAATGTGAGTAAAATGCAGAGAGCTTGGGGAATGTGAGCAACATGCAGCTGGAGAAATGGACAGGGTCAGACTGTTGGGCTTGTGGGCCCTGTTCAGATTTTGATCCTCATCCTG
Source organism: Ailurus styani (assembly GCA_002007465.1). Lineage (NCBI taxonomy): Eukaryota > Metazoa > Chordata > Mammalia > Carnivora > Ailuridae > Ailurus > Ailurus styani. The sequence goes on from LNAC01000299.1 coordinate 897,329, forward strand.
AAATCAATGGGAAACAGCGGGAGGCCTTCAAGTAGGGGAATGATGGTCCTGCGTGTTTGCTGAGTGGAGTAAAAGTGATGCAGAAGGCCAAGTACGAGACAAAGGCAACAGCTCAGGTGAGTCGGTGCTTGGTGCCCTTGTGGACCTGGGAGAGACCTGGGAGGTCATGATGAGAAGAGAAATCAAGATCCGAGAGCTATTTAGAAAGTAGACCTGGGTTTGCTTGGGCCAAGAGTTCTGAGAACTCATGCTTGGGCATGTTCTCAGTTCTTTGTTTCAAATACTTGTACCAGTGGATGTAAGACTCTCCTATTTGTAGAACTCACCTACTTGTATTAGACCAAGCCACAGGGTAAGTTGGAAAATCTATTTCTCTATAAGTATTTTTTAAAAGTGGGATTTACTGTAGGATGGTTTAGTGTCCGGGCTTATCAGAAAGAGTGGGTGAGACAGAAGATTGTCCCTAGCCCTGCCCTGGCCTGGTTTTATAATGAATTACTGTAGTCCTGCATCAACAACACAGTCTCTAAGCCAGCATTGTCCAAAAGAAACATAATATAATACAAGCCCCAAATGTAATTTTATATTTGCAAGTAGCTATATTTAAAGAAGAAAAAAAAACCCAGATGAAATTAATTTGAATAACCTATTTTATTTAACCTAATAAATCAAAAAAATATTAAGACATGTAACCAACAGAATAATTAGTGAGGTACTTTATTATTTTAACTAAATTTTTTAAAATCCAGTGTGCTTCTACATGTACAGCATGTCTGCATTTGGATTAGCCATATTTCATGTGCTCAAAAGCCACATCACACAAGGCTACTGAGTACTGAACTGGACCACAGAGCTCTAAACCATTAAAGCAGCCACAAAGATCTTAAATCCACATAAAAAACACTTTAAAAAAAAATTTAAGTCCTTCTATAGTAATTTAAAAAGGCAAGTAGGGACGCTTAGGTGGCTCAGTCGGTTAAGTGTCTGCCTTTGGCTCAGGTCAAGATCCCAGGGTCCTGGGATGGAGTCCCACATAGGGCTCCTTGCTCAATGGGGAGCCTGCCTCTCCCTCTGCCTGATGCTCCCCCTGTTTGGGGAGTGTGCTCTGTGTGTGTGTGTGTGTGTGTGTGTGAGAAATAAACAAAATCTTAAAAAAAGAAAGGTAAGTAGAGCTTCTTCAATTTCAAAATCAAGTAATTTGTGATTAACTAACTATATGAATTCAGGAAAATTGGTTTTCTTTTCCATGTGTCAGTGTACAGAAAGAAACCGTAGTAGGCCTGGATAGTACATATCAACCTTTTCAGTCTTAACAATCACTGACTCCCCACAAAGGAAGTCCAAATAGTTTTTCCTCCTCTTTATTTTAATCATCATTTCCCAAAGAAATCTTTCCTTCTAAATTCTTCTATGATAGGTGAAGGTGGGAAATTAGCCAGTTCAATAATAAGAGGACAAAATTCCAATAATGGTTTTCATTCTGAGGCAAAAAAAGGTTGGATTTTCTTAGGAAATTTGAATACTAACTGGATATTTAATGATTAAGGAAACTAATGATGTTTTAGATATTACATATAGCACTGTGTCTATATTTTAAGAAAAAATTCTTATGTTTAAGAGATACATCATAAAATATATTTATAGATGAAATAATATGATGTCGTGGATCTACTTCAAAATCATCCTAATTAGGAGACAGGGGAGAAGGTAGGGTTAGATGAAATGAGATTTGTCGTAATTGAAATTTGATATGATATTCACATGGGGATTCATTGTATTATTCTCTCCACTTTTATAGTTTGAATACTTCTGTAATAGACTTTTTCTTTTCCTGAAGGTAGATTTCCAGACTTTCTGAGGTCCTACTTGAGGTAGGATTTTCAAACATTCCCTAAATATTGTGTATGCTTCATGGTACAGATGCAAAAGCCTAAGCATCAAGAACACACAATTCTTATTTAATACTGCAGTGGAATAAAGCCATATGTTTAAGAGCCCCAAATTCCCATCGTAGTTTAAATCTCTGGTGTTTTCAGAAGTAACAAGGTTTTACCATTTTATCCTACCCTTTGGTACAGATTTAGGATCAATATTTATAAACAAAGCCTGTGTCTTCTGTGTCAAGGAGAGCCCCAGACTCTGCCCGAGCCAGACAGGGGCTCAGGGAGCATAGTGATACATCATATAGCCAAAGTACATTGCAAACCCAGAATGGTGCAGATGCTTGGCCCACAGGCATAAAGACTATCACCTCTTCCTGGCATCATGGAGGCCACATGTGACAGGGATATGTAGGAGCAGAGGAGGGAACTCAGAGGGGATGGAGCCCCAAAGGCCAGACGACATAACACCTCAGATCCACAAAGAGGGATGTATGAGTATAGGTCACTTGTCACTGAAATGCCTGGGCATTTTGTAAAGTTCTGGTGTAACACTCTCTCTAAATTCCATGAGAGATTTCTGGCTACCTCCTCTCCACTCAGCCCTCTCGAACCTTGTGATGGGAGATGAGGAGGTTGGAGTCTACTTGCAAGTTCTTGCCCAAGACATTGTGAGGAGCTGAATAATAAACTGAGAACACAGGACTACCTTGCCGATACGCTGCCTTCAGGCACCCCTGCCTGCCAAGCTTGCGTCTTCCTGCCTCCAAGCCTTTCGGTGCTTGACCTCTCACCAAGAATTATAGAGCAGGTACTCATTTTCATGCCAAAAGGAATGTCACTGCTAGTGTCTACATAAAAGGATATACTAAGAAAGAGAACAGGACTTAGTCTGAGAAAGAATGTTTTCCTGTTGCATTTTCATCAGCCAAAGGAGTATTGAGTTTAGGGTACCAACATATGGCACAAATGTTAATTTTAAGGAAAATTTGGCGCACATAATCCACTCAGCCATGCTACTTTCTACACATGTGATACTTGGCTTCAGTGGTGGCAATACAGTGCCAGATTTTCTTAAATGTCAAGCATTTTAAGAAATGTTTTCTTTGAATTAAAATTACACACCCCTCAAAATGGAAATACTACTGAGATGTTTCTAAATAAAATAAGGGAACAGCTGACCAGAGGCCATGGTGGACCGCTGGAGAGCCAAACATCAGCAGAATGGTGTTTTAGCTTCTAGGCAACTTATTACAATCCTGTAGTACATTAACCAGATGATAATCTGCAAAGAGTATCCCAGTCTTTGGGGTAGAAGAAGACTTGACAGTTTTCACTGAAGATTGGTCCTGTGTGCTGACAGAATTCACCTTTGCTACCTAAGTCACATGAGCAGATGAGACTTATCCATGGACATGATTCCCCCTGTGTCAGCATACTCTGGCATTCAGCAGTCCTCATGGTCAGAACAGTCTGGTGGTGAAATATGTTGAGCCTGGAGCCCTAGGCTTGTTCTTATTAAGATTCCTTTGACCACTTTGGTTTATCAAGTTCACTCCAAGTTCAGATCTGACTACCTCAACTCCATTGGCTCATTTTCATCCATATGCTTCCTTTCTTTTTTTTTTTTTTAAGATTTTATTTATTCATTTGACACAGAGAGAGATTACAAGTAGGCAGAGAGGCAGGCAGAGAGAGAGGAGAGAGGAGGAAGCAGGCTCCCTGCTCAGCCTCCATCCTAGGACCCTGAGATCATGACCTGAGCCGAAGGCAGAGGCTTTAACCCACTGAGCCACCCAGGCACCCCATATGCTTCCTTTCTAAGTCATCATACACATCACAGATAAAATGCTTTACCCACATTGCTCTGTCTCTGCTTAGAAGTCTAAGTCTAGATTTCCAGTTATTTGCAAATCCCTAGTACAGGGAGAGGCTGAGTGGTATACTTCCCAATGGATAGATAAAAAAAGTACAGGAGGGGAGGAAGTTGGGGATGACAAAAGGCTTACAGGAGCCAATTTAGAGTCAAGGTCATCCAGTAGGAAGTAATATATGAACTGAGATTATAGACAATTGGGCTCTAAAAGATTTAAGATTCATATTCTCCCTTTGCCTCTATTACATGGAAACATTAATATAATCTGAATAAGATGATGCCTGAAATCCTCCCCCATGCTTGAAACATTCTATAATGAATTCTCTTCACCTCATGGGGTTTTTGTGGGAATTAAATGTAATAAGGGTATGAAAGGGTTTTTTTTGTTTGTTTGTTTTGTTTTTACAACTTGAGAATTACAACTTGTGTAAGTTACCACAATATTCCAAAATAATTCTCTCAATAAACCTGGAATTATTTTTCATTCCTATTACAAAAATGTTGGGTTATGTTTAGGAGTTTATTTAATTTCAGGTGGAAAATGAAAGGATCCCCAGTAGGTAAAAAGATGCATTGAAGGAAATCAGTAGTTTACATATAAATTTGAGTGACTTTTCTAGAAGTCAATTTAGCAATATGTACTAAGACCTGAAAATTTATATCCTTTGACTCAGTAATTCTATTTCTAGAGAATCTAATCTAAGGAAATGATAGTCAACCAAGATTTATGTTGTCTTCTGCAGTGTTATTTGTATATTGCGTAGAGACGTACAGTAAATAGTGTTGGAAAAGAAAACATTCATTCATGTAAAAGACTTGAAAGAAACAAACGAAAATATTAGTAGTTACTCTTGGTGGTGGTATCATTATTTTCATTTTCTTCTTTAAACATTTCAGTATTAAATTTTATGATGGTAATGAATTCATATAATTTAAAGGTCATTACACATAAATTATGTAGAGTCGCTCACCTTTATCTAATTGTGGTGTTAACTCATTTTGTCTTTTAATTCATCCTGATCAATAGCCAGCTTATCTCAAGTGCTTCCATGACTTTCTTCTTCTGCTGCTAACCACAACATTCTGTAGGCTTTATATTATGCCTATTGCTTGCCAGCAGGCGAGATAGCACCCATGGAGCTGATTCACCTGTCAGTTTTAGACAGTCCATATATAGTGCTCACTCTTTCTTTGAATATCCCGTATATTCCTTCTTCTTCGTATATTCACAAGATGTGATTTGGCCCAGGACTCCTTTCTTTTAGAATAAGATCTACAAAGCAACACTCTTAAAGTGTGGCTTGCTTGATTCTCCCTAAAATGTCTCCATGCTGAGGGGCACTTGGGTGGCTCAGCTGGCTGAGAATCTGGCTCTTGATTTCAGCTCAGGCCATGATCTCAGGGTTGTGTCATGGACTTCCACGTCGGGCTCTGTGCTTGGCATGGATCCATGCTTGAGATTTTCTCTCTTTCTCTCTCCCTCTGCCCCTCGTCCATGCTCTCATTCTCTCCTTCCCTCTCTTAAAAAAAAAAAAAAGTTCTCAGGCAGAGACATTCTCCGCTCATGCTGAATTTCCCATCAATCCCTACAGAATAGACTTTTATTCTAAAAAAAACCAAAGGTTTCAGAAATTATAGGCAATTCCCTAAACTCTAGATCAAATTTGCTCACACTGGGTTATTAAATGGAATCCACATGAGATACCTCTTACCACATGGTAAGCAGAAACTTGTTTTGTTATTTACTCACTACATTATTCACTCAAATAGTTTCATGTTAAGTTAGCTCCAGCAATTCTTCAATCAGCATGAATGAAGATGAAAACTTGAAGGGATGATTTCCCAAATACCCTATTAAATGATGCTATCTATCAAATGTACCCTTTTTATTAGAAAGCCATAGAAGGTTAATAATCTAACAGATCAGCCTGTTGCTGGTAGTCAAGAGTGGGAGAGAGAGAGAGAGAGACAGAGACAGACTGATCAAATAAAACCAAGTTATTCCCAACTGCTCAAAGTCAGAAAGCTCCAAAAGCCAGACAATAACCTATGGCGAGGCCCGTCAAAGAATTCTTTCTCTGGTTAACCCTTCCAAGGAAATAGTCTTTAGCCAGAATCTTCCAGATTCAGTCTTGTAGCATTCAGCCTCTCAGAGTAAGCCTGTCAGTACCTTAACTGGCTTTTCCTCACCACCTCATCAATTTGTTGCACAATTCTTACCCAATTTAGATCCAGCTATTTCTTCACACTTTCATGTTGATTTGGAAAATGTCCTTCATATTTTGGTTGTAGTAGTCCCTACTCATGAAATGCCATTTGCATTAGGATGATTTAGTTTCATGAATGGATTTTCTTCCTGTGTGATGGTAGCCTTAGATGAGCTTAGGGCCTTGTATACCTCATTCCAGATATTGCAAAACAAGAGTTTGTGAGGCTGCTTCCATCTTCCTCCCTAAATATATACGTATTTTTTTCTCCCTTTGTCCAAATTCTCAGACTTGAAATCTTGGTTGTATTTGTATATGGCGTTTTCATAAATTTTAAATCTGAAATTCAGTCCAATCCTTGTCTCTGGTACCATTCTCTTCTGTCATCTAAACTGCCTCAGGCAGGTGCGGAGATTACACACACCCGTGCACACACACACAACTTGTGAATGGCAGATATGACCCTGTATGTTTTGTCAAAACAATTCCATTACTGGAGATTCCATGAGAACTGGATGTCTGGTGTTACTTGAAAATAGCCAAAAAAAAAAAAATTTTTTTTTAAATCTGTCTTTAGAACTGTTCATGTGCATTCCCTTTTGATGGCTTTTGCCCAATTTTCTACTTTAAGTAGTCACATTTGTGACTGATCTGTGGAAGCTCTTAGATATCAAATGATACTGTTTCTCTCTCATATGTTGCAATTATTTTTCCAGTCTGCCATTGCATTTTTAATTTTTCTAAATAAGATTTTATTTATTTGAGATAAAGTGTGAGTGGTGGTATGGGGAGAGGGAGAAGCGGGCTCCCCATTGACCAGGGAGTCTGATGTAGGGCTTGATCCCAGGACCTGGGATCATGACCTGAGCCGAAAGCAGACTGAGTCACCCAGGTGCTCCAATTTTATGTTATTTTTGACAAATGGGATTTTTTTCCCTTATATAATCAAACTATTCAAACTTTTCTAGTTGTTGGGTTTTTTTGTTTTGTTTTTTTTTTGTTTTTTTTTTTTCAGCCAAGGGCTTTAAAAAGTTACAGGTTTAAGGCAAAGACACATGAAAGCCCTCTTCCCCATGAATTGGAGCTTCAGGCTTTGAATGAAGCTGGTACAATCCTTGCCTACCATGTGGTTGAAACAACTGGGCAGGGGATCAGTCTGGAAGGTATGGTTGGCTTTACCCTCATCCTGGGGAGAAAAAAGCCTTTGTGAAACTAAAGGAGTAGAAGTAGGTTGAATGCAGTGTGAGGAGGGACAGCAATGACACTCATGTGTGTGCTTAAAAGAATCACTTATGTGACCAGAAACTGGATGACTATTCTGTAACCTTTTCCTAGTTCCCGAGCTTTGGGTTGATTTCAGGGGATTTTTGGGGGTCAAGTCCTTCCCAGATTTGGGCAATCTGAATGATTCCGTGGCCAGGGTTCCCTGGCTGCAGGGGAATACTTTCAGTGGCCAGTGGTGTGGTGAAGAGGTGAAGGGGCCTGCCTCACCACAGTTGGGACCAGTTCCCTGACAGATGCCACTGCTGCACACCCATGGAGCGTTCCACCCTTTGCAAGTATCCCGTAGATGCTCTACCTTGTTTGGTTACGACAGCAGCCATGTGGAGCAGGTAGGGTACACCCAAGGTTTCCTATTCTCTCTTCTACAGACTAGAAGTAAATAGAATACCAAAGGTAACTGACTTTCCAAACTTACGTGAGTGTGTGATTGAATTCTGAAGCAAGGTGAGGTGTGTGGTCCACTATAAAGGGGAACTGTGGCCTAACAGGTATACAGGCAAAGAAAGTGGGCACACCTGGCATGAAATGCCAGCTCAGCCAATTATTTGCTCTTTGGCCTCAGGCAAGTGGCTTCCCTCTGAGCTTCTAGTTCTCATCGATGGAACAGAATGATGGTCTGGCAGGATTGATGGGAAGATGAAGTTACATAATGCTCCATCACCTTTAGGTCTCCTGTCTTGTTGGTGCTGTATGTTTTTGAGGGCCACTTTGAAACTTGCATGGAAGGAGTAGTATATAACGACCCTCTCAGGAAAGGCAGACCAGAGAAGAGCCCCTGCACCGTGCCTGGCACAGAATGGGTGCTGCAAGAACCTAACTTCTCTTCTACCATGCCAGCTTCCAAACTCCTGGGAGCTAAGATGCACTTGGAGGCTTTCCTCTGAAGAGTCCTTGTGTGGTTTATAATCCTGCTCATCTAAAAGCCCTTTCCTATCATAACATTTAGAGTGCTGCTGGCGTTGAGGATTAGGATTCATCAAAAAACTCAATTGTTTGCCCAGTAGGCCACTGTAGAAGTAGGCTTGATTAGTGTTTGCAATAGCCCATATGTAAATGTAAAAGATCTTGAAAGAGGGTTGTTAAAACAAGAGTCCAGCAACAGCCCTCAAGAGAGAGCTCAGTGTCATGGTTAAGAGCAGGAGTTTGCAAACTATGGCCCCCAGGCCAAATCTAGCCCATCACATGTTTCTGTATACAAAGTTTTATTGGAACACAGTTATTCCCATTTGTTGACATGGCAACAATGGCTGCTTTCATTATAACGACAGGGTTGAATCGTTGCAACAGAGACTGTAGGCCTCGCAAAGCCAACAGTATTTGCTCTTTGACGCTTGAAGTAAATGTTTACCAATACCTGGCTAAGAGCTGCTACTTTCAGGCTATGTGAACTTAGACAAATAATTTATACTTATCTGCCTTAAATTCCTTTTCTGTAAAACAAGGATAGTAATAGTAGTGACTGAACGAGATAATTCATGTCAAAGTCTTGCATATTCTGAGTCCTTGATTAATGATAGCTATTATTTTACTCATAATAAGCATTGACTTATAGCAAAGTCCCTTGCGTAAAGCACCCTGACCCAGGGACAAAAAAACCTGTTTGTTCAACCGCACTCGGTTTCAAAGCCCCCGGACCCACTGCAGATATCAACAGCACCTAAAATAGTCACCTTTTCCTGCCTCAATGGCTTTCTTAAGAACAACCATTTCAATGCCATAGCTCAGCTTCCAGGATATTAAATGCATACACTACCTTTCCTCCACACTTAATATAGACATTTGGATTAGTGTCATTGAATATTTTCCAATAGTCTGAGTATCCTATCTGAGACAGGGGGAATTGGATGAGGCCTTTTGATGGAATTAAATGTCAACAGTATCAGCTGTTTCTTTCTACAAATACAAGCAAGATATTCTAAAAGGTGTGAACAATCAACCAACATACAGAGAAGATTTTGCATTTAGTCACTTACTGTTTGAAAATGAAAAGATATTTTTTTCAAAGACAATCAAGCTTGACAAATGGCATTAAAAGCCACTAAGGAAGATGAAAAAACAGCAACTCACTTTGCTTCCTAAATATAATGGGAAATGCTTTCTCAATGTAAAGAAGAAGTCTTATCCTACAGTCCAATCAGCATATGGAGGTGATTTCCAAGAGAGAAGTGAGAAAAAAAAAAATCCCACAACTCAACCTTTCACAAGTATCAGTCATGCAGGGAGAAAACCTTGTATTCTCTTCCGCATTGTCAAATTTTGCAGGTTAGAAGAGTCAAGATGAGCCATCCCTATGGGGGACCAAATCTGTAGTCCAGCTTCCTAGCAGGTGGCTAGGCAGAGCCTTGGGATAGGTTGGGGCTTGAGAGGATAGAAAAGGGTGGGGGGAAGCTTTTCTAGTCTGAGACTCATATGCACTCAAATGATGCACAGGTGGTACGCCACGACCAGCAGGAACAGCGTGATCTGCCCAGGATGCTTCCTTTTGTGGATTACCTGGACCCCAAAATGGCCACTGCATGAGCTATGCCTCATCAATTCAGCCTTGTCATAGAGAAGAATCTCATCACCCCCTGTACCCCACCTCTAGTAGCCTGATTGCGTGGAAGAAAGGGAAGGATGACTGCATGTCACAGGGCTTCTTCCATCAGAAGCCTTCCTCTACCACCCGAGGCCCAGTCACCTTTTCCTTATTGTAGAGGTTCTGCCATTGATAGATAACAGAGCTTTATTGCACGCCTCCCCTGAAGTAGTTCTTAATTTTGGATGGCTGTGAGAATCACCTACAGAGCTCTTAAAATACACCAATGCCTGGCCCCCACCCCCAGATCCTCATATAATTTAGATGTGGGAGGGGTCTAGGCATGACATTGTGTTCAGGCATGGGGGTGGGTGGGTACTGTGCATTTAAAATTCTCAAGTGATTCCCACGTGATAACCAACTATGTCCAGGGTACTCTTCTCGGTGGGTATGATTATGAGTAGAACAGGCAAGGACCAGTCTCACAGAGCTTATGGTCTAGTGGAGTAAGATAGAGAACAAACAAATGAATGGCAAAGATTTTTCCTGACTGCCACTGGGAAAGTAAAGCATGGGGTCATGAAAGAGCTGGAGGATGGAGATGATGCAACTTCAGAATGGTCAGGACATCATCATTGTGGGGTCCTACTCTGCTTCTTTGCTTGTGGTAAGCTCTGTTAGAACTCAGGGCTAGTGACATGGCTGTGGTTAGATGCCTGCTTTTGTTCAGGAAGTGACAATTAGCGTCCCTGGGTCCCCTGAGCCCAGTTTCCATAGACTGATGCGCCATGGGGGACCCTCACTGGACAACCCAGGTCAATCACTGTCACCAGAAGCAGCCTCACAGGGCATGCCTTCTCCTCAGTATGCCAGCGTGCTCCCTCCCTCTTTCCCTTTCACCCACTATTAATTGGGTGCTATCCTATCACCAGCATCATTATTGAACATAATTGCTGACTTGCAATAATGATAATACTAAAACCAGATTGAACGACACTTACTATGTGCAGGCGCTCTACAAGATATATGATTTCATTCAATTCACGACCAAGGTAGGCAGTATCAGTTCTGTTTCATAAATGTGGAAATTCAAAACCCTGAATGGTAAGAGATTTATAATGTGGCTGATATTTTAGACCTTTTAGGTCCCCTCCAACTCTGACAGTCTGTGATCCTATAGTCTCTAGCTCGTTTCCTCAACTAGGTGGCAAGCTCCCTGAGGAAAGGTGCTGTGTCACATACATCTTTGCAGAGAATCCCTTCTCTCCTCACCACCATGTGCCTTGTCTGAGGTGAGCAATAAATACATCGGAGGTCAATATGTGGAGGTAGCATGGCAATCACTCCTGAGGCCATGAGGTCCCCCAAGGAATCCTTTGAGTCTTGCAAGCCTGAGTGTTGCTGCTCACAAGCTTGGACTCTGTCCTTTTCCATCAAGACTGCCTGGTGGAGTTTGTACCAAGCAACACTGAGACTCCTCAGAGTGCCCCAAAGCAACTTACTTATAAATGGGTCCTGTGGGCGTTTGCTCCAGGGTCTGTCCCAAAAGAAATGATTATTTCATTATTTCATTCCCCACCATTTTTGTTTGCTTTGCTAATTAATTTTTTTTTAAAAAAGAGATTAATATACCAAATAACAAGGTCATTGCAATTTCTTAGATTAGGGATTATTATTCAATAAGACACACTTCTGCTGACGTTTTAAGGTATTTGGAGGATGTATCTTTAAAGAGATTTCCTCATTTCTTCCCAGCTTTTCTGAGGTATAATTGGCAAATAAAATTGTAAGATATTTAAATAATGTGATGACTTGAAACACCTAAACGTTGTGAAAGGATCCCCTCTATCTAATTAACACACCCATCACCCCACATATTTACCACTTTTTTTTTTTTGGTGAGGACATATAAGTTCTACCCTTTTAACAACTTTCAAATATATAGTATAGTGTTATCAACTATAGTCACCATGTTTTACATTTGATCCTCAGATTCTTCATCATATAACTGAAATTATATACCATTTTACCAGCCTCCATTTTCTCCATATCCAAGCCTCCAGCAACTACTTCTCTACATTCTGTTTCTAGGAGTTCAACATTTTTTTTTTTAGATTCCACATATAAGGCATGCCATGCAGTATTTCTCTTTCTCTGTCTAGTTTATTTCACTTAGAATGCCCTCAAGGCCCATTCATGTTGCCAGGATTCCTTCTTTTTTAAGCCTGAGTAATATTCCATTACATACATTTTCTTGATTTATTCATCCATTGACAGACACTTGGGTTGTTTCCACCCCTTGGCTATAGTGAATAATGCTGCAGTGAACATGGGAATGCTGGCATCTCTTAGTAGATGGAAATACAACCTAAATTCACATGTCCTCTTAAAGCCACAAACAAATGTGTTTTAAAAAGCAGCTACAGCAGTGCATAGTAAGAGAATCCTAACCAGGTAACAGCTCTGTATTGAGTAACTTCATGGCAATTAGCACCCTGCAAAGCACAATGGGAGACAGAAGGGTATGAATCCCAGGCTGAAAGGAGCTTAAGGGAAAACAAAAGCTAAGCATGAAGGAACCAGAGTGAAGTAAAGAAAAAAACAAAAAACAAAAAACACCACCGTATTTAACCCAAGACTCAGCGGGGTAATACAGTAGGACTTGAAAGAAGGGAGGGAAACCTGGGTAGCTCAGATGGTTAAGCATCTGATTCTTGTTTTCAGCTCAGGTTATGATCTCAGGGTCCTGAGACAGAGTCTGAGTGGGGCTCCATGCTCAGTGGGGAGTCCGCTTGAGATTCTCTCTCTCCTTCTCCTTTTGCCCCTCCTCCTCTCTACTCACAGGCATTCTTTCTCTCTAATAAATTAATTTTAAAAACTTATTTTAAAAAAAGAAAGAAAGAAGGGAAAGATAACTGGGCATAAAGGTAGGGTGGAAAAGTTTCTGGGAGGAAGACAGGAACAATGGGATGGATCAATGGAAAGAATATTCCTGGATGGCTGACTAGTCTAAATAAAGGCCAGGAGGTAGAAATCAGCTTGCTCCTCATAGAGAGAATAGTGAAAGCCTGGTCTTATTGGGATTGAGAGGATTTTAGTGAGAAAGAGAACTGAATTGGATCTGTTTTAAAGGACCTGAAAGTCAGGGAGCGGAGTTTACATTTGCTTTGAAAGTCAGGGAGCAAAGTTTACATTGCTCTGTGTATCAGGTAGGGATTTTGTTTAGTTGTTTGTTTGTTTTTTTAAAAAAGATTTTATTTATTTGACACAGAGAGAGATCACAAGTAGCAGAGAGGCAGGCAGAGGGAGAGGGGGAAGCAGGCTCCCTGCTGAGCAGAGAGCCGGATTCAGGGCTCGATCCCAGGACCCTGAGATCATGACCCGAGTTGAAGGCAGAGGCTTAACCCACTGAGCGACCCAGGAGCCCCAGGATTTTGTTTAGTTGTAAGCCACAGAACTCTCAATTCATTTTCTTAATGAAGTAAAGGATTTGTTTTGTCAAATAACAAGAAGACCAGCACCAAGAGGGTCACTGAAGTTTCATACTGACAATTGCTCTCTTCCCCTCTACCATACTTTGTGGGAAGCCTTGTTATTAACCTTGTTTCATGGCTGCAATATGACTGCTCCACTTCCAACCTCATATCCATATTCCAGGCAGAAAGAATTAAAAAAGGAAAAGCAGGTGGTTTCTGTGTTAGGAATGCAAGAGCTTTCTCAGAAATTCCTAGCCCCTGCTGCTTTGATCTCACTGGTCAGAACTATGGCACTAGACAACCCCTAACTGAAGGGATGTTGAAAAGGCTAGAACTTTGGCTGGTCCCATTGTTACCACAAGCAAAATCAGGATTCTGTTTCTAAAGGTAGAAGGAGGAATGGATATTGGAGCAGCAATTAGCAAGTTCTGCACACTATATACAGCAGTATCTATACACTATTGTTGTTGGTTCCTTAACAGAGAGCTGTCTTACAGAAAGAGATGACTTTTCCTAATGTCCTCCATGCTATTCCTTATATTCCACAAATAAGTGAAACCATAGGATAACTGACTTTCTCTGCTTGACTTATTTCACTCAGCATAATCTCCTCCAATTCCATACACATTGATGCAAAAGTTGGGTATTCATCAGCATGGAGGACATAAGGAGAAGGAAGGGAAAAATGAAGGGGGGAAAGTCAGAGGGGGAGACAAACCATGAGAGATTATGGACTCCAGGAAACAAAGTGAGGGTTTTAGAGGGGAGGGGAGGTGGGGGGAAGGGTTGGCCCAGTGATGGGTATTAAGGAGGGCACAGATTGCATGGAGCACTGGGTGTTATGCACAAACAATGAATCATGGAACACTACATCAAAAACTAATGATGTACTATGGTTACTAACATAACATAATAAAAAAATACAAACTGTATTTAAGAGTTTAAAAAAAGAAAAAAAAGGAAAAGTGGCGACTTTTTAGAAGATAAATTTGACTCTGGTATTCAAGAAATCTTTAAAGAGGAGAAAAAAGTTCTGGAAGAGTGGATGGAAACTGTTGGAATAACCTAGGACTGAAGTGGGCAACCAGACTACAGTCCTGGCTCTGGGAATGGAAACAAAGAGAGAGGCTAACAGCCATTTCTAAGAAATAGTGAACGTGATTTTCTAGCAACCGCCCAACAATACATGGTCAATGTGGAAGGCGTTGGCAAGTTGGCTTCTTGGTTCCCTCCCTCCTTCCCTTCCTTCCTTATTTTTTACGTTAAGTTAGTATTGGGGGCTTATGGGAGAGAACAAATTAAAGGGAGAAACTAACAAAGAAAAATGCCAGAATGAGACACGTTGAGGCAATTACAAATCTTGGAGTATTATTACATTTTAATGCAATAAGCACTTGAAGTATGGAAAGGAGACGAGTTAGATTCAAAGTTATGGATTCTGGTATGAATGTGCTCCTTCTTGGGAATGTGATCGTTGCTTTTCAGGGCCATTCTCTAAACACAACACTTAGTAGATCCTTAGAACAGATTAAAATATAAAATACATTTGTGACTAATAAGCAAGATGAACCACATCTGAAAACAAATTATGTTCCTTTTGATGACTAATCCTAAACAACAACAAAAAAGCATTGTCTATTTGTTAGAAGGGAAGTAGAAAGAAAAGAGTACAAGGAAAGAACTTCACAGACTTTTTCTGTAGTTTTATCTACTAGTTAGTGCTAATGAACAGAATAAGATCCTTTTACAACTAGAAAATTATTGCGATTTGAAAATGTCTCACTTAAAACTGGTAGTAAGTACCAGCATTGTACAAGACAGTGAAGACTCAGAGAAATTCAGGCATTAGTCCGGACCTCAAGGGGATCATAGTGAAGTTTTTGCAGCGCTCTGGGAGGAATTGGCATGACAGGTATGGGCAGAGACAGTGGGAGCCGAGAGGAAAGAGGGACTAATTCTGTCTGAGGGCTAGAGCAGGCTTGTGCTTTGACATTTTATGACTGTGCAGTGGCATAAATAGGACTGGACTTTTACCCTGGAAGAAGCTTTTAAGCACCTTAATTACCTTAGGGCCCTGGGGGAGGACCTGCTAATCCAAGGGCCTCATCCTTAGCATCCCCAAATTCCTTCTCAGCACTGGGGAAGGAGCCCAGGAAAAACTCAGGGATGGGTAGCGTGGAGAAACTGGATTAGTCGTATTTGCCGTGTGTGATTCTGTGATTACTGTGACTCCTCACATCAGACTCATTTAATCTGAACTCCCAAGGTTGAATGTATTTTTGTCTTATATACACCTGGTTTTCTTAATGCAGTTTATCAAAGGTCAGCCCAGTTTTCAAGTCACCAAAGTCTTCCTCTGTTCTGCAGGGTACATGGGGCACTAGCTGGGCAAAAGGGTCGTTTTTCTCACTTCTCTCATATCCACAGATATTCCTCCATCTGTTTCTTGTTATTTTAATGGAAGTTATAACGATAAAAAAAGGAAATAAAGGAATATCTTGAAAGAAAATATTTTAAGTCAAAGAAATGTCATTTGGCTTCTTGTTTTCTCACATCCAGCAAATTAACCTGCCAGTTTAAGAATTCGCTATTGTAGCTCCTAGAAATATTTTTCTCCACATCTGTTTGTCAGTTTCTTCTCCCAGACCATGAACTCCTTGAAGTTAGCATTTGGCTAATTAGACATTGTCCTCTGGCTCCCACACACTGCAGGCACAGAGAAAGCACTTGAAGGAATTTCCTGAGTAAATGCCTTTGGGGAGGTTTCTCCATGTCGGAGTCATTGCGGTTGCTTACGCTTACTTCCCTGGGTTGTAAAGCTGCATGCCCAAAGTCTAAACCAGGATTAACTTTGCCAGGGGCAACAAAAGACCTTGGGCAGAAAACTTGAGGAGTCCAAAGAAATGCTTCCAGAGAATTCTTAACCACTCCAAAGGACGGGATCCCAAATCTAATTTTGTCTGAATGTTTGCTGTTTGAAAGCCAATATGAATTTTTCTTTTTTAGTGCAATTATTTGAGCAGCTAAGTCAGTCACAGTGTGCTCAAGTATAAGTTGAAAGGGTATACAATTAAATGTTTCCTCTCCACCAAGGGAACTCCACACCCACAGGGCACCTTCCCATGTCTATAGATTGTGATGACAATGGTCCATCCTGACCAGGTAACTTGAGGGCTGGACTCCCAAGATTTCCTCCACCTGCCATACACTCTGCCTCCTCAGCAACAACCAGTCTTACCAGATTCTTGTATTTCCTTCCAGAGACAGGGTAGGGGTACAAGTACATGAGGAAATAAATACATAGAAATAGATGTATTTTCCAATAATGCTTTTAGTGAGCAGAATCAGTAGAAAAATCAAGATGAAACAGAAGATCTTAAACTAAAAATTGTGAGGGGAAAACTGGTATCCAGGATAAAAAATGGTCACTCATCAGAAGATAGAAATAGAGCAGGAATTTTCTCTACGTAAAAATAAAAAGAAAGGGTGAGGTCACAGATCCCTTTGTCCATTAGGGTGGACATTTCCACACAACTAATGGCCATCTGCCCAGAAGATCATGGGGGAACTTGCAGTTATGGAGTGACTGAGAGAAATTGTGGTGGCCTGCCTTACTGGGATATTGTCTGCTGGAATGTGGGCATGTTCTACTCTAGGGTGACACACTCCCTCAGAAGCCAGTGGCATTTGATCATTGGGCATTTCCAGAGCCCTCGCACATTCAAATTATTTCAGTGTAACAGAACTGGAATTCCACCTTTCAGGTCACAGGAATAGTGCCTACACTGGCTAAGGATCCTGCACCCACAGGAAGTAAAGGGGGCCATGCTTTCTGAAAAGCAAAACCCTAGGCATTGCTACACCTTAGCTAAACCAACTTCCTTACTAGAGTTGTTCTTGGCAGTTTATTGATGTGAAGTTGGCCTGGGATGGACTGGGACAGGGCATGTCAACCAGTTATTCCTTCTTTCAGGTAGGAATAGGGATCAGGGAAGAGCCAGCTAAAACATGGGACTTGTTAAATTAATTTCCACATAATTACTGGACGCCAACAATAGCTAGTGCACCAGGCAAGTTTCTGAATTCCTTTTTTTTTAATTTTAAAGATTTAATCTATTTGAGAGAGAGAGAATGAGAAAAAGAGAACATGAGGGGGGGAGGGTCAGAAGGAGAAGCAGACTCCCCTCTGAGCAGGGAACCCGATGAAGGACTTGATCCCAGGACTCCAGGATCATGACCTGAGCCGAAGGCAGTCGCGCAACCAACTGAGCCACCCAGGCATCCCAAGTTTCTGAATTTCTAACCAGACTGTTAGAAATACAAGATACCTACCCACAGAGAAAGGTGACTAGCAACACAGGAACTAGTCAAGGAGTCAAACAAATGTGATAAATGTCAGAGAGGTGAGGAATTTTCTTCCAACTCTGATAGAAAGTCTCACCTGTACGTCTCCATAAAGCCTCCAGTAGGTGAGGTTCTCTCTACCTCCTGCCCTGTACAATCTTGGGACAGTCTGGCTCATATATATCCAGTGAAAGGTATCAAAGAAAGAAGGCAACTGACTTCTCAGGTAGACTTCATGGGATAGCAGCGTCTGATGTGGCTGCCATGACTCAGGATTGGGTCTCTGGGTTTGGACATTCATGTGTTCCTTTTCCTAATAGCACTCAGTTAATCATTCTTGGAGGAAATGATTCATTCACAAGAGTTACCTACCTTGAAGAGTAATTTAAAGTACCATCCCTGCCCCCATAATATTCACGCTGAATAGAAAACATAAAAAACCAAAAAAAAAGAAAAGAAAAGAAAAAAAAAGCTGGTATACCTGCCACATTCAAAGTCTCCTCTTTGGAAAGATCAATAATTAAGATCATTGAATACTTATAACTGAGTTCCCCTCTTCATATACCATATGCATATTATTGGATGCATTCCAAAGAGAAGACTCGATTAGAACATGTAGTCTGCTAGCCCTGACTAGTATTTCCCAAATAACCCCAGTTACTCTTTCCATAATAATGTGCAGAGCAGCGTTTTGGGATATGTTTCTTTTATATTTTTAAGCTTATTTTTAATTTACATACTGTAAAATTCATTTGAGTTCTAGGAGTTTTGACAAATAGAGTTGTGTAACCACCACCACAATTAAGATACAAAACAGTTCTTCACAGTCCTCTCCCAAAAATACAGCCTTGAGTTATGCTTTTAAGATAGGTTCTCTCCACAGATGGCTATCCTCTTTTATTATGTGTTAATTCTTACCATTCTTGCTTGCCAGAGGGTCATATTTTCTGGCATTAGCTACCCACTCTAAGGCCTACCTAACGGAATATGCTGCCATTCCCAGAGATAGACAAAATGAAGCCGTATGATGTGCTTGTGTATATTTGCTTAGCCAGGAGGCAGTGTATCAAGTGTACTTCATCTATGAACGTAAAATCAAAAAACAAAAAACAAAAAAACCTGACATATATTCTAAGGACATTTCCCCCAAAAGAAAGTAGGAACAAAATCTTAACATTCCAGTTACGGCTCCATCCACAAAAGATATATTAGCTCTGAGAGTTGGGAAAGAAAACTGCTAAGTCACATCTCCAATTCATTTCCTTCCTTTAAATGGGTCACGAGGGCAGAGATAACCCAACACCCCAGCAGCTGTTCCAGGGTTCAAGCAATTATATTCACTCCTGCTCTCCAGAAACTTGACCTAGGCATTAAGCACTTTCCTAAATAAAACACACGTCTCTTTATTTATTTGTCCCCACGTCTATTTAATCTATGCACTTTAGTAGCTGAATTTGTTGCTGTTTAAATAAGACCTATGTAGTGTATATGTCAATATATACGGTATATATGCATACTCAGCATGGACAATCTAAACAATGAAAAACTAAACTTGACTTTAACTATATTATGTCCTGCTCATTTTTAGGAACTTAAAAAAATAAATTATGTGAGTTCAATTAACTATTTTACATGTAAATAGGTCTCATCACCAATTAATATTTTCTGACCACCATGCTGTAGGCTGACAGATTACTTTTTATAACAAAATGGGAAGAATATGGGTTTATAAATTAAATAAGGGCCACATGGCCATCCAGAAGGGCCCTACCTGGGTCTGGTTACCTCTTATTAGGTATATCACTAATCCAGGTTGTGACAAGGCAGACCATTCCTTTCTTTAGAACATACTGCTTTATTTGCCAGCTGCATACAGAGACCCTTCTATTTCTGCCAACTACAGGAATACAAGACAAGACTGACTCATTATTTGCCAAATATATACAGATGAAGAACTCAGCAATACAACTACATATAAATTAAGACGATTATATTCCATCATTACAATGTTTAATTCTAAGATTCAAAGTCTCCTTCTGTTATCAAAAATTCACAAAGAACCAGGTGATCCAATAAAATCCCACTTCGGCCGGGGGGTGGGGGGGAATGTTACAAAATCTTCTTGTATGAACAGAGATAGTAATATCTATCCATATATCTCCCATCCTGCCTTCCTGGTACCTTCCCCCTTACCTCCCTACCCTTTGCTTCTCTTAGCACTGTTGCTTTTTCTTAAACGTCTCCTCAATGCCCTCCTCCTCCCTGCTTCCCTCTTTGTTGAGAGCAGAGCTCCAGGTAGACCACATAAGAAAGTGCCACTCGCTCAAATTAAAAGGGAAGCCAGTGTCTCCAATGGCAAGATGTAACATTTTCCAATGAAATGTGGAAAACTCCAAGGAATAAAGAATGTGAGAGAATATTTTTCCATGAATTTCAGAATGAACAAAAATCAGTGTTATGGAGTTAAGTGGATCTTCTTCTGGCAGGCTGACTCACCATGACTCTTCTGATACCATTTACTGGAATGACCTTAGATTCAAGTGAGAACCACAAAATACCAGTAATTTTATCTGGGGAATATTTATATTTTAGTGCAGTAGGTGAATTCCTGATTAAAGGGCATTATTAGAAGAATTTTTTTTCCCCCAAACTAAATGTGGTTTCATCTTTGGCCTTGCATTTCTAATTGGTCCTTATGCTTCAAAAGGAGATTTTGTTTTAAAAATCCTTTCATTCTCCATTTCCTCATCCCTAACTCTTGTGGATAATACCTGTGAAAGAAGACATCTTAAGTCCTAGATTCTTCTAACACAGATCAACCCAGTATTTTCCTCCGCAAATTATTTACTTCCTGACTTACAGCCCATTTGCCTTGGTGACTGAGTATACAAGGAAGAAAAAAATCAGGGACATTCTCAGACAGTAGCAATGAAAATCTGTGATTATTCTAAACCTCCACCCTCACCTCACAGTACAAAATGTGGACTGCTACTACCTTTCCAAATATCTCCTTTGAGTGCAAGAGTGCAGGGTGACTACTTAGTCTTGATCTATGTTTCAAATTCTTGATCCACCCCCCACCTCTTTTTTGTTTTAAAGTAGGCTCCATGCAGGGCTTGAACTCACACCCCTTAGATCAAGGCCTGAGCTGAGATCAGGAGGCAGATGCTTGACCGACTGAGCCACCCAGGCGCCCCCAAGAGTCTGTCTTTCTACTTCACTACTGCCTGTTGGTCTTTTCAGGCATCTGTTTTCCGACCGGGCTGCAAAACATTATGGCACTTTGAGGATGGCTCCCTAGCATTAGCTTCCATATACTTTGCATCCTGGAAATAGCCAAGTTGTAGGGCTTACTCTGATTTGAGGATCAGGTCAGAGAATGTAGCCCTTGGAAACTGAGGAGGGTAAGCAATAGCACACATCAAATGTATATTTCAAGTTCCTCCCACAATAACTACCTGCGAGTTTATGAGTGTGCTCATGCTCTGATTAGGGATGTCTCAAAAAGTCATCTGCAGTCTAAATAAAGTAAGATAAAATTATACATTTAAAAGTTCCATGTGGAGACTTTAAAAACAAGAGCTTTTCATCCCTTCTCTCATCCCATAGCAGTTTACTGAGCACTTGCTTGGTGTCAAGCACTGTGCTGGGTGAACAAAACAGGCCTAGTCCCTGCCCTCAGTCTAGCAGGAATTGCAAGAGTCAGATAGCCACTGTTGGCTCAGCACTGTCCTAAGTATCTGAGACTTTGGGGTTCGACAAACAGGTCCTCCTGTCTCTGGGAAGATGACCTCTGATATTAGACTGGGGGCAATCCTTTAGCTTCGCACAGACTGGCTGAAAGAGCTTACAAGCCTACCCCATCCCTTTGGTCCCCACTCACCAAAGCCATATCTGTTCTTAACGTAGGCCCAGAGCCACCTCCATAGTAGGAAAGACAGCCAAAGAGAAGGGATGGGGAAGTATTCTCAAAAGAGAAGTTTGATCCCCACACTGAATGAATACCCATGTCCTGACCTCACACACTGGACTGTTGTAGTGTGGTTCATATCCACTGCTGTGACAAGACCAACTCAGGGTAAATGAGTCAAGTCTACGTTCTGACCTGCAAAGCAGAGACCCAGAGGCTGACCAAGAGCTTCAGCTTGGAAAAGAGAGATGCTGTCTGTCAGCATCCATCTACTGATCACGACAGCAATCCTCCCCTCCTGTCCACTCTTTCTTACCCCTTGAGAGCACCATGTTGTCTAGTGTTTAGCACACTTTCACATACATGCTCTATTTTAAGTTTCCAACAACCTAGTGGGGATATCCCAACCCCCATGGCCAAGGAAACCAAGCCCCAAAATTATCTTGCTCAGTTTCTCACAGCTGCTAATACAGAGTTCAAATCTAGATCCTCAGCCTCCAAAGCAAAGCTCCAAACTATCCCATAGGTGGTTACTTTACAATTTCAGTTCTTCTTTTTGGCATGTGGTCTTGCTCATCCTGGTGGGGAACGGTCTTACAACATGCCAGTTCTCTGGGAGAAGCCACGGGTTACTAGCCAGGGGAGGGCCTGCCGTTCCCCAGTCCTCTGCCCTTGGCCAGGAAGATGACTGTGCCTCTCAGATCTCTCTTGCAGCCTGAATGGGAATCCCTATCTGCCATGGATGTCTGTGGACCTATTTTTAGAAATAGAGGGGAGCCTGTGGGTGGCCCACATTGAGGTTTTCTAGGAGTTTGTTAATATTTTTGTAGAGGCCAGAGTTGTAAGTTGACTGATTTCAAGATAAATTACCTCCTGGGAAAAATATCCTTTCCCTGTTCTTCCCTTCAACACTCCCCATCCCCAAGGAGCTTGCTTTTTGTGGTTTTCTTTTACCCCTTAGGGCTTCTTCTTAGCACCCTGTGTTCAGAAGACAGGGATATTAATAACTAGCAGCAGCTACTGCTGATTTCTCTCTCAAGAGGGCTGAGAGGAAGCAGATCCAGTTCTCCGTGACCTCTGTAGGGACTGGTAGTATCCCTTAAGATCTTTATGCAGAGGGGACTGCTGTTTTAAAGTTCTAGAAAAATGCCCATGGATGGATCTCAATGCCTTTTTAAAGCTCCTGAATTAATGATTTTATTCTAGAACAGGCACACTACTATTTTAGGGGTGGAGTGTGTATACACACATGTCAGAAACTGGGGAAAATTTTAATCATATTAAAATAGGGAGGAAATGAAAATCTACATATGGAAAATCTCTGCATTTGGGGGCCACAATTCTGCCGTTGATGTTTAAAAACACATCATCTCTGTTCACCAATGTTTCTTTGCCTTACTAGGTTGATGGTGATAAAATTAAAATGTACACACTGAAAATAAATATTCTTTTGAAATTAGTACTGTATTAAAAATGTCACTTCTAATACACTAAAGTGACTCAATCAGTAGACTACATCACAACCAAAAACAAAGTATTAAACAAAGACAGTAATAATGGGTATATATCAAAACATCTTTTGTTTCAAAATTAGTGATAACATTCATTTCCATGTAAGTGGCTTTCTAGAATAAGATATAACACATGGTATAAAGACACCAGACATCACTAGCCATGCAGTATCTAATACCTTCTTAACAATAAAACACACAAAAAACAAATTCTGGTCAGTGCTAAGCAAGCAAGCGCTTGCTCTTAATTACCAAGTCCCAAACCCATGGAAAAAAGACAAACCAGGGCTGTCTTCCCACCACATAAATACAAAGCAAAGATTAATAGACATTATTTTTTCATTTTCTGATGATTTTATGTAACAGTTTTAAGTAATGCCCAAATATTCATATAATAAAGACACATATTTTTTCTCTCAGTGGGCTCGTCTGTACATGGAATTGGTAATCCAGTGTAAAAAGGCCCATTTTGTTTTAATGGTGCTGCAGTTTTCAAACCTTTCATGAAGACACATGTGCAATTTTGGGAATATCTGGGTCCTTGCAAATCTACATTTGCTTCAGCAAGGACTGAAGAAAATCACTAGAAGCTGTTGGCTCCCTCACCCCGGGATCCTCACCCTACACTGCTCAACAAGCGGCCATTCTCACAGGGCCAGGGCCCTAGGTATCCCCTTCAAGCTCAGAGGATTTGGGTACAAAGGGCCTTCATGGGAAACGTGGAATCAAAACCACTTAGTTCTTTCTACCACTATCCAAATGAGGAGTGCAGAAAAATGGCAAGGAGACATGTGAAAGGAAGCAGAATCCTTGGTTTAGACTCCAGCCCACAGGTTCTCCCACACATACCTGAGGCAGTCACCAGGATGCAGTCAGTAACGCGCTCAGCAAAGCAATGTCACGCACCTCAGGAGTCACCGAAAGCCAGGTTTTACCCTGACACCTGTGTGGGGGAGGAGAAGCAAGCACAGTTTTAGAGATTCACAATCTTGGAAATTTTCACCTGAGGTTGCTCCAGGTGGGAGACGAAAATGCGTAAGTTGACAAGATGACTCTGTGACATTGGCTTATAGGATTTTCTGAATCCCACTGACCTCATCCTCTTGATATACCCGCGCAGCACACCTTGCTTGGAGTGGGTAACTCAGAAAATCTGAGATCCCAGTTAAGCAGGCAAATCTCTTCACCTGTGTGGACTTGAGCACTCCCCAACCTCCAGCAGCCAAGGCCCCCAAGACAGGGAGGGGCAGGGGAAATTGGTTCCTTCGGAACACAAGCAACCCCAAAGACAAACGTGAGTCACCACTAGCAGAGGACAATTCCATCTCAGGCTGAAAACCCACATCAGAATGTTTTCCCGCTGTGGGCTTGAGCATGTCACTTCATCTGTCTGGGCCTTGCTACCCCCGTGCCTTTTTTTTTTTTTTTTTAGTAATTTCATCTTAAGCGGGCACAAGGGCTGGTTGAGCTCCCAGGTTTCTTCCCAGTCCAGTGTACTCCCACGCCCCCGCCCCCAAAAACCTCAGCTAGAATTCTGTGGCTGTGGAGTTACACTGGACCTCTGGGGTCCCACTCCAGGGAACCAGGGCTCTCCAAGTTAGTAACGGGTCCGTAAGGGGGAAAAGAGTGATACTTCCAAGAGCCCTAGGATAAGTGAGGGTCAGTAGTAAACAAGCATCACTCTTCCTAAATTAGTACTGATATCTAGCCAGAGACCTTCAGGGAAAAAAAAGGGACTCTCTTAAACAGTAAGTTTCTTTCTCTTTAAAGGAAAATTGCCAAGGATGCAGAAGGAAATGAAGATGATCAAAGACGAGGATGTGCATTTCAATTTGGGTGTGAAGAGAGCCCCCTCCTTTCCTCACTGCCTGCAGCCAGTGGTTTCCCGAGGGAAAGCTCCCCAAAGACACCCCTTCCCCGAAGCTCTCCGGGGGCCCTTTTCCCAATTTCGGTATGAACCTCCTCCGGGACACCTAGACGGATTCCCGGGGGTCTTTGAAGGAGGAGGGTCCCGGAAACGGAAGAGCATGCCCACCAAGATGCCCTACAACCACCCCGCGGAAGAAGCCCCTCTCGCCCTCCACTCTGAGGAGAGCAAAAACCACGGCCCTCCGAACCTCCCTCTGCTCTTCCCGCAGCCCCCGCGTCCCAAGTATGACTCGCAAATGATCGACCTGTGCAACGTGGGCTTCCAGTTCTACCGCACCCTGGAACACCTGGGGGGCAAGCCCGTCAAGCAGGAGCCCGTGAAGCCCAGCGCCGTGTGGCCCCAGCCGACCCCCGGCCCGTTCCTGCCCGCGCCCTACCCCTACTACCCCAAGGTGCCCCCGGGCCTCATGTTCCCCTTCTTCATGCCCTCGGCCTCCCCCTTCCCCTTCAGCCGGCACACCTTCCTGCCCAAGCAGCCCCCGGAAGCGCTGGTGCCGCGCAAAGCCGAGCCGCCAGAGAGCGAGGAGACCAAGCAGAAGGTGGAGAGGGTGGACGTGAACGTGCGCATCGACGACAGCTACTACGTGGACGTGGGCGGGGCGCAGAAGCGCTGGCAGTGCCCCACCTGCGAGAAGTCCTACACATCCAAGTACAACCTGGTCACCCACATCCTGGGCCACAGCGGGATCAAGCCGCACGCGTGCACGCGCTGCGGGAAGCTCTTCAAGCAGCTCAGCCACCTACACACCCACATGCTGACCCACCAGGGCACGCGGCCCCACAAGTGCCAGGTGTGCCACAAGGCCTTCACGCAGACCAGCCACCTGAAGCGCCACATGATGCAGCACAGCGAGGTGAAGCCACACAACTGCCGCGTGTGTGGCCGTGGCTTCGCCTACCCCAGCGAGCTCAAGGCCCACGAGGCCAAGCACGCCAGCGGGCGCGACAACATCTGTGTGGAGTGCGGCCTCGACTTCCCCACGCTGGCCCAGCTCAAGAGGCACCTCACCACGCACCGGGGCCCCATCCAGTACAGCTGCTCCGAGTGCGACAAGACCTTCCAGTACCCGAGCCAGCTGCAGAACCACATGATGAAGCACAAGGACATCCGGCCCTACATCTGCTCCGAGTGCGGCATGGAGTTCGTGCAGCCCCACCACCTCAAGCAGCACTCCCTCACCCACAAGGTACTGCGGGGTCCGCCGGCCGGCGGGGGGCGGGGGGCGCTTGCGGAGCAGGCGCAGAGCCGGGGCGGGGGTGGGGGAGGAGGCAAGAGCGGCCCTGAAGCCCAGGGCAAGGGGCTGCTTCCCTGAGTCCTCACCTCCTTCCTCACCGTGAAATGGGGGACGCCGAGGAGACCAGCAAGCAGGTCCTCGGCCATCCAGCCTTCTCGAGTCTAAGCTGGGCCTCGGAATGAATAATGTGCCCAGTTCAGAAAGGAGGGTGAGGAAGGCGGAAGGAAACAGCAGGCCCTTGTGCTGTTGCTTCTTAGCCTCCTACAACGGCTGAAATTCGGTTTCTGGAAACCTCATCCAGGACAGTAGCATGAGTGTGTCCTTAGGCCTCACTTACCCAAGACCATCTCTGTGCCTGGGATATATTTATCAGAGCCTTCTTCCAGACACTTCTTTTGGTCCTTTGCGGCTGGAGCAATGGCTATATTTTGGGTTGTTTTGGGTTAGGTGAGAACTGCTTCATACGCACACGGCTCTGGGTCCAGCAAGGCCTGTGCTTCCAGTAGTAGAGCACCCCTATAGCTGGGTGCTGTGTCCTGTGGTGTGTTTTGTGGGAGGAGTGAGAGAGCATCCTTCTGTTTGCTTTGTTTTATCTTCCCTG
Organism: Ailurus styani; assembly: GCA_002007465.1. NCBI lineage: Eukaryota > Metazoa > Chordata > Mammalia > Carnivora > Ailuridae > Ailurus > Ailurus styani. The sequence continues at coordinate 924,100 of LNAC01000299.1, forward strand.
GGCTCAGGTCTTTCAGGGGAAAATACAGGCCCAAGGGTGTAAGTTCAGCCTAGTTTGCAACCAGACCTCTGTAGTCACACAGGATGAACTAAGACAAGGCCCCTGAAATCTTACCCAGCTAAGCTGACTTGGGTCGGATTTGAGCTTCTGAGAGAGGAGCTTTGCCCCACTGACCTCTACCCTCACACTTTTGACCTCAAGTAGTTTTCTTGGCAGAAGAGTCTTCGAGTAAGCCGGAGTTTCTAAAGCACTCTTTAATTTAGAAAGGTCAGTGGAGGACTTTGCCCAGCTAAGATAACATCTCTACTCTGCCATAATGGGTTTCGTTTGCTAGGTTAGGACACAACATGGGCATTTTTTGGCTCTGCAGCAGAGACGAAATGGGTAGCTGCCTTGTGGGCAGGGCACTAATGGCTCCCGCCCTACAAAAGGCACCTGTAAATTCCATCCAGGGAGGAGGCACCTGCCAAATGCAAGAACCATCAACAAAGAACCTGTGCTGAGCTTCAGCCACGAAGGGACCATATGCGGATTTCAGGGGCTCCTACAAGTGTGGAAAAGGAGCCAAAGATGCATATTAGAACACATAAAAATTCTGTAAGATAGTAGAAAATGAAGTAAAAAATGGACAAAACAAGCTGGTATCTGAAATGTCTCATTTGAATTAGGAAACAAAACGCATTTTAATCCACAGTGTCAGCAAACACTGAGAGGTAGTATTTATTGAACACTTGGTGTGTACCAGGTGCTTTACTTCTCATTTAGTTGTCGTCAACAACTCTAAGAGCTACCTGTGGGTATCTTTACTCCAGATTTGCAGATGAAGGTGCTGAGGCATGGGGCAGTCACCCAGACTCTGGAACTGCAGCTCTTGAATGCTACTGTCATGTGTGTTCCTCTTCTCCACCCCCTTCCCTCCCTCACTCCTAACAACCCCCACGGTCTCCCTCTCTGTGCTTTCACTGATCCTATTAGTGACCCAGTCGCTTCCTTCGTTCCCCAAGTTGAGTCCAGCCTTCCATTCACTTGAGTTCTAGGCCAGCCTACGTGTGAATTTTACTTGGGACAGAGAGTTCTCTTTAGAGAATTCCCAAAACAGTGATAAGTAGATTCTTCTCCTTGGTCGCAGGACAACAGAATCATGGACAAGTGTAGAGACAATCTTGAGATGAAAGATGCTGAAGTAATGTTTAAAACCCATCAAGAACATAATTTTTATTAATTTCAAAATTTTAAACTCGTGGCTTGGATACTCAACACATTGTTAAAATTCATCTTGGGAGGGCATTAAAATTTAGGTGTCTTCGTTAGCATAAATTCATACTCATCTACAATCATCTAGACTCAAGAGTATTCCAACTGGAAGGAGTCCCTGATTCTCATGACCCACCATCACATCTTGAGATGAGGGAGAGCCATAACCAGGAAAGACCATGAGACTTGTCTAAAGTTACACAGCCAAAAATGGCTGGGTAGAGACCTGGACTCACCAAAACTGAGGAGTGATATTTTCTTATCATGGCCCACATTAAAGAAATGGACATATAGACAAAGACTCAGAACTAAACTTGGAACTCCTCTCTCCCCAGGTCACTATGGATACCAGATAATATGTGTTTTATAAGGTACAGTTGTTAGCTAAGCAACTTCTTATAATCCTGTAACAACCTTAGTTTTAACGCCATGGTTCTCTAAGTTTTCCTTCTGAAAAGTCATTCTGTGTTAAGATGGCTTCAAAGACCTTTTCAGGAAAGCACTGGTGAGTCAGGAATAGCTAATACTGTACTAATGCTATGAGTCCCTGGGAGTGCTTTCAAATGAGGGCATTGATGCTTAAGTATTCAAACACTTCTCCATGAACAACAAGGAAGAAAGAAGAAAGTCTCCTTCTGTCCTGTTTTCTAATTCAGAAAGCTGTCCTCTGCCTAATTTCTCTATAGGACAGAAACTAGCTGAGCCGAGGCCCCATAGCCAAATCACACAGAGGTCACCGTGACCTGTGGGAACCCAGGAGACTATTTCAAGAGCTGATTATCAAGTTGTAATTTATTCAAGTGTGGATATGAATTGTTCTTCTGGGATTTTCAAGTCCATTAATGAGAACGCAAGAAAACAGTGGTTTTCATATGAGAAATGATATTATCACTTGAGGAGGTTTTATTTTTTCATTATCAGGAAAGGTGGATTATAAACTCATTTCACATATCATTCCACAGTGCTCTTATCCAAATCCTATTAATCCCCAGAACTGTTACTGTAGAATTCACCCCTGTAGCAGCGGGAACAAGAGATGCAGCTTTCTTTTCCTCTATAGGTCTGGTTTAGTTCATGGTTTTCAGAAAACAAAAAAAAAGAGTATGTAGTCAACACTTTTCAAGAAAACGGCAATTAACAAGACAAATGCCACAACATCTGTCACCAAGCTCTTCATGGACTTGTGTGGCAGAGAGAAAAGTGAAGACAATAATTCTGATGAAAGCATGTTACCTACTAACCATGGCGTGTTTGGAATCTTGTTTCCCTCCAGGGCGTGAAGGAGCACAAATGTGGGATTTGCGGGCGGGAGTTCACTCTGTTGGCCAACATGAAGAGACACGTGCTGATCCACACCAACATTCGCGCCTACCAGTGTCACCTCTGCTACAAGAGTTTTGTGCAGAAACAGACCCTCAAGGCACACATGATCGTCCATTCTGACGTAAAGCCTTTCAAATGCAAGGTGAGCAGTGGGCCCCGGGAGGGATGCAGGTGGGGAGGACTCAGAGGGTTGTGCTAATGCCCTGCGGGGGAGAATCTCCAGGAAACTTTCTGCTTGTTTCATCTGAGGGTCACCCAGGCTCAGAGTAGGTCTGTGGCCAGCCCCAGGCCCATCTGCTAGTCACACCAGCCCTTAGCTGGTCCCTGAGAAGCCTGCCCTGTTTGTCTCACTGTGGAATCAGCAGGGAAGGAGGCAGCCCGTAGGGAGGTCTGAGGATGGAAGCCCCATTTGGGGAATGAGGTTGTTAAAGGACAAAGGTAATGTGAAGAGTTCCCATTCCAGAAAGGAGCAGTTGAGTATAGTCCTTTTCTCCTTATAAGCCAATGAGTAAAATAGAGAAGGGAGTCAGAGAGGCTTCTAGCACTGCCCCTCCCCTTTCATACCTCCCTCCCTTGGCCTCCTGACACTGGAACTGAGCTGTGTAATTTGTGGGCAGGTCTCCAGGCAAGATGAACGAGATTCTGAGATTAGCCCCTCTGATGACCTTAGAAATGCTTGTCTGGGTCAAGGAATAACTGTGAGCACAGTCATCTGAAGTGTTTCTCATTTGCTCCTAAGTACCATGGAGTGTAAGGACTGGGCATCTTCATTAAAATGTCTGTATCAGGTTAACCTGGTTGGATTTTTATTTTATCAGTGGAGATAACGTGGGAGCTGGAGATTTGTAAAACTCAAGGCAATGACCGGTATTACTTAGAAATGCCTGGGCTTTCCAGACTCTTCCCCACTCCTCCCGTCCCCTCCCCACATTGTTTCCCTTCTCCACCTCCAGAGTGAGAAGGAATCTTGCTGAGGATTGAGTAGTTTAATTCAGGGAACGTACAGGCACATGTCATCCCCATCGTGAAGAGAGGGCTGAGGGGGAAGGAGAGGGGAATCACAACTTCAGTTAGAGCCTCTCTGTTCGAAATGGAAGCTTTCCTTCTTGGTTACTCTATGTCTGATGGGGCTCCCATGCTACGCTCTGTCCCTCCAAGGGGCTGTTCCTGCTTTAATCCCTCTATAGCATGTCCCCTGTCGTCCCCCCCCCCACTTGAAGGAACCCCCTGTGAAGCTAACTTCTTTCCTGTGTTGGCCACTCCTGAAAGGGGTGAGAGGGGTCAGGAGCCAGAGCTTCCCTCGACCTGTATGATCATTCTCTGGAGGTGGGGGAGGGAGGTTTCTCCCTCCAGCCCTTTCCTGCCACCCACTTGTGTTTCCCCTCCTTTCCTTCAAGTTCCCAGTGGTTTGAAAGTCAATTTATGTCCATCTTGAGTCATCAGAGCCAAAGGGGGAGGAAGTTGCCTGCAGATGGGGCTGCACAATTCATAGTGCCTGGTGCAAAATGAAAATGTGAGGCCCCTTGTTCAAACATTATTAAGAATTTCAAGGCAGTAAACTCAGGACCCTTCTGAGTTGGGGCCTGTGTGACTGCATTGGTCACATGTTCATGAAGCCAGCCCTGGCTGCACGAGCCTGGGGATTCTATATCCTACCTCTTTGCTCTCTCATTAGGCACCTTGATTTTCTTCCCATTTCCCACTTGAGTACTTTGCTTTTAACAAAGCTGTTCCTGCCTGCCAGGGATTTGCTGTCTCCTACAGGCACTGTTGGTCACTCCTCATGCATTATGCTGAGTTTACTCTTGGGTTTCGAGCATGAATTGGGTTTTCTATCTTATCAACTGGTGGCCAAACACCTGCCTTGTTAAAACATGAAGGGAGCCATGCTTGCTGTCCCTTCCACACCTCTCCAGTCCAACCAACTCCCACTTGCACCCCATCAATTCAGGTCCAGCAGTAGTGGCTAAACCAGGCAGAAAATATCTCTGAAACAAGGGATAGATATGTCAGGGAGCAGAACCGAAATAGGAAAAGGGCTTGCAGGCTGGGTTTGATCTGGGGGGTGCAGAGGTGGTTCTGTGTGCCTACCTCAAGGACCTCAGTGGGGCCTGGAGGATTTCTTGAACCAGGGGGTATCTGAGGGTTTAGACGGTTATCTCTGGTACCAGTGAATGGAAGATTGTACAATGTAGTGCAAACTGGCCCCAATGATCAGTGAGCCAGCCCTGCTTAATGTTTTATGCCTCCCCTCATCCTCCATCCACCCTAATGATAGTGCACTGTACAGGGCTCAACGGGTGCCTGAGGTTCAATTCTGTGGTTTAGAAACTCAGTGTGTCCTCTCCTTGAGCATTCATTAGGCTCTGGATGTATGCTCACACCACCAGCTTCCACAAGAGATGAAATGCCAGTTCTGAGCTAATGCACAGTTTATATTCTTCAGGGCAGATGGGCCTGTTGTGGGAATTGGACGAGTCATCTTCAAAGGCCACCCTTCCCTGGTGGTTTTCCCAGGAGACCACACTATGGGTCAGGAGGCTGCCTAGGAGAGTGTATCTATCATTAGAAAAAAAATAAGTGGCTGTTGAAGGGTATTTTTGTCAAACAGGTGGCCCTTCTCCATTCTTAGACATTTCTGAAACAAGGACAGGTGTCAGTCACCTCACTGAAGAGCCCTCTGCCTCTGGGAAGGTGCCAGAAGCATTTCCCTGTCCCCATCTCCCTGTCCCCATGTCCCTGCCAACTGCTCCCCTGGTTGGTGTCCTCTTTGTGTCATCACCCTTCTTCATTTCAAAGGAATTTCCATGCATGTCTGAGTTTACAGAGTATGTGACAGGGCTCTGTGTGTTCGTAAACTAGCTCCAGATCCCACTGTAGGATGGGTCACCTCGAGATGGTGTCCTGTGTGAGATGGTGACTTTGCTCGCTGTCAGTGTCATTGTGGATTCTTGGAAATCTGGCCTTGAGTGGAGGTTGATGGAATTTGGGAGCTGGGTATGGAATGGGGGGCCATTTGCTCATCGCTACAAAATTCATAGCCAGTCAGAGAGGCTGACTAGGCTGACTAGGCTGATTGCATAGCAATGTTGGAGAAGAGGCCCAGAAAACAAAACCTGAGCTTTATCGTGAATAACAGGGAGGAGATAGTCCCTTTACATGATTGACATGGCTGGAAAAAGAGGCAGACCTTGCTCCAATCATGCTCTAAGAGTTAGCTCTGTCTCTTTGACCCAAAACCTTGTAGAAAGGGGAGATTATTTAAGTAACAGATTGTACTCTCTTGGCTTTCTCACCACTAAAAATGCTGCCTAACCTATAAGCCCTCCCCCTGTTGCAACCTGGACTGGCTCTCTCTGGCCCCATGCTCAATGGAAACAGCTGTCCACAGCAAGCAGAAACATTCACTCACTGTGAGATTAAACATTAACAATGGGATGGAAAATTAGAGGAGAGGAAAGGTTTTCCATTCTATATTTCTTTCTTTTTTTTTTTTTCCCCTAAAAAAAAAGTACTGCCCTTCTGGGCTCTTTTGCTATTGGCTTCACTTCTGGCCTCCCTGCTTCTTGGAGCCAGCTGGAGCATCTCCAAAGACCTGCGCCTGTAGACTTAAGCCGTGTTTCAGAAATATGCTTCCCAGATTCTGCATAAGCACGCAGGATTGGGATGCTATCCTTGTAGTCGCCACACTCCATAATAGCAAAGAACCAGCTGCCGTCTTTGGGAAACCTGTCCAGGAAAAGCGGCCATCCAGAATTTCCGGGACAAATTCTCCTCTGAGATGGGTGAAGCCGGGAGCTGCCTAAGTTATGACTCACCGGGTCATCTGCAGCCTCGTCTGAGGCAGGGGCCTGAAGGCGAAGGGCAGAGCTGAAAGAAGAGGAGGAGGTCTCCTTGGAAAGGGTCCCCGCCGCCTTTGCCACCATGGCTCTGCTTCCCACCCCAGCTCTTGGATGCCCCGTGGGGGACAAATCGGCTGGGGACTTTTAGGGGCCCAGAACTTTGGGTCTGGGCTCTCAGACTGGCATGGAGGGGGTTAAGGCAGTGACCAGATAGCAGCCTTTTGGCAGCAAAGCCCTCCTCAGCAGAAGGAAGGATATAGCTGTATGAACTGCCTGCTTCACAATGCCTCACATGTCCCCAGGGGCCCGCCTGCAAATAGATTTCATCTTGCTTTCTCTTGTACTTTTCAAAGCTTCCTGTTTTCTCACGGTCCTTTTGGACAGTTTACAGTCTCTCTCTCCCTCCCTCCCTCTCTCTCCCTTTGAGGAAAGGAACACCCTTCTTATTAAAAGAGAGAGAGAGAGAGAGAAGAATGTAAGGGAAGGGCCGTTGAGCAGAGGCCATTCTCTTCGGCTGCAGGCTTCAGCTCTTTGACCTTTTCTCTTAGAATAGGAAAACACAGGCTTCCTGGTGCATCTCAGTCCTCAGGCTCAGAGTACGCTGGTTGGCACGAAGTGGCGTGCCTCTTCTCGGCTCTGTGGGCCTCTGGCCCAGGGCTGCCTGCTGCCATCACCTAGTCTCCGCACGCAGCCGGCTTCTTGGTGTCGCTGGCTGGCTACATTGTCACTGCAGCTCACGGGAAGTGGCCTGAAGTGCCTCCAGGCCCTGGACAGGGAGGGAAGGGGCACGAGGAGGCCAGAATTTGGATGAGTGGACAGGGCATCGCCCAGCTATTGAAAGGGCTGAGGACTGGGGAGCCACAGAAAGGGCTCTCCCCAGAGGCAGCAATTCAGGATGAACCTTCTCTTTCCAACCACATTTCTCAGTGCCGGGACCAGACACAGCTCCTTCCATTTCTGTATGCCTCTAGTGACCTGGAGAGTATTTGCTCAGAGGACTCCTTACTTTATCCTCCCGTTGATATTTCCTCCAAATAATTTGGTTTAAAAAGCACTCTTATCTCTAAAGATCTTTCTATTCCCAGAATGTGAGTCTACTATGTACCTGATAATGATAATAGTAAGAGCTAATATTTATTAAGCTCTTACTGTTTAGCAAGCCCTTCACATGAATTTTATCTCATTTGATCCTTACAACAATCTTCACAAGAAACTATTATTATCATTGACATTTTATAGAAGAGAAAATGGAGCAAGTTCTCTATCCTTCTGAGGTCTCACCGTCACCTCTCTGCTCTGCTATCTCCAAACCTAATGATTCGTGCAACCCACTTTTAAAGGATGGTTCAAAACATTTGTTCCAATTTTCTATTAAATGTTGAGGTCTCCCTCTATTTAAAAAGTAGGCATAAAAGTGGGTCTTTGATGAAAAAGCTGAGATTTAATGTCAGTGGCATATGAATACCCCCTCATTAGAGCAACTGGGAGTTCAGGAGGGGCATACCCCTTGAGATGACCACCTGTACCATGAAATCTGAGACTTCACCATTCCAGTAGCTTCCTGTATCCACAGCCGCCTTAATTTAATCTCTGCAGACCTTGGCAGGAGATGATTCAGCAAGTCTTGACGTGGGTAAGCTCTTAGCCTCACACCTCATGATAGGGGGCCTTGACATAGACTGACTGCATTTCCCAGGAGATGAAACTAGCATTTTGGTGATCCTCCCCAACTCTTCTTCCTTCCAGTCTACTTCCCCTTCTCTACTATATGATTCTTCTTGGAGCTCACATCTCAAACCCCACCCAAGGGTGCCATCTTTAATTCACCCAGTACATTTCCTCTGGCCTCTCTTCACTAACAGTGCCTGAGAGGTCTCTGAATTTCACAGACATAAAATACCTTCTACAATCATCTATTGTCATGTGAGGATGGTCTTCTGAGAAAGAAGAAGAGGCCAGATATTCTAGATAAGGACCAAAGGGTTTTCTGGAAGGATCAGAAGCTGAAAGGAAGAAGCTAAGGGTGCCTACCACAGAGATGTGACTAGTGTCCAAGTACTTCAGGTCCTGAGTAATCGTCCCTATCCTTCTTCCACTAAGGATTTTCGTTTACAAACTAGTGTATAAAGGGTTTATATGCATTTTAGTGGGGGAAAGGAAGAGATTTGGTGATGGATGCTTTTGGGAATTTTTGCACTGGGTAGCGATATTTTCCTGACTTGTTTGTTTGTTCCCTCAACTAAATGCTTAAATATTTATTAAGTGTTACTGTGTGGAGAGCTCTGTGCTAGATACTGAGGTTGACCACAAAGAAAAAGGAAGGTAGCTCTTGCATTTCAGAAGATAACCTAGGACTCCTTTCAGTGCCCCAAACATCTTTCTGAGTTGACACACCTTCATTCTACCCTGCAAAAGCTTTCCATTGGTTTGCCCATTAGGCTACCATAAACCATGAAGGGTAACTCTGATATGTCAAAAATAAATTTTACCAACAGCACAGAAATAAGTCTCCTCTATCAGTCACTCTCAGGTAATATAGCTGACCAGTCATCCCATCCCCTACAGTGGACCTTCCCCAAATCCATATGCTTTGAGTTCAGGGGACAATATCATTTTAATGTCCTGATATACTCCTGTACCACTAAAAATGTCCCACGATGTTCAGGAGTGAATGAATTGAGTCAGAAAAACATGATAGTAGAAAAATATATCACTGGACTATGTTAAAGGATCATAAAATGTGGCTTGTCTGAAGCTAAGAAAGAGTGTGGAAGTTACTTATCAGTAGCTATTCTGATGTGTGCATACCTCTCTGTGTGTTGGGGTGGGAGTGGGTTGGGGAATGGGAAAGGGAATTGGGATCTCAGGGCAGGTGAACCGCAGTACCCCACTGACCTTCAAGTCACAGCAGCTGTGGCAACAACAAATAGTTGGTCATTATCACAACTGTGATCACTATGTTGCCTATAGTTTAAGGTTGAATAAAGTCCCTGAAAATAATGAAGAGATTTTATTCTGTATGAAAACAAAAACAAATGGCACCCTATACATTCTTCAAGGTTAGGCTAAAATTCCATGTCCTTTATAAGAACCCTTTCAGACAAGTCCAACTTCTAATACCTTAGCAGCTAGAGATAATAACTAAAAGTAGAATCTCCTCTTCACAGGAGCCAAGTACAGAAGGCACCCATCTCTTCAATTCTGTCTGGCTTACACTACCATGAATACCCATCCAAGCTTGGACTAGTCCAGTAGTCTAATCTTGCAGCCTCCAGCTCCTCTCCTCCCATGTGTCTTGTGCTTAACCACCCAGAGCTTGTGCTGTTTTCAGATCTTTTGCTGCAACCTCACTCCAAATAATCAGGAACCATCCCACAAGCCAAATGAGATACACTTTTTCTAAAATGACTCATGAGTGGAAATACCTAATGTAGAATCTCTGGACTTAAAGCTTGCTTTCCCTCCTAGCCTGGATGGAGAACTGGATAAACTAAGCTAAGCTAATAAATAGTACTCTACCAGAACTTCCATACACGTGCAAAGCTGAGTCAGATGGATTCATCTTACTAAATCGTCTCTATTGAGAATAAAAGAAAGCAAGTAGCCATCCCACACATAGAGCTTCTCCCCAGGACATTAAAATTAGACCAACACTCTCAGCCTTTTCCCCCTTGGGTCACCTTTTCGCCATGAATGTGGTGTGCAGATGCTCTGAATACCGAGTGTGGGACACCAGTATGCCAAATTCATTCTTGCCTGTAAGGAAGTTAAAAGGGAAAAAAAGTACTTAAAACCCCAAAATATGAATCATTTAAAAATACAGAACCAATTATTCATTATCCATGCGAGGATTATCATGACAAGGTTGTCATCCCCGCTGGCTACCTCTTACCACCCAGCATTCTTTTTGGTTGGCCTCCCAAGGTCACTGTTTGTTAGGTCTACCCATTCTTCAAGGGCCAGCTTAACTCCACTTCTAAGGCCACCTGAAGGAAATAGTGCCTTCATTAACAAACATTCCATTCAGAGTCCCCAACACTGTCCCTGAACATATCTTTCCGTGAGAAAGGAAAACTGGTGTCAGCCTCAGGGGACACTGTATCCTGAGACCTTTTTCCAAGCCATCTCTCCCCTCATCTCACTGCCCTCACAACATGGGCCTCTGGAGAGGGAAGGAAGATGTTCCTCTAACACTTGGGCCTTAGCACAGACAGAAAACCCTTTTTTCTATTCTTCCTAGCACAGCCAAGGAAGGGCTGCATTCTCCAAACCCTTCTTTCAAAAGAAATTGGAGAACCACATTTTAATCCATCATGCATCTGCACTTTGTTGGAAAAAGAAATGACAAAGTGACAAAAAGAAACAAACAAATAAAATGTTTACTTTTTGTAAAGCTAATATTTTCAGTACTTCAAATTTCTGTCCACAGAGAAGATACATTCCTTCCTCTAGATCCCTATTTGTTCCTTCTAATTTGACATCCATCCCCAAAATAAGTCAATTAAAAAATTAGAAACACATTGCATGATACAGTCTAACAAAAGAGTTATGTTGAGGGGATGCAGGATGGTGTGGTGTTTGATCATGTGGCTGCCTTAGTTCATTTTCCCAGCTCCAGCACCCATTAGCTGTGTGCCTTGGCCAAGTGCCTTAATCCCTCAGTTTGTCCATCTGCAAAATGGGGGTGATAACAGCACTCATCTCAGGGGATTGATGTGGGAATTAGATGTGATACTCCACGGCAGACTTAGGACAGTATCTTCCATGTCATAATGCTCCATAAGCATTAAACCAGTAATCATATACCCACTCTTAAAATGAAGCACACTTGGAGCCCTTGCTTTTCAGATCAGCCTTTCTCCTTTTCCACAGCTTGCATTCAAATAAAGCTATAATAGGTTTGTGAGTTTTGCCTTATTTTAATATAATAGGAACAAAATCTCAGCAGTCCATTCCTACCAGCTCTGCCTCTGAGCCTGGGCACAATCCAGGCCCTCCCTGACATGACAGGTGACCTTTCCCTTGAAGGTCGCTTCAAATGCCAGGATCCCCACAAAGTCTAAGTGCATCCATCCACACGCGGGCCCGGGTATGGGCTCATCTGGGCAGGGCCCACCGTCTCGACTGACCTGTCTTCCCCTCACCATTGTTTCTGACAGCTGTGTGGGAAGGAATTCAACCGGATGCACAACCTCATGGGCCACATGCACCTGCACTCCGACAGTAAACCTTTCAAGTGTCTCTACTGTCCAAGCAAATTCACCCTAAAGGGGAACCTGACACGCCACATGAAAGTCAAGCATGGGGTCATGGAGCGCGGCCTCCATTCTCAAGGTAATCACTCCTCCAGGAAGCACCCAAGGCCGCTGAGGCCAGTGGATAACAAAAGGGAGCTGAATTTGTTTTTAGGGGGCTTTACTTTGGGGGGGGGGTTATTCCTATCATTGAAAAGGGATCATAGTTTTTAAGACCACAGCAGAGAAGGAAGAGGCTGACAACGTGACTGTAACAAATACAATGGTACTATCTGAAGGTAGTATGTAAAAGTGAATTATAGAGGAGAAATTGGACTATCTGAATGCCTCCAGTCAGTACCATTATTAGTTTTTGCTCCTGACACCACATCAGGTGTCTTGTCTCCTCAATCTTTCAACAACTCAAGGCAAGAGGAAATTCTATTACCCCCATTTTATAGATGGGATAACTGAGGCTTCGAGATACTGATTTTCCCAAAGCTGTTCAACTCAAAAGGGGCAGAGTCAACATTTGAATACAGACCTTTCAGACCCTAAAGCCTTTAGTGGGTCCTTTTTATCACACTGCTGTTAAAGGACATGGGATTTTTCCTTCCTTTCTAAGAAACAGGTCTGTAAGCTCTGCACTGGCAGAAGTGTGTCTGTAGCAGGCTTGGTCTCCTCGTGTTCACAACCAGAGGCATCCAGGGAACGGACAGTTTCCCTGCTTGGTGGGGCTAACTGGCCCATATGCAGAGCAGGGGCTGCCGCCTCCCACACTGAGTCCTCACTGAACTGATAAAACGTTCTTGCCTCTTTCATTTTCTCACTCCCAGGGCCCTTAGCCACAGTTTATGTTCCTGATCCACTAAATTCAGCAGGTTGCTCTTTAGTCCCTTAATCAAGTGGTCTTTCAACAGAGAGGCAAGAAATGCACCTCTATCCCAAAGAGCACGCTACATGCTGCCGAAGAGACCAGGGAAGTGAGACCATCTTTGCTCCCTAGGAGGTCCGGGTGCGGGGAGAGGGATGTGACCTACAAAATCCTCTGACCTGCTGTTTTCTGATACTGGTGTGACTACAGCACAGTACGTTGCACTTTAGAAATACTATTGTTTGTGTCCACAATTTCACAGAAGAGCCTGTGTTAGTCCCACTTTATATAAAAGGAGACCAAGACCAAGAGGCATTATAAAGTGTTCGATGTCCAACACCAAGTCTGAAGGTAGAACTGGGATTCCAACTGGAGAGTTTCTGAATGAAGCTGGTGCTCACTACACTAGCTGAACACATGGGGTGATCTGTTCATGTTGGCCGCTTCTCCTACCCCTTCTCAAAGAGGTGGTCAAATAGGCACACGTATTCATAAATACAATATACACATATACCCACAGCTGAAACAGAATGATTATAGTTTTCCTATTTTTCACGGCACCCACGGAGCTTACTCTGCTCCTGAGTGACAGGGAGCTGTGGCCATCACAAAACAAAGCCTAGAGTTTATGCAAAAGCCCTGAAAAAATTCTGGTTAAAAAACAAAAGCCATTTCCTTTCCCCAAGATTGGTTTTCTCCTGAATTATTCTTTGCGTCTCTACTTGTCTGAGCCGATTTCCAACGTAGGCCTGGATTTTTCCAGAATAGGTGAAGTTTGTTCAGTCACTGGGGCTGGGGACAGAAGGCATGAGGAGGCAGTCCTCCATTTGAAAGCCTAACCTGGTCACCGAGTCTTACCCCACATGGGGCCTCAAATCCTAAAAGGCACCTAACGACTCTGTCATTCTTCTGGAAAAATAAAGAGCATCACTATGTATCAGAGACATGCTTTGAAAGTTAACAGACTTTCAACAATTTTAATGTTTTCATCTACAAAAGGTGGTAGCACTTTTTCATTCTAGTGTTTGAAATGGCTCAACAATCATGACTCAGATTAAAAAGATCCTCCCTTTGCCCCTTCTATGATTAAAGCTATAGACAGCTCCACTGCCTGACAATATCATAAGGCAGGCTGAGTTGGACATCTGCCTCCTTTCTGTGCCCCCACCCTGGAAGTCTGATTGTCCCCACCTCCTCCTAGGGGCCTGGCTGCTGGCTCACCAAGCGCAGAGACCTTCAAGATAAAATCAGGAGGAGCCTTACCATGTGTTTGTTGGCTTCTGCAAAGTCCCTCCCTGCAGGGCCCTCAAACTGAAGCTCAAAGTGAGAACCTTTCACATGGCTGTGCCCAACAGCAGGGATACTTGTGATTGGACACGGGGGTTTTGGGTCTCTCTGTGCCCTCTCTACTCTATCTCTGCCTAGGGGCCTGGTTATGGGGTGGCCTCCTTGGCCCCAAATGGATTATATATATATTTTTCAAGAAGAAAATACTTTTCTTATGGTTTTTTTTTCTTATGGTAAAATATATGCTCACGGAAAATAATAAATATATTAGAAGTGAGAAGAAAAAAATGTCAGAATCACCTAATGTTTGAGATTTTGACATAAATTCTTCCAGCTATTTTTTGATAAAGATAGATAAAATTGGGACTACACCATAAATATGTTTTTTACTTAAAATACATCGAATACCTTTTTATGACTATTAGTAGGTCTCAAATTTTCTACACGTGGTTCATGGTATTATTTATCTAAATAAATCTCGATCATTTCAGTTTCACTGTAAAAAAAAATGTGGTGATGAGCATTCTTATACATTTTGTGCACCTGTCTTTTCATAGTTTAAAACCTCAATGGTATAACTGCTAAGTCAAGCTATGCTTATTTTAAGCTTTTGGCACGTGTTGCCCAATTTACCTTAAGGGAGTTATACTGATGTAAACTACATCTGTGAAAAGGCTCATCTCTTCACAGCCTGACTGGTAATTTATTTTTATTTATTTTTATTTTTTATTTTAATTTAGTTTAATTTGGGGGGCGGGTAGGCTCCCATGGGGCTTGAACTCATGACCCTGAGATCTTGACCTGAGCTGAAATCAAGAGTAGGCCGCTTAACCGTCTGAACCACCCAGGCGCCCCTGGGAATTTGTTTTTAAAATGTAAAGTCAAACTATACAAAATGGCCCTGGGTACCACCCAATGACCCATTTTCACAGCTCTTCCTGAGGCCTGAATATTGCTTTTACTCTCACAGGTTTTGGAAGGGGGAGAATTGCCCTGGCCCAGACGGCGGGAGTGCTCAGGAGCCTGGAGCAGGAGGAGCCCTTTGACCTTTCCCAGAAGCGTGGGGCAAAGGGGCCTGTGTTCCAGTCAGATGGGGAGAGCGCCCGGGGGAGCTCCTGCCATGAGGAAGAGGAGGAGGACACCAGCTGTGAGGCGGGGCAAGACAGCCCGGGCCTGGCCCCCGAGAGCAGGCAGCCCTGCAAACCCCACGATCTCCCCACCCAGCCGGAGCCAGCGCCCAGGGCACTAGAGGACACCTGCGAGGAGGAGGAGGACGAGGAGGACGAGGACTACAAGCCAACAGCAGAGCACCAGGAGAGGAGCAAGGACAGCCTCGGGGCAGAGGGCAGCCAGGAGAGAGAATTCGCCCGCAGAGGAGAGTGTCTCCGCCTCAGGGCTCTGCAGAGTGCCCGGAGGGGCCCCTCCTTTTCTGATTACTTGTACTTCAAGCACCGAGATGAGAGTTTAAAAGAATTACTGGAGAGGAAAATGGAAAAACAAGCAGTGCTTTTAGGTATCTGAGTGGACAGTTTTAAAATTGCATTTGGAAAATGAGAACTAGGCAGTTCAGATATAGCTTTCTGCATTAGCTGTCATTTGCTGGAGACCAGGGAATGGTGCAAATCTTTACAAATGGCTTGGACTACAGGAGCCGGGGTTTGTCCTCAATCATGTAAATGCTTCTCAGGTCTTTCCCTGGGCCCTTAGTTTCTAATACACATGCAGGGTCCTCTTCAGTGCTGTTTTATGCATCTCCACTCTAATAGACTGTCCGTATTCTAGATACCTAATTGCAAGCTGGCGCTGAGGTGCTTTCAGAAATTCTGTTTTCCTTTGACTAATATGCAATACATGGTAAATTTCCTTTTAGTTGCAAAAAATACGGTGCTTGACATGTTACCTTATTAATGATGATTTAGTTGAATGTGTGGAAGTTATAATATTTTTCCAGATAGATGAAAACAGTAGTAGTTGTATATATGAAAATCACCTTTATTAAATAAGCTGACATACCAGAGATGACAAGGAGAGTGAGGTATTGAAGAGGATATTTTCAAGTAGTTGCTGCAGGTAAAAGAGAGAAGTTCAAGAAAATATGAATAATTTTAGCTAATGAAAACCCAACAGTACTTAGATTCCTGCCTGGGTCTGCCTTGTTCGGCATCAGCTCCCTTCATCAGGTGTTGTATTTGGAGCGTATTTTCAGAGGGCCCCAAAGTGGTTAGCATTTGCAGGCTAACCCCTTGTGTCCTGAGCAGAGCTCCCTCCTGGAAACCTTGCTCTGAGGCCCTGTGCCCCATAAAGTAACTGCAGGAACACTTGTCGCCTTATGAGCAGTGGATTTCTCCTCAGCTCCAGAGCTAAGGGTGTGGGGAGGAAGTCTTGCCATCTAAGTGCTGCTTATTTAGAATATCAGACTAACCATCAGCTAATTACTGCTAAGGGAGATGCTGGACTGTGTTCTCAATGTTGCCTGCTTGTTAGAATCATCTAGGGGAAGTTTAAAAAAAATAGCAATGCAGAGGCCTCAACCTCTGAGGTTCTGATTTAATTTGGTCTAGAGTGGAGCCCTAACTTTGATCCTTTTTAAAAGGTCCCCTGGATGATTCTTTTGTGCAGGAAGCTCAAGAAAGACTGACTGGGCTAATAGGGTGACTCCCAAGACCCCTCCCTTGGACTCCATAAATATGTGTTTCTGACTTCAGACTCATTAAAATATAGAACAGAACAACTTGAAATCATACTGCTGACTTGGGGCTTCTTACCGGATCTGGAAGAGACTCACAAGGATGCAAACACACACACACACACACACACACACACACACACACTCTGTATAAACACACACTCTTTATATTAGAAGATGATGCCTGTGATGTTTGTGGTCACCTAATATGTTTAAGAATACATAGCCAGCCTACAGTGACTCGTTATTTCTTCCTAGATGCTTGAATCATGATTCTAGTGGGTGGCAGTGACTGTCGTGTGGGTTGCACCCAGCTGTAGGCTTTCCTTAGGCACGGGTGCTGAGTACAGCAGGGCTCACGGGACGTCACAGACCTGTGACTGATCATAAGCAGTAACCCTCTGGTACCGTGTCTGTGTTTATGTAAAAACTGCCTCTTGGTTGGTAGTTTCAACTCTTACTGGTAGAGCTAGGTACTGTTTCTTGAGTTGCTTTTTCTCCTCCTCGAGTTCCAGTACATTTCTTGAGAAGACCTGGCCCATCTCTGACTGCCGGATGCCGGCTTTTTCATTTGGCCAAGGTGCTTCCCCCTGAGTCTCATTGACTTCTAATCATCCTCCCCTCCCCACACCCCGCCCCCGACTGTGGGCTTTGTCAACCCCTGAAGCATTTCTCCTGCCCCCTTGCCTAAAGCTCTTTCTTTCAACCTCACCACCACTGCAAAGTGCCAAAGCTGTTTGGGTTTCCTACCACCACTCATGTCCTGAGGTCAGGCTCCTGCAAAGGGGATGCTGAAGGGAATAGTGTGGGTTTCTGTGGATACAAGCCCAGCTCTGTGCAGGGAAAACTTCCCAAGTCCTCGGAGGGGCGACTTGCCTTCCATTCATTATTAATATAACTCATTAGTGCCTCTGGTAAAATCATGCAGGAGGTTGGCAGCATGGTCTGTGAGGCCTCCGACTCTCAGGGTCCTATTACAAGTTCATTCTCTCAGTAGCCTATAGTAGTCGAAAACAGACTTCTGGTATGTTCCGGGTATGCCTTGCCAGAACCAGGAAATCTAGAAGACCAAGCTCTAATCTTTTCCACCCAAATGAATCATGTGGGAATGTTTGAGGATCAAGTTTATGTTGAGATGGAGAGAGTATGGTCTAGAGTGATGGTTTCCAAATCGTGGATTGAGGAGCCAGAGGTCCCTCTTAGGCCCCTCCAAAGCTGCTAGGGGAGAAGGAGAAACTCTCAGCCCTCATACCCACTTTACTCAAAGTGGCTCACATATCATCTGTTTCTCATGTTAGCCTTCCAAGTAAAATTTCATTTTGAGAGAGAAAAAAAAATGTCTAAGAAAAGTAATTTAAAAAGTGTGAGGAAGTGTATTATAAAGCCTGTTTTTAGTTCTTGACTCTGGGTATGAGAGACTTAATTAGAGTTAGCCTGATGGTAAATATACACTGACTTTGTGAGAATTAAGACTAGAATCTTGGTTTTGTATGTTGTTGAGTGACCAACATCTTGATTTGCCTGGACCAACCCTGGTTTATACCTTTGCCCCAAGATAATTATTAATACTAAGCACCCCAACTCTCAAAAGTATCCCAGTTTGGATGCTAAATTCTATGGACACCCATGCATGACTGCAGAGCAAAGGGAAGGGTTAGCCATCCTTGCCTACTGAGCTAATGAATGAGAAGGCAAACCTGAAGGCCTACACATGGGGAGCATCCCAAGAGAATTCAGAGGTAAAACCATCCAAGGTTATCAGCACTCTAAGGGCTAGGACAGCATAACATTCACCTTGTGACACTCTGAAAATAGGTCACTACCGAAAGCTTTTCAGCATTTTGACCATTGTCACTCTGAAACAGCCAACTGACCAGCCACGTGGCATATTTTTCTTTTATCCTTTTTATTCAGGCTTATTATTACCTCCCTCTTTTTGCCTTCTAATTCCTCTTTCATTCTTTCTTTTTAAAAAAATTTGACTCTCCATTGGCCATGAGACTGAGGCTGATCTTTCAAAACCACACAAGAGTAACTGGAATATTTGTATATGAGTAGTTGCATGAGAAAGTCCAATGTGCATACTGTATTTATTAAGCCTGAAAGGCATTTAATAAAATATTAACATCACATTTTGAATCATGATCTTTGCTTTGCTGGAACAAAATGTAACAGAGCTAACATTTAAAAATCCTTCGCATATTTGGACAACATTACACCAAATGTTGACTTTGTACAGAATTCTGGCTTGCTATTTAAATACTAAAACTCCAAGTATGTAGTAGCCCAAGTTGTGAATATTGCTTTCTGCTTCGGTGAAAAAGCAGTTTACCTGAAAATAGCATGTAACCTATATTTTGTTAATTTAAGCAAATAAAGACATGTTGAAAAGACTCAGTCAATTATTTGCAAATACCTGAAATTTTGCAAGGAAGCTACGATCATCAGTGTCTGACTCCTGCCCTCATCCCTTTTTCCAGGGTGGTTCCCTTTGGAGCTTCAACCCCAGGGAGATACAGATGTTGGATTCTCCCTGCCTCAAGGCTTCAGAAAGGATTCATGAACCTCAGACCATGTGCACGGAGGATGACATCTTCTTCATCCTCTTTTTCTTTCCCAATCAGAAAAACTAGTTTTGCAAGGTTGTCATGAGGAATTGGGAAGTGAGCAGCAAGATGGCCTTACTCTGTGTCAAGTTCTTTGTAGGATAAAGTTGAACCAAGAAGCCACGTACCATACTGGACATGAGCACCAATTCTGGTGTCATGTTCCTGGGTTCAAAGCCCAACTCTCCTACTTGCAATCTTTGGGACGTGTGACCAGTTTGTGAACCTCTCTGTGCCTCCATTTCCTTACCTGTAAAATTGGATTAGGAACCTTCCTCACCAAGTTGTTTGTAGGTTAACTGAGTTAATACATGCAAGACGCTTGAAAAGTGCCTGGCTCACAGAGCATGCTATGTAAGAATTCACCATTACCATCACCAGCAAAGTGGCCAGAAGACAGAACACTCAGCTCCACCTTCTCAGCCCACAAAGATGTGTCGGCACAGAAAGTCCCCATTTCTGAGAGGGCTTCACTTTTAAACATCATACACTATTCTGTACCACGCACTGTGTCAGGTGATCACACGGTTGATTTTATCCAAACTTTACACAACCCTGAGAGGTAAATGGTGTTATTTCCATTTTACTAATGAAGAAATGGAGGTTCGGCAGAGTGAAATAAGTTGCTCCAAGCAACCTAGTTAGCAAGTTCCTCATTTGCTGCCAAAGCATGTACCAGTTTGGTTTCTTCGGAAGTAGACAATAAGACAAATCTGGGAGCAAGATGTTCATCAGGGATTAGCACCAGTGAAAAGAAAGGGGAGGAAAGAAGGCTGAGTAAAGAGAGAGGACAAACTGTGATACAGGCCTCACCAAGGCTCACTCAACATAGCAGGTGGCTCGCAGCAGGGATTGTCCATCAGAGTTATGGCATGATGGGCAGAGATGCCCAGGCCTTTGCACACACTCCTTGCTCAGTTACCAGGTATGGGCTGCCCTGGAAAGGGCAAGACCTCAGGATGGTGTGACTCTGTAGCAAGGAAAGACCCTGAAGGAGCCAGTGGCTGGAAGCTGTCTACTGACTGACAGCTCGATACAAGTCCTTCCTTGGAGAGATACAGCTTGACTCATCCCTGTGTCTACCACAGACCACCCCTTGCATTACTCCAGTCCACTTGTTCATATGCATTCATGGAACACCTCCTCAAGGATACCAATGGGCCTCTCTTTCTGAAGGAAAACTTAGAAGAGGAAGATGAGTGGGGTAAACTTTAGCTCCCACTGCTGTAATTAGTCTAGTAGACATAGCTGATACTCCTCTTCTCCTTCCTCCATTACCTGTGTGGATTACTGTCACCATCAGATACCACCTCTGCCAGGTTCACTGGTTTTTAAGTAGTGTGACCCAGAGTCTCATCCCCAAGGGGTCTGAGCCTTGACCACCATGGACTACAAGTTTGTGTCCTCTCACCCCAAATTTATATGTTGAAGCCCGGACCCCTGGTGGGATAGTATTTGGGGGTAAGCCTTTGGGAGTAATTAGATTTAGATGAAGTCATAAACTTGGAAGCCCCTCCTGATGGGATTATTGCCCTTACAAGAAGAGGAGGAAACCAGAGCTCTCTCTTTCTCCACCATGTGAGGACACAGCAAGAAGGCAAACCAGGAAGCTGGCCCTCACCAGATACAGAAGCTGCTAGCACCTTGATCTTGCAATTCCCAACCTCCAGAACTGTGAGGAAATAAATGTTTATTGCTTAAACTACCTGGTCTATAATACTTTGTTACAGGAGCCCAAGTGGACTAAGACACATGGCCTTTTCAGAATGAGGTTGCTGTACTTGCTCATCTGTAGTCACAAGTAGGAAAGGAAGTACCAAAAGAAACCCAAAAGAGTGACATGGGTTCCACATGTATTCCTCCACAACCCATTTTGCAACCACAGCCTTCTCCCTCCTGATGATTGGGTTGATTACCTCTCCCAGAATGGTGACTCCATTCCTTGTCTGCTGGTCCCTGGAGGCAAGGAACAAAAAATGCCCAGATGACAGTTGTAGTGTCTAATGCAATGGTACCCTTGCTAAATCCCCAGGTGAAAGGGTATCCCTTTTTGAGGATGAGAATTTCTAAATCCTGCAGAACTCAGAGTTATAGGGATGAGAAGTATAAGAGTGTGTTACTATGAGTATTGACAAGGGGGTGGGGGGCACTCCTGTCTCTACCCTTGGAAGTATAGGTCTGTCCCTATGACAAAAAAACCACTGAATCTTCAAGATGGAAAGGACTCAATATAGTCAACTTCTCACTGAGTGATTGATTGATCTTCCTGAGCAAGGGTGCCATAGTGGAAGGTCAGCCTCAGTCTTTGTTGCTGGCATGTTGGATATTCAGCAGTGATAAGAGTTAGATCAGCCTTGGTAAATGTACTTTATGCTGTTGGGTGCATGTGTAGCCTCCATATCTATCACTTTGGCTACTTCATTCATATGCAGGGGGGGTTTGTTTGTTTTAGCACTGGAGTGGCTGTTGATTGAGGGCTGAAGTTAACTGGCAAGGTTATTGCCTGCCTGATTTAATATCTCTTCCATGCTGCATGCTACCTGGTGGATGTTAACATGTGACACAAAGATTTTCATTCTTCTGTTTACTCTTCTATGTCCATCCACCCTACAAAGAGAATAGTAGTGAATACCTACTTCAATTAGAGTGGTCAGTAATTGTCTCTCTGAAAAAATGACATTTGATTTGAGAACTTAAGAATATGAGGAGCCAGCCATGGGGAAAACCAGGGGAAGGGCATTCGAGACAGAACAGACAGCATGTGCAAAGGGCTGTGTTATAGGGAAAACGGCCAAGGAGAGAAGACAGTGTGGCAGCACACAGCAGGAACAAGAGAGTGATGTAAGGAGAGGCTGACATGGAAAGCCAATGAGCAAGGGGGGGTGGGTGGGTGAAATGATGAGATTTACATGTTCTAAAGCTCATTCTGGCTGTAGTGTGGAGAACAGATTGGAAGGAAGCCAGGTTGATGTTGGGAGACCACTAAGAAGCAATTTTAATAGTCTGTGAGAGATAACATTAGCCTTGATTAAGGAGGTAGCAAGGAAGAGTTAGAAGTGAACGGTTCAAAGCTCTTTTGGGGGTCCAGTTGATTTGTTCTATTGAAGGCTAATTGTCATAATAACAAAAATGTATATTTTTCTAAGTACAAAATAAAATGCCACTTAATACAAAGTCCATTTCCTCACATAATGATAGAAAGGATGAATTAGAATCTCAGAACTATCCTAAAACCATTGCTCTTGACTCAGTTGGCAAGAGAGCATGTAGGTAGAATTAAGCCCACCTGGTTTCATGGGTTTTGTTCTGGGCTATAGTTGCTGATGAAATAAATAATCAGGACCAAACAAAGCAATGAAGCTTCTCAGACACAGAGCCTGGGAAGGAATGGCAGAAGTGAGGACAAATGAGCACATGGTTAGAAAACCAAGGAAAGATGCTAGAACTCCAAGACCATAAGTGAAGCTATAGGCCCTGAGAACATCTCTGATGCAGCCAGTAAAATAATGCATGTTAATAACAATGAACTTGCCTGTTTATTAACTAGATGCCCTCCAAATAACACTTTCCTTTGAAGCTCTTCAAAGGGTAACGGTAGCGTCGTCCGGAAATTTTTATCCAGTGCACACATTCTTCTGCAACAATGCAGAACAAATGAGATGTTGTCATATTTTAAGTCCCCAATCCAATTGGCCCATGGCACGACAGTCAGCACCTGAGGAAGCAGTAAAATGCGTGGAAGGAATTGATTCCTTTCCTTAAGAACGCACAGTTCCCAGCAAGGCCTATAGAGGCTGGCAGGAGCATGGCTAATGGTTTTTCAAATCTCCAAAGCCTTAAAACTGAAAACTGTCTTCCCTGTGAAAACCCAGGTGTGAACACAGCCTGAATCTTGAAACGCTGAGGCATTTCATAGTTTCGCACAGAGGAGCTGAGCCAAAAGTAACTTCCAGACCCATTACTAACTTGCTGTGCAAGTGGAGGAAGACACGTTCATTTGAGAGCTGGGGAGTGACCCTTATAGGGTCCCAGGGGACCCAGTATCAGTGGCGCTCACTGCTTCCTCTTCCCTGGATGCAACAATATATTAAGAGAGAGAAAAAAAAGAGGAGGCTGGTTCTTTTCATGATTTTCCTTTTTAATTTTTGTTGAAAATGGAACTGTGTTTTCTTGATCCTTCAAACAAATGGAGGGGAAGTGGAAGCCCAAAAGTTTCTCTTAGGCTCCCCAGAGAGGGGGGCTGTGTTTGTAGTGCGATGTGGGAAAAGTCCTTGTGTATCTGCTGCATTGTCACGTCGTACCAGAGTGATTTGCAGTAGGAAGTGTGGGATGAATACAATTTTTATGTAAGAGAAAGTGAAGGAGCCCCAGTCTTTGAATCCAAAGATCTCAGTTTGCCCTTCCTCCCTAAGACGTGCTTCTCCTGACCACAGCACACCCCACCCCCCATCCTCATTAGATGATGAACACTCTCTGAACTTGACCCAAACATTGTCCAGCCAGAAAACTTTGTTATTCAGAATGCCCTCGGGCAGGGAAGGGGTGACAGGAGGGAGCTTGGAAGGACGTGCCTGAGAATACAGAAGCATTGCGAAGGGGGCCATTAAAGTTTCTGTCATCCCACCTGAAGAATCATTTTAAACTGATGTTTGCAATAAGCATTGCGAGCCTTCACTGGGCAGATCCTAATAAACAAATGGTCTTTGGAAAGAAAATGAAGAGATGCATTAAGAAACATCTAATAGGATTATAAAGATACTTCTCTCATTTCAGCAATTCATCATTTCAAGCATACTGGCAAATAATTTTGTTTCTTCTTCCAGAAAGTAGTAATAATGAAACTGTTCTCCAACTTCTGTCAGAAGAGGGGATGGATGAGGTAAAATCTATTAATCATTCTGGACTTGCAGAGATGAGAGCTGCGTCATTTGCCTTTGTTGAAGGACAGCTTCCCTTCCAACCTGTCGCAAGTCTAGTGAAGAAAACAGCTTCCCTTAGAGTGGCGCGTTCTCTAAATCAGGCTAATGTTTAAAATCCTCAGCCATGGTTTTGCAAGACTGTAGACCCAGAGCATTGAGTCAACTGCCTCTTCTCCTGAAAAACCAGCTGAAAATAAAAGGAATATGAAATCCCCGGCGATAGTAGAGTCTTTAAAGGAAGAAAAAGCAAAAATCAAAGCAAGGTTAGGCAGATTTAGAAAGAGATAATTACAATGCCAGCCTCTCTGGGGACCTTCGGTAAACATCATTGAGAATAATGCTGCATCTCTAGGAAGTAGGCACCACCGACAGGGTCTAATCCCCTCAGAAATCACTCTAAGCCCCTATCTGAGACATAGATGATTTTTGTGGATTTCAAAGGGCTTGTCTTTCCGAAAGCTCTGCGTGCCTCCACGCTGTTAATCCCCTTACCATCCTGCAGGGACACTTTACTTTTGATCTCAGGTTTATCTAATCAAATCCTTTGCCTTATTCCGACTGTTAACTCTCTGAACAAAGGGCTTGCCCACCACCACATCATCTCGAAGTTTTTAGACAAGCCTGAGATCGGATGTGACCGCTATCTCTGCTTCTCCTTGGGATACTGTAAGAAGGGTCTAAGATTCATACATGAGGTTACAAGGAAGGTCCTGTAAAGGGACGCATACAAAATGCTGCTGTTCAGAAATATGCATCTTTCCATGAAGGTTAAACTCTACAGAGGAGGAGCTTCCAGAATGGTCTTGTGAGGATCCCACTGAAACCTCAACGCCAGAGAGACTTCTATTAAACTATTAAAAGTAGCAAAGACAATCACACAAAAATCTCCAGAGATAGACCCAAAGGGGCTTACAATAATTTAAGTAATATTTATTCAACCAAACCTACAGAAACTCAGTAGGGAGAGTGAAAGGCGTGGCTGCACCCATCCTACCTACCCAAATCACTGTGTTGGGAGATCAGCTCAGTGAGCTTGACAGCCAAATGGCAAAACCCATGTCCCTAGCTCTGTGCAGACCTCTGGGTGGGGGGCCAGGCAGTGGTGTGGGCTTCCCCACCCAAGACCCCTGCTCAGTAAGGAAGAGCTGAGTGGGGCAGCTGATGAGTGCAGTAACTCCTTCCCCCACCTCCCCGTGTTGTGGAAGAACTACTGAGGGGACTTGGAAGCTCCCATCTCCTCTGGTTCCTGGTGGAGGAAGGCTATTCAAGACCACCCTGCCTCTCTGGGCTATGTAAGCCCTCTCGTAAGGGAGGTGGTAGCCACTGGTAGTGATGTTTGTACAACACCGTGAAAGTAATTAATATATTTACAGGTTTTAAAATATATTCTTTTTACTGTGATAAAATGTATGTAACATAAAAATGACCATTTTAACCATTTTCAAGTGTCCCCTGCAGGGCCTTAAGTACATTTATAATGTCATATAACTATCACCACTCTCCATTTCCAGAGCTGTTGCATCATCCCAAACAGAAACTCTGGACCTGCTAAACACAAACCCCTCACTCTCCCTCCCCCTAGTCCCTGGTAACCTGTATTTTCCTTTCTGGCCCTATGAACTTGACTACTCTAGATTCCTTCATCCGTTCAGCTGTTAATGCTGAGATCCATATTTAGTTTTACAATCTTATGGTTTTTTTCATGAATATAAACAGAAAATAAAGGATAAAATTGGAGTTTTTTCCTTCTAAACAATGTAAGTAGAATTATACAATAGTTGTCCTTTGTGTCTGGCTTAGTTTACTCACCCTTAACGTTTTCAAGATTTATCCATGTTGTAGCATGTGTCAAAATTTCATTCCTTTTTAAGTCTGAATAATACTCCATTGAATGGATAGGCCACATTTCCATTTATCCATTCATCTGTCCTGTCATGAACAGTCATGTTGTTTCTACTTTTTGGCTATTGTGAGCAATGCAAAACACTGGGAACAGTAGTGGAGAAGGATCTGTTTGAGTCCCTATTTTTAATTCTTTGGGGTATATACCTAAAAGTGGAATTGCTGGGTCGTATGGTAACTCTATGTGTAACTTTTTGAGGAACCAGCAGGCTGTTTTCCACAGTAGCGGCACCATTTTACACCCCCACCAGCAACGCGCAAAGCTTCTAATTTCTCCACATCCTCTCCAACACTTGAAATTTTCCATTTTTTGGCTAACAGCCATTCTAATGGATATGAAGTGGTTTCTCATTGTGATCATAATTTTTAGATTAACACATTTAAATTCCTTCATCTGTTCAGCTGTTAATACTGAGATCCATATTTAGTTTTGTCATCTCCTTGTGTTTTTCTCATGACTGTAAACAGAAAATAAAGGATGAACTGGAGTGTTTTCCTTGTAAATAGAAACTGAATAGCCCAGTGATTTATGTGGCTTTGATTCCCGTTGTCTTGCCATTGTGTTGTACCTCCTATTCTTCAGAGGGCAAGGACTCCGCTTGACTTTTGAAAAGAAGTCTTTACTCTAGTTGTTTTACTCCGTTTTACCAGTCTGTTTTCTTTTGGGGCCTCTGATCCTATTTTCCCTTGACCCTGAATAGTCGGGTGCCCCTAACAGCTAAAGCTAGCTGGCTGTACCCTTGGGTGGCCCTTGTAACACTTGTACCAAAAAGATTGAGGACGGTCTTCCCTCGGACTTGTCTCTAAACAGCCCAGAGAAATGCATCTTCCATGTGAGTGGGGGTGGGAAGGGTGGAGACTTGCATGTGGGGAGGAGGGGGCAGGAGTAGAACACGCACCCACCACGAATCAAGTCACCGGGAACTGTCTATTTTCTTCACCACGGTTGCCAATTTTAAACTGTACAAGCTTGCCAAAACGAAAAAACCTCTATGTGACATTTGTTTGTTTGGAGAGAATGAACCATTGTGGCTAATTTTGTACTAATATGAGTTGTTTAGAGATGAAAGCCTCTATTTAGCCTTTAAAACTATGGAACAGACTTCATTCACCAAAACCTTGACACTTACTCTTAAGCTAAACACGTGTCTGCAGTATTTGCCAACCGTTATTTTCCCATTCGAACTAAAAAAGGGGGAAGATATCAACAGCTCCACCCATCCAATGAAAGTTTATTGAGCACCTGTTATGTGACAGGCAGTGGGCTGAGAGGCTCTGGAGAGACCAGAATGAGCATTACAGACACAGTCCCCACCCTAAATAAACTTGTGAGGGGCCCCTTGCTGGTTCAGTTGGTTAAGCGTCTGCCTTCGGCTCAGGTCATGATCTCAGGGTCCTGGGATTGAGCCCCAAATCAGGTTCCCTGTTCACTGGGGAGTCTGCTTCTCCTTCTCCCTCTCCCTCTGCTCTCCCACAGCTTGTACTCTCTCTCTNTTCATTGGGGAGTCTGCTTCTCCTTCTCCCTCTCCCTCTGCTCTCCCACAGCTTGTACTCTCTCTCTCTCTCTCTCTCTCTCTCTCTCTCTCTCTCTCTCTCTCTCTCTCTCCCTCTTGCTCACTCTCTCTCAAATAAATAAATAATATCTTTAAAAAAATAAACTTGTGAGGCCATTATATATAAAGGCCATTGGTATCAGTACCTTAATAAACAACAATATATCAGTTGTAGAGAAAATGTCCAAATTATAAGCAGAATAATTACCTTCCTGTTGAGAGAATGATTCTAGAATTCTACTTATGTTAATTACCTATAACATTAATACCTATTACAACTATTGCTTAAATGCCCACAGTGGTATTAACAGGTGTTGCCCCTTCCCCTCTCCACGACTTGTAAATATCTGCCCTGGCACTGGAAATTCCTTTTCTGGGGTTTTAGGAAGTAACAGTGGAGAAGGACTTGAGGGCTAAGTATTCTAAGTACCATGCAGCATGGTTTCTGCCCTCCAGGACTTTGTTTCTATTTATCTAAGCAATGAAGTACATAACATTTCTCTTGGCCTCTCGTAAGATGCATGTTTAAGAAGGAATTTTAAGAATCCAGCCTTTCTATTGAACTAAAAAATTTTCAAAACCCTCACCTCTTTAGGTCTGATCCTCAGGGAGCTCAGAAATGCCCATGAGCTTGCAGTGTTACTGTTTTTGTTTATCTGAGACATCCCTCTCCTTACCCTCCACTCCTAGCAAGCTTGTGGGGAATCACATTAGAGTGCCTGTCTCTCAGTAGCAGCCCTGGGGTTGTTTCACCCTATGCTATTTAAGCTGACATTCCTGGAAGAACCACATTTCCCTTTAAATGATTCCAGGTCGCTGTGGTCTTGGGATACAGCAGTGCTGAGCGTTTCCAGGGAAAGGACATGGTGTCGGTACAGACTCCCCATGAATCCCAGCTCTGCCACCTGTTAGCTCTGTGACCTTGTACACAAATTTTCTGAGCCAGTTTCCTATCTGCCAAAGAGAGACGATGCAGGGCAGTGGTGACGCGCACAAGCTCTGGGCTCGGGCAGATCTGGGCTCTGGTCCTGGCTCCCTCCTATCCTGGCAATGTAACCTAGAGGAAATTATTCTCCCTCCCTAAGTCTCGGTTTTCTCTGCAAAACTGAGAGCCCCATAGCATCCGCCTCAGAGAATTGTGAGCTTTAAATGGGATAAAGCATCTAAATACCTCAAGTGAAATAAGGCCTCAGTACCTGTTAACTCCTTCTTACAGTGACCTCATAGAAATGTGCCTAGAGAAGGGCTTGACACACAGGCCACTTACAGACCATGCCGCTCTCTCGCCCCCATCCTCCTGGACTGACGTGAACACACATGTGGCATCATTAGTGCCGCTTCAGGCAGGATGGCATAAGGTTGGGGAGAATTTCCCCATACCTGTACTCCTTTCCTTGCCTCCTCATTGCACTCCATCCCCCTGGTCTCCCTATACAACACATCACTCTTGGCCGGAGCCGACTAGCATTTGCATTCTCTTCCTGGAGCTGCATCAAAGGGCATCTGGAGCGAAAGTACCTCCCCAACTGTGACAGACAATCAAGCAGAATGACAGAACCAGGTGCACTTACTGATATTCCCAGCGCTGGCACCAAATTATAGCACATTAATGCCAACTTCTGAGAAAGTCTCAGATTTATGTGGCTTCCAGTTCATTTAGTGAGGATAACTTTCTAACTTTCAAAGGAAGAACAATTTAGTGAGCAGACAGCACCGGCTTTTAAGGTTTTTATTACACAAAGCAAACACCTGAAATTTACCCCGGGCCTATGGTGTGGCACAGACAGCTGTGGTTTTCAAACTACAGGTTGCGACCTATTAATGGTTCATGAAATTGAGTGGCTTAAGACCAGCATTTTTACAAAAAGGAATAGACTAGAATAGAAAATATCTATTCTAGAGTACTATGCATAAGGCTAGGTGCTTTTGGTGATACTGTCTTAAAAAGACACGATACAGAGCACCTGGGTGGCTCAGTGGGTTAAGCCTCTGCCTTCGGCCCAGGTCACGATCTCAGGGTCCTGGGATTGAGTCCCACTTTGGGCTCCCTGTTCATCGGGGAGCCTGCTTCCCCCTCTCTCTCTGCCTGCCTCTCTGCCTACTTGTGATCTCTCTCTCTCTCTCTCTCTGTCAAATAAATAATAAAATAAAATCTTTAAAAAAATGACACATACAGATAGGTGGATAATTGGATAGACTGCAAGGTAAATGGTTTTGTTACTGTTGGCCATGGTCAAAATAGTTTGAAACCCATTGAAATACTAGATGTACAGAAATAAACATGTGCATTTTAATAAAACAAATGAAAACACCCACTTTGGATTAATGAATTATATGAAGATAATGGGAAACCCAAGTCATTCAGCCAATACCTTCTGTTTGTAATGGCATAATTTTATCACAAAAAGTGTGGGGGTGAAGGTGGGGAAGAAAAGGAAGGGAGGAGGAAGGGCACTGGTGGGAGGGAGGGAAAGACTAGTATGTAGTGTCTTCACATCTTCAGTGACCTCAAGGAAGTTCCTCCCCTGGTAACTGGAGCTATATCAGTGAGGAAGAAAAACTTGCTGATTGGATTCAGCTCCTCAGCGTTGGGACAGAGTCTAAAGGGGTAGACTTGATTTTCAGTTTCTGAAGAGTAAAGACCAAGTCTTAAACTTCTTTTGACTCTCTTACAGTGTCCTATCACAATAAGGGCTTAAGAACTTAGCATTGACCTAAAAGTCCATGCAAGACACAGTGGTGGACTTGTTGAGATAGTTCTCTGTTAAGGTCTTGATAGAACTCACTCATAAGGTTTTCAGGAATTTTCTCTGCATTCATATAAAGTGCCCTTTGTGTGATGAGTGCAGTAGGATCTCCAGGCAATTCACAGAAGAGAAAGGTTCCAGCACTTAGGTGAGAATCGGGGGTAGGTAGATGAAGTATGAAGGGCCAGGCAACTCCTATAGATCAGTGTTGAACAATGAGTGAAAAGCCTGAGTATCAGTTATTCCAACTACAGGGGTTAGTTCTGTGCTTTCACCTGTGAGTGTGTACAAAGAGGATGTATACATATGTATCTTTAAACATGTTTTGAAATAGCAAGACTATCTAAATGTCCACCAAGAAGAGATTGTCTCAATAAATTATGATACCTACCTCCACACAGTGGAATACTATGTACCCATGGAAAATAATAAGGAATCTATTTATGAACTGATATGGAATGATCTCCAATAGGCAGAAAAAATAAAATTGCTATAGTTTAAAAAAAGAATACATATCACTGTAAAGGATCATGAGAACTTCAGAAACTCTCATAGAGTCAGTTGAGGTGATCACACTTCACCTGCTCCCTCTGCCCAAACCTGGCTTTGTCCCTTCTGTTCCACAGGGTGTTGTATTGGTTATTTACTATAATGAATCAACCCAAAATTTAGCAGCTTAAAACAATAGTAAGCTTGATTATCCTGTAGGTCAAGAACTCAGGAGAAGCTGATCTGGTGGTCCTGGCTGATGGTCTCTCATGGGTTTGTGGTCTTTGTGTCAGTTATGGTCAACATGTCAGGGAGAGTCTGGGGCAGTGTGCTTCCGGTTGAGCAGACTGGCTGCGCTTACCATGCCTGAGGTAAGGAAAACAGTGGTGAGGGTTGGGGGGGTACCACTAAGCTCTATCAGAACAAGGGCATCTCTTCTGTTCCAGAGAACTCCTGAGGAGGAAATTCCATTAGCCAGATCAATGTACCATCTGGCTACATCCTATTTTGTTTTATTCTGTCTACCCTGGGCATGGAATATATGCTCATTATTGACCAAATAGCCCTTTTACACTTATTGATTAATTCTTTTGCTCCCTTTTTCTTGATAGGATTAAATAATCTTATTCCTATTACATATTTTTCTTTCACCCTTCTTCTCATTATTTCCCTATTTGCGTGGATTAAAATGGGAATACAACCTGGAAATAAGAGCTGTATTCCTTTGCATCACTGGTATAGATTAAATTGTTGGCATCAGATAGTATCTTTGTGTGTCCTGTCCTCCACACCATCACAGCCTCCCACAAACATCTTGTTCACAGTTCTCTGCATCTTTCACAATATGCCTTCATCATCAGTGAACTAAACTAATTTAATTGTGAAAGGAAGTGGTCCCAAGAAGTGGTTTGAGGACTCTGGCCTTTCTGTAGCCACCAGCCCCCATCTCCATCAACCTTAGAGCTGCCCCAAAATGAATGCACAATCTAACTGAATATAGTTTCCGTTGAGCATCCTAGCCCCTTCTACCAACAACGTTTTCATCTCCAAGACCATCCTACAAAGATGTTCAGGAGTGGCTCCTCGTTGTAAGACAAACCATCCCTTTGACTTTTCAGCTTCTACTCACTGAGGGGAGCATTCTAGAAGGAGGTCTCTAAATTTTTACTTTGCTGTTAGGTTAAGAAATTGAAGGATGTGTCTTTAAAACCAGTGGCTCTTATTCAGTATGTCCAGTAACTTCAACCTAGGCTGCCCTACCCACACCCTGGAGAGTCAGTCATATGAAAGAGAGTTCCAGTCTCCCAGCCCTACTCAGGGCAAAATGGTCTTTCCTTCCTTCTGCCTCTTCTCCTCTTTTCTTGTGTTGTTCTTGAGTCCCTGGACCATGAACTTGGCTTCCCTGTTTGACTCTTAACATTCTCTCAGATGTTATTTTACCCTCAGCTTCCCTCACATGTAAATACCCCAGAAAACTACTTTGCCTCGTAAGTGCCAGAGCCAGGGAACTCTCCATGGCTGCTTGCTTGGCCATTGTTAGAGCTCATGAATTCATTAAGGACAGTTGAAAGACAAAGAAACTGAGTCAAGGGCAAGTTTCAAATTTCCAGATGAGTATGTCTCTGAAACTAAGAGGGCACCCCAATGACAGGTTCCAATGTAAACTTCTTTTCTCTCTCTTTTTTAGAGGGAGAGAGAAAGAGAGCATACACATAAGTCAGAGGGGAGGGGCTGAGGGAGAAGGAGAGAGAATCTTAAGCAGGCTTCACACTCAGCATGGAGCCTGACATGTGGATCAGTCTCAAGACCCTGAGATCATGACCTGAGCCAAAATCAAGAACCAAATGCTCAACTGACTGAGCCACCCAGGAGCCCCCACTGTAAACTTCTAATGGGGCTCTCAACTCCTCGAGGCAGCTATGTTTTCTCAAGAGTCACCAACTTGGGGCGCCTGGGTGGCTCAGTGGGTTAAAGCCTCTGCCTTTAGCTCAGGTCATGATCTCAGGGTCCTGGGATCGAGCCCTGCATTGGGCTCTCTGCTCAGCGGGGAGCCTGCTTCCTCCTCTCTCTCTGCCTGCCTCTCTGCCTACTTGTGACCTCTCTTTGTATCAAATAAACAAATAAAAAACCTTTAAAAAAAAAAGAGTCACCAACTTTTCTAACAAAGTCCAAGCCTTCCTGGGGTTGGTAAAACCTGTGTATGACATGGTTTTACCAACCATGAGACATGGTTTTTTTCTTTCCCAGAGACATGACTAGTCCTATAGTCATGTACTATGACTGTAGTCATGAACTAGTCCTATAGTTCAAATACAGTCCCTAGAAGTCAGAAGTTTTAAAAAATATTCGCCCAGTTCCACTGACATTCTGATTTGTTAGGCAGGGGAGATCTCCAGGATAACATGAGAAAACCCATTCTCAGATAAACTTCAGGAATTTTGTTCTATTTACCACATTTCTCCTTTAGTCTCATCTTTCCAACCACGATCACTACCTTGGAAGACTTCGTCTTTGGACAAAGTCCAAATGATTTTAAGAATCAATGATTCTAAGAATTGCTCTTACTCCTCCAACATCTATATGCTTAATCATTTTCTAGGTGGAAGATGTGTTTTGTGGAGCTTATCCACGGTGGGGAATAAGGAGATGACTGTAGCTAACCTGTCCTATTGCTTTAGAATTAGGTTGTCTGTTTGGAGGATGTCTGACAAGGAAAGCTTCCCTTCGGTCAACTACCACAGGAGGGCAAATGGTAAAATTGGAAGAAACGTTCATATCTCTGACTCTAGATCGGAAATTAAAGAACTAGACATCACAATAATTTTTATCTCTTCTTATTGCAGATTCTGTCTTTAAAGGAAGATGGTCATGCGAAATGATCAGCTAGCTACATGGCTGGCATAAGTTCCTGGCAAAAGTTGAGGACCACTTATGGAGGCTTGAAGGAACACATTTACTAGGATAGCGATAAATGACGTTCCTGAAATGATGAGAAGGGAGAAAAAGTCCAAGAAAAACTATAACAGCAAAGATTCTAAATGGTACTAGGCATGGATAAGAAAGATAAAATGGAGTATCAGGAAGTCCAGAGTCAGCACTGCCATGAAGGGGTTATTAATGTTATTGAGGGGACGGCTCATAATTTTCAGGAAGAAATAATGGCAAAGATTCCGGAACAATATTTATGAGTCCCAATGTCTGATAAGCTCAAAATAGATTGTTAAAGTCATTCAATATCTTAATAGAAGATAAATGCATTTGTTTGTGAATACGTCTCTCTAAAAGATTTGGGAGCACAAGGTAAATAGAATCTTGGGAGTTATTGTTAAAATTGGCACAGAGATTAATGGTATTCCTGGGACTACCACAATTCAGATAACTCTGGGAAGTCTCCTTCTGGTAAAAGCAGATGGATCAATAAAACCAATACTGACCAATGCTTAATTCCAAGAAAAAAATGTAGAACTTATTCGTAAAGTAGAAGTGAGGTCAACCTTTGGAGACAGTAGCTAGTGGACATTCATTGTTCTTCAGAGTTCTATTCATCCCTCTACAGGTGATTGCATCCCAATTCCCTGTAGAGTGATTATATCCCCACATTAAGGACAGTCTTATTGGGCATGTTAAGCAGCATTCCCGGCCTGCCCCTAGCCAAAGGATAGGTGTCAGATAGTTAGGTCAGTCAGATGCACTGTCTCTCCTAGAAATACTGATCTTAAGTAGATTGACATAAAGAGAGAATAATTCCTGCTGAATGAACCCTTGGAGCTGCCGTGGTTCTATCTGTTTCACAGCCTGGTTCCAAAGCTTCTCATCAGTCTTGAGCTTCAACTTTCCCAACAAATTCCATTTCTGTATAACTTAGCCATTGTCTGTTTTTACTGCCACTAACCCAATAACTGTGCTGAATATGGCATCCCTATACTCCTTATTGAATATGACACTCCATATCATCTTTGTGATAACCCAGAGTAGAACAGGGGGAATAGTGAGGTTATCTATCTGATATCTCAAAAACTCATAGAAAAGATAGGTATGTTGATATAGCTCAGAGCCTATCAAGGGTAAGTGGCTTATGACTCTACAAAAAAAAAATCTGAAACTGTGATTTTTAAAAAATGATCTTTGTGTAAAAGAAAAGAGAAAGGAATGTAAGGAAGCAAATGAGTGCATAATGGGCCACTTCAATGAAATCGGATTGTGAAAGATCTCATACACACACAGGGTCAGAGAACAGTATATTGCTAAGAGGCAAAAGAAAGGTTGGTATAAAAGAACTAAAATTATAGCTTGAAGGCTTGAGCCGAGAAAAAAAATGAATCAAAGCACATGGAAAAAAATCGAGAGCCATCAAAATGGTCTTTTGTTGGATATGACCAGAGCAAAGTGGCCAGAACAATGTACTGAGTCTGATGTTCCAAGGCTAACAGATGACAGTGGTGGTGGTGCGGGGGGGAGTGGAGAACTTCCTCACAACTCTTGCTTCCATCTTCTCTATGAAAGTGAAAGACTTCAAAGCTGCAAGTGTGGAACAAACATGGTTAAGAGGTAATTGAAGTCCAAGATAGGAGCCGAGATAGTAAGGAAACAGGAAGCCTCTGTTAAAGACTTCATTCTTCAGACCTGGCTGAATTCTATCTTAAGGTGTTGAGAGACCCAACCAAAGAAATTATGGAATTGCTGCCAGTAATTTTTGGAAAACTGAAAAGAACAGAAAAAGTGCCTGAAAATTGGAAGTGGACAAATGACCGTATTTCTGAAAGGAGGTAGAGTAGTATAATTTGGGTTTTGGAAACTACAAATAGTCAACTTAACCTGAAGCCTGGTTACTTCAGAATTACAAGACTGAGATCACATTTGCAGGTGGCACAGTGATCACCACAACTTAAACAGGTGAAGCCTCTCATGCAATCTATCAGAATAAAGTGGAAAACTGGACTAAGGGTACTAACATGTGGATTTCTAACTGGTTGAAACTGTTAGCCAATGAATGTTGAATGATGAATCAATCAGTAGCCTTCTGGAGGGCAGGATCTTAGGCTGTGCTCTAGGATCCTGTCCTTGCCCATCGTATACAATATTCTATTAACAAAACACAGAAGCCACTTTGTGGCTGGCAGAGCTAGAAGGAATATAAAATATGTTGGATTTATAATGAGCCTAAGAATAATCTCTACAGATCGTTTATGTACAGAAATGTGTGGACATTTTAGAAGGACGTTTATCAAGGTTGTAGGAAGATATACACATTATGATTAACTTTGGGTGGGTGGCATAATAAAATTTTTAATGTTCTTCTTTTTGTTTATCTATGTTTTGTGACTTTTCTGGTAGTGAAGAAGCATTCCAATCATAATAAGAAAAAATAATAGAGATTTATTTCAAAAAGAAAAAATCCATTGGCTGGAATAATATAAAAACACACTAGGCGCAAGTTAACATGAGTAACTGTAGAGTCGTCTGTCAAAGGGAAAACGATTTTATAGAAGCATAAAATGGAGGAAAGATGGGTGTGAGAATGGTTTATTTGAAAAATATTTGGAAGCCTTGGGTCAAAATTCAATATGTGCCAAAAGGGTAAACTGATGCAATCATGGGCAATGTTAACAGAATGTTAAGAAAGGAAGAGATGGTTGCTGTGAATTGGGGTCAGATCCCATAGGGAGCACTGTGTCTAGTTCTGAGCTCCATACACTAAGTAAGTATAGATGGCCTAGAGAGAGGTCAGAAGATGTTCAACTGAACAATGACAGGTTTGAAGACATTGTACCTGTGAACATGTGACCTCCATTAATTGTTTTAGTTCAGAGAAGATTTAAGGGATGATAGCTCTCATAGCCACAGCTCAGCCAGTACTCAGACAGGACAGAGCAGAAGCAACAGACAAGATAAACCCACTGTGGAGTGGCTGTGACTGGGGAGATTTCTAGCATCTGGAAGCGCAAGAAGAAAGATGGAGAATAGGAACACCTTGCAGATGACAGTAGGCAGAGATTCAGGAAAACAAGTAATATCAAGGTTGTCTCAGAGCAGAGAGTGGGCACCAAGTCACACTCTGGGACTTAGAAAGAGTTGTCCAGTCGCTGAGGAGTTGGGGTCCCAGGCAGGCAACAAAAAAGAGAACTCAAAAATGGGGATCAAGAGAAGGATTTAATTAGCACCAACTAGTGGTTCTCAAAATGTGATTCAGACTACCAGCACCAACATAACCTAGTTACAAATGCAAATTCTCAGGCTGACTCCAGGCTTATTGAATCAATTAGAAGCATCCAGCAACCTATGTTTGAACAGATGCTCTGTGGTTCTAATGTATGCTCAAAGTTGAGAACCACTTAGCTTAGTGATGAAGTACGTGAACTCTAGAGCCAGAATGCCTGGGTTTAAATCCCAGCTCTGCCAGTAACTAGCTATGTGATCTCAATTTCCTCATTTGTAAAATTGGGATACAAATAGTACCTACCTCATAGGGTAGTTCCCAGTATTAAATGGAATATGTGCTCCTGTGTGTGTGTGTGTATCACCCTGATTGACCTGCAATGAGGGGCAAGAAGTTCCAGCTCTGGACACTGGGGAACTCGGAGAACCAGATGGAAGAGTGTGATAACTGGCTTTAAATGCTTGAATGCTGTGCTGCCCTATTCCATATTACCCCTAAAAAAACAAAGATAAAACACAAGGAAACAAAAAACCCATGGCTAAAGGATAAAATGTAGAGTGTTGTTTTGGTTTTTTTTTTTAGAGAGAATATTTTATTTATTTATTTGACAGAGAGAGAGCACAAGCAGAGGGAGCAGCAGAGGGAAAGGGAGAAGCAGGCTCCCTAATGAGCAGGGAGCCTGATGTGGGACTGGATCCCAGGACCGTGAGATCATGACCTGAGCCAAAGGCAGACGTTTAACCAACTGAGCCACCTAGGTGCCCTAGAATATTTTTTTTACTATTTTATTATTATTATTATTTGCCCCAGAGGTACAGGTCTGTGAATCATCAGGCTTACACCTTTCACAGCATTCACCAAAGCACAAACCCTCCCCAATGTCCATAACCCATCCACCCTAGAACATTTTTGATTTAAGACAAGAAAGAACTTTAAAAACTGTTAGAACTGACCAGGGATGGAAGGAGCCATCTCCAAAAGAAGCAGGCTCTTCTCCACCATACATATGGAGTCTGAGACGAGGTCATTATTTGCAAGAGATATCCTGAAACAGGTTTCCTAATTGGAAGGCAAGTTAGAATCTCAAGATTCCTTCCACTCTTTAGTATCTAGGAGTCTAGACCATTGAGCATTTAGACATGCACTAGGCCCCTGTCTCCTCCCCTCATGAATGTAGTTGCTATTAGCATATATGCTCCCACCCCTCCACCACCCCACTATTTTCTTTTGGTTCATATTTATTTCAGCTTTGGAATCCAGATGTGACCTAATTTTGAATCTGGAATGAATTAGTATGTAACAAGAGAAGTTATTGTTATATTAATTGCTGCCTTTTTGTTTGTTTTTTCCTCCTTCCTCCAGACTTTTGGAAAGAAACAAAAGAGGATTTTTATCCCCTTCTCCCCACAAATAAAGGCAGTTAGGCCTTTATTCTTACTTTCAAAAAGGAGTTAACACTGGTTTTACATGTTTCAGCGATGCTACACACACACACACACACACACACACACACACACACAGAAGGAAATCTTTAGATACTAGGAAGACGGCCCCAAAGAGGCCTTATTGTCAAAGGCCTGAGGATCATCCAGGATGGAGAAAGCCTTTTGTGTTACACAGATAAAAGAGGAGAGTATTTCTTATAGAGTTCCTTGGTTTCCAGAATACTAGGAGAGAAGTTGGACTATGGGTTATCACGGGGCAGAGTCTGACCGATAGGACCTACGATGCCTTCAGAGGCCAGATGCCAAATGACTCTGCTGGATTTCAGGACAGAACTGGGACCTTATGTCCAGACCTCTAGTGAGGGCAGAGATCTGCTGAAACTTGTCTAAAGTGGCCTCTCCAGGAAAACAGGGGGCCAGTCCACAAGAGTGGTATGCAGGAAAAGGCACAATGATGTTGAAGGTAGCCAGTGGGAAATAATAAGCAGATGATTTTCTTGTCACGTGGGGTGGGGGCACCCACCCCACTACACACACACACCTTTGGAAACACATCTATAAGGAGCCATGGTCCAGGTGCAAGCCAAAAGAATGATAGACATTAGAATCTTCTACATGATACAAAAGGGGGAAAGATTTCTTATTTCTAGGAGAATCAGAACAAGTTTTATACTGACTGGGTTTATTAAAACAAGATCCATCATCTGAAGTCATAGCCAGTGAGTTAAAAGTTACAAGATGGCTGAATAAATTAAAAACCAATTTCTTTTAACAAAAGTGCACGTCAATAAAATTTCCTACAAAAATTAACAAACAAGCATCATAATCTCAAAACAAAGTTATTTAACCAGAAGCAATAGCAGTTAGCAGCTCAGAGAAGTTTCCTATAAATTCAGGACTGAATTCCATGTTGACAAGACACAGAATAAGGGTTTATTTCACAATTTTTTAACAAAACTTAATCAAAGTTTTATTTTCTCAGAGTCTTCAAATATTTGACCTGAACATATTCTTTTTTTATCTTCATTTATATAAAACTTTATTGTCAAAGTTTTATGCCAATACATCAAAGTTTCTCTTTTCCTCAAGTTTCCTACTATGAAAAGTTTGTGACCTTTAGTTTCACTTTAGTTTCTGAATTTAAGAACTTGGGGGGCTTGGAATTTTCAATTCTACAGTGGCCTGGGAGAACATGTTATCACACTATTGTTTATACTCTTGGAAAATATAGGACATTATAGATAGGATATTAGAATTATCTATGATATTTAATATTGTAGACAGGAACATAATGATGTTACAGACAGGAACATAATGGACAGGAACATAAAGATGTAGGTACAAAGTATTTTTAATAGTTAAAAAAAGAAAACAATTAAAATATTTAATAAGAGATTGGCTAAGCA
Organism: Ailurus styani; assembly: GCA_002007465.1. Lineage (NCBI taxonomy): Eukaryota > Metazoa > Chordata > Mammalia > Carnivora > Ailuridae > Ailurus > Ailurus styani. Next base: position 963,824 of record LNAC01000299.1, read on the forward strand.
AATCTAGGTATCTTCAAATAAATGTAATGTTATGCAGACAATAAAGATGACATAAGTGCACACTGACATAAAAAGGTATTCAGATTATATTGTGAAGGTTAAAAAATAGGTTACTAAATAGCTTGCAGAACATGGAAAAAAGTCCAGAAGGTTACACACCAAAATGTTCACAGAAGTTGCAGGTCTTCATGGTAGGATACATTCATTCTTCCTGGCTTCTTCTATATGTTTTCTAATGTGGTTACAGTAAATATGTCTTCCTTGTGTAATTTAGAATTAAAGGAACACTACGTGAAAGAAAAAGGAATACTTCTACTTCTCATCATGAAGAAACATTCCTTTAGTCCTATATCACTTCCAGCTTCTGTTCCATCTCCTGTTTCCATTGATAGCGAATCTTCACCCACTTTTTCTGCGTTACTCCCTCTCTTTTCTCTTGAGGTCCCTCCCTACACTCCACCAATGCCACCACTGTCGGTGTCACCTGTCACCTCCACACTGCCCCTTCCTCTGGCCTCCTCCAACTCCTTCTCACTTGGCACCAGCAGACCTCTCCCTCTCCTCTCTCACCCCCTTCACTGACAGCTCCTCCTCCCTGCCCCCTGCTGAGGCCTCCTCATCTCCCTGTTCTCAGATACCCACATTAGTATCTCCCCTAGGTCCCTGACCTTTAGAGTCAGCTGATTTTCTACTTGAATATCTAAAAGGTATCTCAAATGAAAACATCTAAAACGAATTCTGGATTTCCTTCCACTTCTTCCAAGCTAGTCATCCTCTACCCTCATATCTATTAGCACAACTTGAAAGATCTGCCTTCACAATATCTCACGGATCTGACCACGTCTCAACCACGTCTACCCCAACTGCCTCAGTCCAAGCCGCACTATCAGTCTCTGGGTAGAAGTTTGGCAAAAGCCTCCTGTGTTCAGCGTGTCCCAGGCACCCTGCCCTCCTTATTGCTTCTTGAACAAACCACCTTCACTCTGGACTCCCGCCCTTTGGATTTGCTATTTCCTCTGCCTAGAATGTTCTTTCCCTATACCTCCCCTAGCTCCTTCTCCCACTTTCTTTTGGTTTCTGCTCAAATGTCCTTTATCAGAGAGGCCTTCCCCGGCCACCCCATTTAAAATAGCACAGCACCATCCCACCTCCATCTCCTTGTGTCTTGCCTCATTCTGCCCTGGTTGGCCCACAGTTCTTACTGCTGTCAAACATCTTCGATGTATATCTGTCGGTCTCTCCCCACAGATCACAAGCCCCATGAGTGCAGGGATTTGTCTGGTTTGTTGCTGCACTACCAGCACCAAGATGAGCAAAACCTGAGCCAAGATAAATACTCAATAAGTATTTGTAGAAAGTATGACTTGCCTGAGCTAAGACTTTTTTTTTCTTTGTAAAAAGGAACACTTCTTATATTCTCTAAATTCTTCAACGTCTTTGGGGTGGAGGGATGAAGTGGTGTTTGAGTGAGGCAGACCTGGGGGAAGGAGCTGTAGCCCCTTCTTCTGGGAGTCTCAGCCAACTGCTGAGAGGCTAGAGTGACAGGAGGAGGAGCACGGAGCAATGGAAACTGCTAGAAATGTTCCAGAACTTCCAGTCTGCATGGGGACCTCTTGGCCTTGGCCTTGATCCCCGATGTTTTCCATTGAACACTTCAGCTTAAAAATGGAAGGAAAGAAAAAATACTTGAGCAGCAGCTAGATCATAAAGGAAATGAGCTCACTGCCATGAAAACTCCAGACAATTAGAGCTGAAGGTGTCTTGTCCTCATTCCTCTCCTCCTCTTCGGGGGCACCAATACTTCTGCAACCACTGTGTCCTGATTCTAGTTCCCTTTGTCCAACCTTATTTGCCTGAATCCCCTACACAGTACCTGGTTTACCCCTAACAGCAGAAACCACCCTTCTTCCTCCTTCCTTGGTAGCTCACAACCTTATCTGACATGACACCCACCATCTTGGCGAACTATGTCTGTCTCTTTTGGAAAACAAATGTCTGGAAATTATTTCAAGGGCTCAACAAAGTTGCAAAATGCTTCATATCCCTTACAGGACCCATGGGGGCTTTCTGTCATCACTTCAGTAATGTAGGGAAATAAAATACAAAGCAGAGTCCAGTGACGGGGACTTAAAGGCAGGCTCTCCCTTTGATTTGCCCAAGTCTCTGATATTGTAAGCGAAGGGCAGGGGGCCAGGGACACGGTGCTGTCTCTGCCTCAGTTATCTGTAAATGAACATGAACAAATGGCTTCCTCTCTTTCCACAGATACTGCAGGCTTTTATTTACTCAAGGCAGCATTGTCTTTTGGTGTGAGTCTTGGATGTGTTCATACAATGTTTCTTTGAAAATCTGTTCAGACACAGACCTAGGGAAGAAGCTGCCTTACCTGAGGAATAGTAAACTCTAGCGCTTCTGGCATATTCCAGAGCCCGAGAGGAGTATCCTCCATTTCTGAGTACACTGCCAGGGGTGGTAACTTTATTGTGCTATTTTGTGAGAAAATGATTCCCTGTCTTACTTTTGAGTTTATATAACACTGAGGGTGCTGATGTGGTTAATTTCCAAGAGAGTACTCATGTACTCGTTCTGTCACCAGTAAACACACACACACACACACACACACACACACACACACACACACACACCCTACTACAAGCCTCACACAGGGCTGGATTTGGGGATACAAAGCTGAGAAGAAAAGGCTTTGTGAATGTTTGCCATCCAGTGAGATGGACTATTAAACTGGGGGACCAGAAGGCAGAATCAGTGGGATTTCTGGCTGGAGTTTTTACTTGCATAATGCTGGGATGCAAGTTCAAGAATTCAGGAGAGCAAATGTTCAGAAAAATGCTACGAAGATGGACACTCATGAACAGCAACTTTCACTTTGCATGGAATAAGGTATTTAGTACATTATTCCATTCTGTTTCTAGAACAGTTATTGAACACTTGCTGATATGTCTGAGGCACTGTCAACCATAATTGTCACTGAGTGGTAAAGGTAGAGACTATTTAAAATTTTTCTGTTTACTTTTCTAGTTTCCAAATTTCTCACAGTGAATATGCACAGCCTTTGAAAGAAGGGGAAAATGTTATTTATTAAATTTAAATTCTTGGGCACCTGGGTGGCTTAGTCCGTTAAGCATCTGCCTTTGGCTCAGGTCATGATTCTAGGGTCCTGGGACCAAGTCCTGCACCGGACTCCTTGCTCAGCGGGGAGCCTGCTTCTCCCTCTTCCTCTCCCTCTGCCTCTCCCCCTGCTCATGCTCTCTCTCTCTCAAATAAATGAATAAAATCTTTTAAAAAATTTAAATTCTCAATACAAACAGAAGTGTTATGAGACAGGCCCTCATTTATAACTATGAGAGCCTACATTGGTAGACAATTTCTGGAAAGCATCTGGCAACCCAGCAGACCCTTACAACATCACATACCTGTGCCAGCCTCTGTCCATTTCCCCTCAGTCACTTCTGCCTTTGCCTGGTCTGCTCTGAATTGCAGAGAGCTGACACCTGGGGGTCATATGTTTGATTCCCTGGTCACTTTGCTGAGGGTAATACTGGTGGGCAGCTGGGGGGTGGGAGGAAAGGAGAAGGCAGTTCCTCTCCCTCTTTTTAGCTTGGGTGGCACTTCCAAAATCCATTGCTAGGGATCCACCTCCTGCCCAACAGGCCTATTGTGGTTCTAGATTCCATCAGGTGCTTACAGGGTGGCTTCAACCCTAAACTCTGGGTTACCTCACTCGCCCTGAGTGACTCCATAGCTATAACACATGTGAACAATTTTTTGCATGAACTTACTCATTGTTATAAAAACTTGAGTGTTTTTTGTTTTCCTGTTTGGACACCGATTGATACTCCATCAGACCCACCACTGACCTCTAGTAATCTCTCATAGTGGAACAATTGGAAACAATGATCAAAGATTTATATAAAAGAATGTCCACTGTACCATTATCATTTGGAAAAAATTAGAAACAACATAAATGTCCAACAGGAAGTATTGTGGGTTGGATTGTGTTCCCCAAGAAGATATTTTCAAGTCCCAATCCCTAGTACCTATGCATGTAACTATATTTGGAAATAGGGTTTTTACAGGTATAATTAAGAATAGCCATACTCGGGCGCCTGGGTGGCTCAGTGGGTTAAAGCCTCTGCTTTCGGCTCAGGTCATGATCTCAGCGTCCTGGGATCGAGGCCCGCGTCGGGCTCCCTGCTCAGCGGGGAGCCTGCTTCCCCCCCTCTCTCTCTCTCTGCCTGTCTCTCTGCCTCCTTGTGATCTCTCTCCCTCTGTGAAATAAATAAATAAAATCTTTAAAAAAAAAAAAAAAGAATAGCCATACTCAATTAATGTGGGCTCTAATCCAATGACTGGTATCCTTCTAAGAAGAAGGAAATAGGGATACAGACACTCAGAAGAGAAGGCCATGTGATAATGGAGGTGGAGATTGGAGGGATACAGCGGCAAGCCAAGGAACACCAAGGATTACTGGCCGCCACTGGAAGCTACAGGAGGCGAAGAAGCATTCGTCCCCAGAGCTTTCAGTGGGAGCTTGAGCCTGTCAACACATGGATTTGGAACCTGGGCTTCAAAACAGGGAGAGAATACATTTCTGTTATTTTAACCTACCCAGTTTTTGGTAATTTGTTTAGTAGTCTGAGAATAAATGTTTAAGAAGAACTAAGTGCCATATGTGTGTGTGTGTGTGTGTGTATAATATATCAAAAAATAACATAAAACTTGATGAGGGAACTNTAGTTTTTGGTAATTTGTTTAGTAGTCTGAGAATAAATGTTTAAGAAGAACTAAGTGCCATATGTGTGTGTGTGTGTGTGTGTATAATATATCAAAAAATAACATAAAACTTGATGAGGGAACTTATTTATAATGCATGTTCCTGGGTCCTAGACAGTTTGATGCAATAAGTCTGGCTTAGCAGCTAGTAATATTTTCTAGAAATCTTAGCCATCATCTTCTGATAGGCTGCTCAGCTACCCCTGGCTGGAGTCAATCACAGTTGGTCCTTAACCTTGTTCCCTGAGACATAATTTAAATTTTTGAGAGACAGAGAGAGAGACAGAGAGAGGCCACTTTTCTTGGTTTCCACTCTTAAGTAATCTCAAACTTCAAAGGAGCCTTAATTTCCAGCTAATTAACCTGTCAATCTTACTTAGAAGAAGTTAGTTTCCTTCGATCAGAATTGGGAAGATGGCATTGAAGCCTGGAGAGGTGTGTGCCAGCGTCCTGAAAGTCTTAGATTAGGCGCTTCTGATCCCAAATTATAGAAATCAAGCCTAGCTAACCTAAACAGCCTGAAAGAGGGCAGGACCCAAGGCAGATCCAGTCATTAGCATTAGTGACAGTTCCAGAACACTCCCCTCACTCAACACCAGGAACTCCTGATATCTGTACTCGGTTCAAACTCCCAAATCCTTCAGAGAGAAATCTTTTTGGCTCCATTTTGCTGAGAGGTCCCCTGTACCGATCAACTATGCCTAACAAAGAATAGGGTCATGCAATTCAGACACAGGGGTCAGGAGCCCAAAGTTCCCTGAGAAGGGAAACAAGAGTGAAAACTGCCCCAAGAAGCTGCTACTCTCCTGACTCCCTTTCCCAGCTCCTACCCTGAGTTCCTCTGTGAGAACAGATCTCAAACCTTCTCCTAGGATAGACCATTCCTATCTTTCTTGCCTAATCACACTCCATTCCAAACCAACCTATTTCTGACATGTCTCTCAGGTCCTCTTTCTCACAGCCCTCATCCATGTTAAATTTGGATTCTTGTTCATCTTGCACACTTAGGCCCTTCTGAGAAATCCCCTCTCTGCAGGGGTTCCTATAGGATCAATGAGATGATACTGCTGTTCAGATAAATGACACCAGGAAATCAGAGCCCATAGGTCTTGGTTTGGGATATTTTTCTAGTATCAGTGATGGGTTGTGTTGAGTCACACACACTAGTCTCCCATGTGACCGCTCTCACACACTGGAGAGCAAACCAGCTGACTAACGACAAAATGGGGCTTTTCCCAGTGGAAAGTCTGGGTGGCAGGCAGTGAAAAGTTAATCTAAGCACAATAGCACCTAAATGAAATGAGTTATCAGTTTTGAAAATTACATGTCTATACCAAGTTAACTTTCTTCTCCCCAGTATTGCTTTCAAGGATGAGCCAACCACACTGTTAAAAATCAAAGCGGCTTCCTTGGGTACTTCATACTTTCTTCTTTCTCCGCAGACAGTACCCTAGCTATCACATACCAAAACATTAGCTATAACAAAACAGCTCTTAAGGGTCATGCAAAGTTGGGGTGCCTGGGTGGCTCAGGTGGTAAAGCATCTGACAATTTCTGCTCTGGTCATGATATTGGGGTCATGGGATCGAGCCCCACATCGCATCAGGCTCCATGCTCAGCAGGGAGTCTGCTTGGGATTCTCTCTCCCGTTCCCTCTGCTCCTCCCCCCACTCATCTTCTTTCTCTCTCTAAAATAAATAAATTCATTTTTTAAAAAGTCATGTCAAGGTTCCACAAAACTGAATTTTTAGAAAAAACATAATGGAAATGCTTCTGTTACACTGACTGTGGGCCTTTGGGGGGCAGTTATATAACCTCTCTGTGACTGTTTTCTCATCAGTGAGATGGTATAATAATAGTCCCTCCCTCAGGGGATTGTTGAGAGGATTAAATAAGTATAAAAAAATTAGAGCAGTTCCTGGCATGTGGTAAGTGCTCAATAAATGTTAGTCATTATAATAATTTCCTGACATCCTCAGGTAAAGTTTGATATGCCTAGTCTCTCTGAAAGCATCCTGCATGGTAAATATTAGCTGGTATCTTTTTTCACCAATAGATGAGGACATCAGGTGGGAGCCCCTTCATACTTGCATGTCTAGCACCCAAGGAGCCAATGATGTTGCATGCATGTGTGAATGGCTGTTGGAGAACCAGGGTGGGATCATCAGGACTGGATGCGATAAAAAGAACTGTGATCCCTAAGTTTCTTTAGCCTATGAGATGAGTGAATGTGTTCTTTGGAGGGTTTGCCCAAAGGTCATAAAAAGAGAGTGGAGAGGACTAGTTGGAGTTTTGTATGACCTTGGGCAAGTTGTGTAACCTTGCTCAGCCTCAGATTCTGATCCAGAAGTGTGGAGTGGGGACCAAGCATTCACATTTCTAACAAGTTCCCAGGGTGATGCTAAAGATACTGTTCTGGAAGCCACACTTGGAGGACCTCTTATCTTTCCTCTTCTAAAAACCTGGTCTTCATGTATGGCCACTTGGAAAAGGATCCAGTGAAAAGGATCCAGTAAATTAATTTTGCTACAGTGGGAAGAGCCTGGACTTTGGAGGTAGGCCCACAGACCCTGGCCTTTGATGCTGAACCAGAATCTTCACTTCTTTCAGCCTCCATTCTTCATCTGTAAAATGGGAATCATAATCCCCATCTCATATAATTAAATAATGTGGGTAATAGGCCTAGACCACATTGGACATTCAATGAATATCAATTTCTTTAACTCCACTCCCTTTCCTGATGTGTAGTAGGCTGATTACTATTCAAAGTGTTAACCCTTCCAGGAATGCCCAGGATGACAATCACAATTGCTTACATTTATACAAGTTTTTACATTTATCAAATAAGTTAATAAATATTATCTTCTGAAGGAAGCCCAAAATCTACATTTTTAACCAAAACGCAAGATAATTTTCTTATGTACCAAAATCTGACAACAGTTGATATCTTATTTAATCCTTACAGCCTAAAAGACAGCATTATTAATCCAATTGTATAGATGAGAAATGGGCTCAAAGAGGTTAAGTGACTTGCCACAATAACCCAACGACACAATCCCAAACCTCTGGTTTATAAACCCAGTCCTTTAATACACCAGTAAAAAATCTTTACTGGTGGTATTTTAGGCATTAGGGACTGGAAAGTGGGGCAGATGTTTTTGCCTAGAAAAAGTATTCTTGGCATCACCCGATGCCTGATGTGTGATTTGCAAAAAGATTTGGGAGGCTGATTGGTCAGTTCACATTCGATATTGTCTGAGTATATGGCAAATGTACACTTAAAATAAGGAAGGAAACACCTGATCCAGGTGTTCTGTGGCCTTTCAACTCTGAATGGCTGACCAAGTGCCAGCTGGCTTTCTGGAATGAAATATTTAGTGACCTTGCTGACAGACAAGCTTCCTCCTTTTCCATTCCTCCTTCGATTCCTCACCTAATAAGGGAAGGATGCAGTTGCTCCTAAATGTGGAAAAATCTTAAAAATCTGGAAAAATCTTAACCCAGGAAAGAACAAATCTTGGCTTAGAGCTTCAAGAGCGGGTATGGCCATCAGCCAACACAACACCACTTGGGTTATTTATACAGCAGAAGGAAATCATTTACTTGTAAGCTACCTCTTTTCAGCTTCTCCTAATCCAATATATTCCAGAAACCAAAAGGTGGAGTTGAAATTAACAAAACAAAATATTTAGTAGATATCTACATGGCTTCATAAAAGCAAAATTCCTTGCACTTACCCCGATTGGAGTCTTACTGTGTAAGTGGTTATTCTTAATCGAGTCTGACCTACTTCTCTCTCTGACCTTCCCATCCCAGAACATCACTTGCTTCTTGGAAACTCCTCTTATGCTCATCTGTAAGGAATGTCCCTCAGGCTACTATGGAGATTTGGGGGGGGGGTATTTATTTACATTCAGTAAAGGATGCTTGAGAGTGAAACCTAACTATGGACAAGGGCACTGAAACTAGCTGTGATAGAAATTAATACTCAAGTTGGTACAGAGTTCGAAACAGTTTCTTATACTTAAGGACATTCTGACCTCCGTGGTTGTGGCAGCAAAATCAAGTAAGCCAAAAATTTCCCCATGAGCTTTGAGAGGGAAATCCCATTTTCTCATTAAAAAAAAAACAAAACGCAGTTTATCTCTTTTTGCTTCTAATTAGAAAAAGAACATGATTTTTCTTGATGTTGAGATCCCAGGAATTCATAATAAGCCCTACTGGGATTGTGACACCTGTAAGTCAGCAGTAAGAACTGCTGCTTAGGGAAACGAGCTTGAATAGTGTTATTTATACTAGGCTGTGAAATACTTTAGGGTTCAAATCAACTTTACACCCTCCTCCTTTCACAGGTGAGTATGAGCCTCGATTATGGGCAGTAATGACTCCCAGGGCAGTCAGGAACTATAAAAGAGATCATTTTTGCATTGCAGACAAGGCTAATGTGCGGCGTTCACAGACTATGCTGAAGTCAAATCAGAAATATTAAAACCAATTTCTGCAATCTAGCAAATGAACCAAAACAAGAGTTTTTATAAGCCTGGTGAGAAAATGAACACAGAGGTGCCTCCTGGGAATATTCTTAAAATCAAAAACCATTATTTTCTTTACACACCGTGAATTTCTCTGGTTGGGAATGGAAGTTTCGAGAGGAGTACCAACCAGTTTGATATCCAAAGTAAACCTTGTCTCCTGGATGTGGACAAACCCACCAGTCTTGAACCATCTCCCTGCAGGTGTGCTCTTTCTTTGCCAGCTGGAATTCTCAGTCAGGGAATCCAAGAGGTGAGTCAGTGTCCTTCTCTATTGGTTTCAGCAAAATTTTACGTAGTGCTTGACCTGTCCTGAATCGCACTATAAAATTACTGGACTTGAATTCCAAACACAAGTGAATCTGATGAATGCCATGATAAGGAAGACAACAGTGGGAAGACTAGGTGCTGGGAGGATACAGACAATTAATGTATAATCCTGAAGTGTGAGCAACAGATTCATTTATCCACCTATTCATCCATTCAAGGAGTATTTATTGAGCTCCTGGTCAGAGGGGCACTGTATAACCCCAGGGCATGCCTTTCACAGAGGTTTCCATGCTCTGGGTAAAGCTCTAGGGGAACAAGGGACAGGCCCTGGCTTCAAGGAGCTCTCAGTGCAGTGAAAGAAAGGCAAAGTTGTCAGGGAAGTACAATCCAGAGTGGAAAGTCGTAAGACAGAACAGTTAGCATGGGTGAGCCTGGGAGGTGGGCATTTACCCAGCTTCTGAGGATCCAGGGCGGTGCATGGAGAAGGCTGCACCTGCAAACACTCTGAAGAAGCAGACAGGATCCAACCAAGCTACAAAGAGAAGGGATAACTGTCCAGGCTGAAGACATAGCACATGCAAAAGTGAAGGGATAAGGGAAAGAAGGTGGGCTATCCAGAAGTCATTTTGGGTCAGCTTAGTAGATAGAGGAAAGAGTAAAGTTGCCAAGAAAAGAAGAGGAGAGGAGGGGAAGGGAAAGGAGGAAAGAAGGAAAGGATGAGGAGAGCAGGAGAGGAGTGGGGAGACCATAGCCAGTGTCCAAAGCCGATTTGGTTCTTACCCTTCCCATGGCCTGCTGATCAGCTTCCCTGGATCTCAACATGTGGATTTTGTTTTTTGTTTTGGGGGGGGTTGGGTCTGTGGTTTTTTTGGTTTTTTTGTTTTTGTTTTTGTTTTGGCATAAGCCTGTGACCACATTGTGCTTTACAATCATAGGAATTCTAACCATATCCAGGGCTCTTGATATTCAGCATACTTAAATGCAAGTAGGCTTTTCTTTCTTTTTTTTAAATCTTGTGGCTAGTAAGTATGTGATTTGCAAAGGGCAGATCAGTGAAACTGCTATTTTGATACTCTGGGTTTAGACAGCTACTCAGGACTGGAGGTAGAAAAAGCTAGAATCACTCCTTTATTTACTGCTACTTTCTGTTAAACACTCCCTTTGCTACTCACTGGCTGGGGTCTGCCGGCTTGAAGAAATGCTTGCTCTACAGTCCTCCCTCCTGGCCTTGAGGCTCAACAGTTAGGCATGCATTTCCTCGGTAATTAGGGGAAATAGGGTTTCAAAGCCAGATTTGAACCTAATGATCAACATGCTCTAGTGGGAAAGTTGGTTTTAAAAAATAAGTAGCGAAATAAGCCTTATGTCTTCCTGGACAACACTCTCTTATTTTAATAACTCCTATACCTAAAATCCCCAGCTCAACGAATAATAAGTGTTTAATAACAATAATAACAAAAATAGTTCAACCCTACTTTGGAGAATTCATTCATTTCTCTCCACTTTATAACTTCCTATTCAATCATTGTCTATTAAATTCTTTTCACACCACACTCAGAAACCGATAACACAAAGTTACCAAGCATAAACATCTCTAGCCTACCTCTTTCTTGCAGTTTTGTTCCTCATTTTTCTTCCCACTTCCCCTTAGGGAGGATTTTTCTCTCTTTCCTAAATGGGCTCAAGCCCACAATTAGCCCTCTGAAAGCTTGTGCAGGATCTTATTTTCAAACGTTTTCTCACGCAAAATGCCTTTAGGGCTCTAATCTCAACACAATGATCTCCAAAAATACATGGCTATTTGGGGGAGAAAAGAGAAATTCCAAGAAGCCTGGTTACGAATCAGTAGCAGGCTCTACAAACAGTCATAGCCATAAACAAAAACCAGAAAGATTTTCACGTGTACCCTACTTGAAATATCACTCTTTAGTTTCTCAGCCACACTTCCTAATTATAAATCTTCTGTTAAAAATGACAATATATCATTGGGGTCATTAATGTCAGACTGTTGTCTGCTTAATATTTTCTTATTACCAGCCCTTTTTGTCCATCCGATCATCCCCTTGCTTCTATGCCAAATGGGTTGTGCCCAAGGCCTTCAAACTGAGTCATCTAGCAATCAGATGTTGTCTACTCTGTTCATCTCACTGACAGCCCTGAGGGACCCTGTCATGCTTCTGCCTGAGCCCTCCACATTCCCTTGAGTGAGCTATTTCCCATGCTGTGTGAACCACACTCTATCTCTACTTCTCCCTGGAAGTTTCAATTCTTAAAACTTGGTAAAACTGAATCTCTTCTTCGTTTCCCTCCAACAAACTGAATTCCTCTCTGGGGGGGGTACACTTTTCTCTCAGAATTTTTTTTTTTTTTTTTTTTTTTTTTTATCTTAAAAACATCTTAAGAAAATGTATTCTGCTTATTCAGGTATTTTCAAAATATGTTTAAGCAATGGTTATCCCTGAGTATAGAACTGAGGTGGTTTGGGGTAGAAATTGGGAGGGGAACAGGGCAGCTTTACATTTTATTTTACTTGTTTTTGCTTAAGGTGTTCATAGTGATGTACTACTTTTTTTAAAAGATTTTATTTATTTATTTGACACACAGAGATCGAGAGAGCAAAATTGGGGGAGGGGCAGAAGGAGAGGGAGAGGCAGGCTCCCCGCTGAGCAGGGAGCCTGATGCCACACAAGGCTTGGTCCCCAAAGGCAGATGCTTAACTGACTGAGTTACCCAGGCATCTCAGTGATGTACTATTTTTGAAATTAAAAAATATTTCTTTTACTCAAAAATACCTTTACATTGTTCAGAAGGAAAAAATACTCCTCTAAGATTATGGTTAGCGAGGTTTTCATAATTAAATGGTTATTCATTGAAAAGAGGAGAACAGAGATAGTGAGAGACTGCGTATCTCAGGGAGACAGTATTGTTCAAAGTCAGCATTTCCTTCACTTGCGTTTCAGCTGTGAGCATAAGACCAAGTTCTGTGAGTATCACAGTATAAAGGCTGAGCATAGAGACAGGGTGGATAATCATGAAATAAAACCACGTAGGTTATTTGGATGTACTTTAAGGAACTTCTGATTTAAAAGGAAAAGGTGCCTCTCAATTTTTCTTCTACACAGTTTGATATATTCATAAATTTTTAAAAATCAGCATATGTTGCTATTGTAGTTAAACACACACACAAACATGCACACACACACTCACACAAAATTCCCATTCTCCTAAGGTTGATAAACTTAATCAGGTTTCTTCTCCAACACCTAGCACTAAGGTATGGTATTTGCCAGGGTCCCTAGAGGGACCTAGGGGGTAAAGGGCCCTGTGATGCAGTCCACACAGGGCATCCTTCTGGGCAGAGAGCAGAGCAGTGAAGGGTGAGGAAAAGACACAGAGGGAAGAACGAGAACTCTTCAGCACAGGTGTGAGGATTAGGTTATTTTAGTAGTTATATTTTTACAGAAGATCATATTTAAGTGTTGAAGCATATATTTTAAAACTCTGTCACTGCCATTATATATCCCACAGATAAATCTGCCTGGTGGGTCTAAGTGGCTGGATGCTGGCAACCAGATTTGCAGACCTAGAGAATTAGGGGCAAATTGCCAGTCTCTGGAAATACTCTTTTCAATGACGATCTATTTAATTGTGACATATGTGGGCCATGATATTCCTTCAAGCCCAGGTGTAGGTCTAGGCCCTTTAAATGAGCTGTCTCTCAATTGTCTTCCTGATTCACATAATCTATTTGCAAATCTCCAGGCCTTTCCAAATTTAATTGCTATGTCTAACATTGCAATCTGAAAGTCACCCATCCCCAGAGTCACATTCCAAAACCTGAATTTTTATACAGAAAAGATTCTACATATAGAATTAAATTTGGTCTCAGTGTTTTCTATACAGTAATTTTTAAATGGTGGCATGTGTCTTAAATCAGGAATTCTTCTGCTTTTTTATTTTACTCAGAATTCATTCCCTCTTTAGGGAATTTTTTGGGCAACTCTATCTTACCAACCACCTTAAAATCTCTCTGGACACTCTCCTTCTGGTAAGTACAGTCTTGCTTCTCTGAAAAGCTTTTCCTCATGATAGAATCGTAAACGAGAAATGGTCTCAAAGGTTAGCTACACCAACCCCTTCATTTAACTGCTGAGAAAAATTCTTCCTGCTTTTTTCTTTTTTAATGACAGTGCTTAGATTTCAACTAATCTCTTCCTCTCCCATTTGTTCTCCAGTATCATTTATCTTTCAGTTAGAGTCTAAAATCTGCAATACCTCTAATAACTTGAGATAAAAACAACAAAAACTATGGGGTTTCTCTCTCCCAGAGAGCCTTTCCTATATTCCACTCCTCAAATCAGATTGTTTAAGACACTGGAATTCTTGTTCTTAGTGTCCGGGGGGGTTGATAGGAGTGTAGACTTTTGTCTCGAATGGTTGTTTTCTTCTCTGACCTTCCAGCACCTAATGCCAGCACCCTTTCCACACCTAAATATGCTTTGCCCCAGAATTTCTCTGCGTCCTTGTCGTGGAGTCTACTGGGGTCCTTCTGTGCAGCAGGCACATTCACAAGCATCCCCCGCACCCCCAACACACACCCTTGATCCTCAAACACCCCTGTGATGTGGAATTATTGTTCCCATTTTAGAGGGCAAGAAAGCAACACTCTGAGATCAAGTATCTGCCCTGAGGTGACTTAGCTAGCTGAGGGCAGAGCCAGTATATAAGCCCGAGTTTTCCAACTCCAACGTTTCCACATCATTATTTTCTGTATATGTTACTGGCTGAGCACACTGTTCTCCCTCCTCTCTTTGACACCCTCCTAACTCACTCAATCTACATCAGCAGAAGAAAGATAAGAGAATGATGGAGAGGAACCGATGACCAGCCCCTCCCATGGTCCACCTTGAGTCAAGGTCCCCCCAGAGGCCTCTGCTTTTTTTTTTTATAATCGCCGGAAAGAATCAATAGTGTTAATTGGTAACCACTTCTTCCCTCCTGCTTTCCATCCTCTTGTGAATATTAATTTAATGTTAGGTTTACTGCACCTTTGTCTAGTCGTAACTTCCGTGCTGTGTTTTAGGTTTCGTTCCCACTTCATTTCATGCAGGCTCATTTTTCTCCATTCTTGATACAATCTTTTAGAGATTGTGACAATCTGAAAACTCTTCCCTATCGATATTTTCCTACAGTAGAATACTTCTGCCCAACTTTAGGGATATGGCAAAGGGGACAGAGGAGAACATATGTTCCCATGAAGCAGTTTATAGTAGAACTCCCCCCCCAAAAAAAAAGAAAAAAAGAAAGGAAAAGCCAGTCACACCAAAAGATGGTCCATAAAATAAAACTATTGATACATTGGACTTTATCAAAATTAAAAACTTTTGTTCTTCAAAAGATCCTACTGAGAAAACAAAAAACAAGTCACAGACTAGGAGAAAATAATTGCAAATCATATATCTAATAAAAGACTTGTATCCAGAATATATAAAAATGCTCACAACTCAATAATAAGACAAATAACCCAATAAAATATAAGCAAAAGATTTAAATGAATATTTCATTAAAGAAGATATAGCAATATTTAATAAACATATGAAAAGGTGTTCATGTCATTACTCATCAGAGAAATGCAAATTAAAACAATAATGACTTACCTTTTCATACTCAACAGAATGGCTAAAAGCAAGACAGACAATAACAAGTGTTGGAGGGGACATGAAGAAATAACCTTCATACTTTGCTCATGGCCATGTAGAGTGGTAAAGCCACTTTGGAAAATAGTTTGGTAGCTTCTTAAAAAGTTAAACACAACCTTACCACACAATTAGCAATTCTACTCTGAAAGTATCTACCCAAGAGAGAGAAAAAGCAAACATCTACAGAGATTTGTACAGAATGTTCATCACGGTGTTGTTCATCAGGCCAACTGAAAGANAAGAGCCAAACATCAGGCCAACTGAAAGAAGCCAAATGTACAGAAGAGTACATATTGTATTCCATTTATAAGAAATCTATAAAGACAGAAATTAGGTTAGTGTCTTAGCCCGAGGCTAGAGTGGAGATTTATTGCAAATGGGCATAAGAGAACTTTCTGGGGCAATAGAAAAGTTCTAAAACTGGGTATGATACTGGTTGCCCAACTGCCGTTTGGTTAAAAATAACTGAACACTCGCAATGGGTAAATTTTATGGTATGTAAATTAGAGAATTGTTCTTTATTTCCACTTTGCTAAGTTTTTATCTTTAGCTTTATTGACTTTTAAACCTATAAACCCACACTACTTTGCTATGCATTTATTCATTTCTGGTAAATTCTAGAATCACATAGGAGAGGGGGTCCAAACACGTTACATTGTCCCTTGCTCAGCAACTGAGCAATCTAAACCACAATTAGACTTTAAAGAGTGTGCTGATTTCCTTTAGGGAATATACCCAATTTTGATAATGTAGTCAACATCTTCAAAACCTAACATTAAACAGACTTCTCTGAAATGCTGACTCTTATGACTGAGAGAATGGTTTAATTTTGTTCAGTCAAACAACTTACAGACAAGTGGTGAAAAGAGGCCATATTTTTTGCTTTTATCAGGGTCAACTTTTCTAATCAAAATCTGGATCCTCTGTTACCCATCAGATTCAGTTTCTTCCTGCAAAGAGGGTATTAACCTACTCTGGTTTCACGTTGGTAGAAGGTCAGGAATGTTAGCCACGGGTCCTCACTCCATCTAAACATCATGTACCCTGCTTGCTTTAGAGCTGTGCTATTTTAGTAATGAGAATTATCCCACTTGGGAAAAGGGCCACAGTGGCTGAAGAAACCAGACAAGGGGTTGCTAATGGATATACTCTCATTGATCTGGCTTTCAGTACCTGGAAAGAAAGTACATTTCCTTGTCAGACTATTTACACAGTTGTTCATTCCACCTCAATTATAACCGGTCTCTGTGCTGAACACCTGAGGCAGTTTACCTATCATATGCCAAATGCTTTAATATGTTAAAGTAAGAAGTTGTAAGACTCTGTTTGGCAAACGTTTTCAGCAACAACAAACCAGTCACAAACAATAGAGGAAATTAGATTGTGATTCATTAAATAACTCCAGCTTAAATGCCATGATCTGCATGGATTCCTGGAGGGATCACAAGCCTTGAGTTCTTCCTCTGTTTATGTAGGCCTTTGGTATATTTGAAAATGGAAAAGCAGTTGATAATGCATGTCTCCAGAAGTACAGCAAGTTAGCTGCCAAGAGTTCACAATAAAGTATTTACCTTGATTATTTACTAGTATGTGGCTATCAGATTTAAAACTAAAAATTTTATCAATCTATTGCTTGACTGATTGATTGATATTTGGCAGGCACTGAGAACAGACTCCTCCTGCAGAGCAGACTCACATTAACCAAACTCACTGGGACTGATATATGCAAACCAGAATGACAATCCATGAATTTACCATGAATTGACAAGTCATCCAGAAGACTCAAAAACTTGTGTTAGCAAGTTGGTACATCCTCCTCTCAGCCCCATCCATGGGAAAGCCAAGTATAAACAGAATTACCAGTGTATCTCCTGTACATTTTTAATGAGAAATACAACTGTAAGGCTGAAATAATCTTGGGTTTCCCCCACTGCACCATCTCTCTCCATCCTTCCCCCAACACTCCCCTCAACCCCTAGCATTTTCTCTCTCTCTCAGCTTGTTACATGGTGAGCTGATTTACCCAAAGGTGATGATGGAATCACAACAACGGTAATTAATCAACCCTAAGGAGCATCTCTCTACTTAGAAAAATGGATGCCCTCTCACCCACCAGAGGATCAGTCCACTATGAAAATGGAAACATTTCAGGCAGTTTGGCCAAGAGACCCCTCTTGTGCTGTACTTGGATAGGTTTCAACAACCTCAGCCTGCTCTTCCACTCTTGTCTTTGTTTGCATGGTGAGCCGATCCAGCTCTGACTGGTACACTCAGCCAGATACAGTCCTTTCTAAAAGGCTTGTAGTCATTCCATCTCCTTAAGGATATGTGGGTTATATTGATTATGAAACATGATGTATTGGTTTCTGAGGCTAATTTATAATCAATATGTTGTAGCAGAGTCACGCAGCGGAAGCGTGCTGGGTCCATAATCAATATGTTGAACAAGAACAATTCTTAGGATGGACTCATCAAACAGCTTTCTTTTCTGTCCCCACTGTCTCTTCAAATTCATTCTTCAGGCTAGTTCTTCTCTAGTCCCTAGAAAAAAATCTGGAACAATCCCATGATGTTTCTGTTCACTCTGGGAATATGTAACAAGTTGTGGTTTCAGTTAAATAAGCAAAACACCCAGCTTTATATATTCATTGAAACTCCAAATTCATTTTAAAGTTGAGAGTCTTCCCTTCCTCTAGCTTGTAGGTTACAATCAGATGGAGGAAGGGGCTTGGTTGGCTGCTCACTGCGTTAGTGTGTTCAGGCTACCCCCAACAAAACACTGTAGACTGGATAGTTTCTACAACAGAAATCTATATCTCACAGTTCTGGAGGCTCAGAAGTCCAAGATCAAAGTTCTGGCCATTTCAGTTCCTTATGAGGACTGTCTTCCTGGTTTGTAGACAATTGCCTTCTAGCTGTGTCCTAATGAGGTGGACAGAGAGATCTCTCTGGTGTCTCTTCTGATAAGGGCACTAATCATATTGGATCAGGGCTCTATCCTTATGACTTCATTTAACCTTAGTTACTTCTTTAATGGCCCTGTCTGAAATTTAGCTACATTGGGGGTTGGGGCTTTGGGCTTCAACATTGGAATTGAAGATGAGGACACAATTCAGTCCATTTCTCCACTTTCACTCTCTTTCACCACCTTGCAACTCCTCCTCCTCCTTCCCTCTTTGTACTTAGTTTCTGACCCATGAGTATAGGGAGAGAGGAGATTCAAGGAAGCAGGACCAATTTGTACTTGTCTGAAGCTGACCTGAATCTTCAGCACACCCAGCAGGCCTGGCAGAGTGTAAAACCCGATTCCTTCTCTTAAGGTGAAAGTTTGTCAGCTCTTGGGAGTCCTTCTTAATAGGGTTGTTCCAATCACCTCCTGCTCCATGCTTACAGCTCTTTGCTTAACCCCTAAGAATTCAGAGCCGGTCTCTACCCTCTTCCCGCTACAGCCCCTTCTCCACTCCAGTCAACCCACTTGCACAGACTGGAATCATTCCACACCAGCTCTCTCTTGAGTGGGAGCCATTATGTCCATTGGAAACCTTCATGCTTCCTTTTACTTTCTTCCTTTTGATTCCCCAACTCTGAGAGAACAGGCCAGTCACGATGCAGCTCCAAATCACCTCAGCTCCTGCAGTCAGAGCATCTGTCATTCTTAGGTTTCCCAGGTTGGGATCAGAATTCCCTTCTCCTCCCCTCCCCCACAAACTGCAAAGTGCAGAGGACACATCGCTAGCTCTCTGAGTAGTGTCTCTGAAGCTCATCTCCCTGGACCTGAAGGAAATGGGAATCACCCCCTGATGCCACTCCCACCCCTGCCCTCCCTTCTATAGCAGATATGGTGAACTGGTCTCCAGCATCGATTCCAATTTCTTGTCTTCTCTGCTTTCCTGTACTGCAAAATTGAAAATCATCATTTTCAGATTCTCCTGCAGTTAGGATTCTGGATAAAAATCGGGTTCTGTCAATTGAAGGCACTTGAACAAGACTTAGAAGGCAGAATGGAGCAGGCAGGTGGGGCAAGGGACTTTCTCCCTCCCAACAAGGCCATGGAGATGGACACAGTACTTTTTGGCCTCCATGATCCAGTGTGCACTCATTAGCTTCACAGACACAAAGAAGCAGATGCATCAGTCCATGGCAGACGTTTTCTTCTCTCTGGATCACAGCCCCAGTGGTATGAGCTTGACGTCATGGTTCTAAGTTCTAGTGTTAGCTTCTTGACTCCTCATCTCTGGAGAGCGGCCAGAGTGACATCTTACCTGGGGGCACATTCAGTGGGTCTGCCCCAAATGTCAGCTTCTGTAGGCTGAGCCCAAAGACTGCTCCTCTAGCCCTTCTAAAACGTTCAAACCACCAAATCTCTTGAAATGAACCTCATTTTGATTAAAATATCTAGAGCAGTTTCTGTTTCCTATAAACAGTCTCTGGTTAATCTACCTCCTCCCCTTAGGAAAGGCACTAAAGAATGAAATTCCCTGGAACATCGACAATTAGGTTAAAACTTCCATTTTAACACCCTCTTATAAACTCCCTGAGGGCAATCCTTATTTTCAGCCCTTGCAGAACCCTTCACCAGAGCTCCTATGTCCTTATCAGGCTTGAGCTTACGAAAAGGGCCCAGTGTATTTAAAATAGCACATTTCACTCACAATGAAGTTATCTTTATTTATATATCTTAACATACTTGAGAATCTACCCAATATTTTATTTGACCAATGACAGTATAACTATTCTCCCTATCCTAAAAGCATCAGCTAAATCCATGGACTCTCATTCGCCCTGGTCTTGGGAGAAGGAGAAGAAGGAGACAAACATCAGGAGCCTGTGAGTACCAACTTCTCTTCCAGAATACTTCACCAACTAACACTGCATCCCAGATCGATGGATTCTTTGGTTTAAGTCTTGTTCCCTGTCTCATGTGGACAGGCCCAGTCATTGCAGCAGCCGAGTTTACAATCCAGGAGTGCCTTATCCGAGCTCGTCCTCACCAGTCCTCAGAGCAAGTTTTGAAGAAGAGGAAGAAGAGAGAACATGAGGACCATGGCCAGCAGTACAAAGGATTAAATGTGTGGCCTGGGCAGGATTTCACTTTCTCCAATCTCCCAAAACACCTCCCACAAAGTAAGAGAAATATTGTTTGAGATGACTAATGAACTTGCTCTTCATATAATGTAGAATGTGGATAAAAACATCTTTTGGAAACTCTGCTATTTGTCTTGATTTATAGAATTCTTAAATAGCTGCTTCTAAGCTTCCCCCACTATAGAAACTGGGGAGCTGCCACAGTGACTCAGGGCATCCGAGGGGGGAGGATGACATCCAAGGTAGGAGAAAACTGGGAATGAGGGAGCAGAGACCCAGACAGGGTTGGCATCTCCACTGCAATTTTGCCTAGAGGCAACATACGTTGTTTTTATAACCTTCGTCATTGGGATGCATGAGCCCCCCCCCCCAAACTACATGAAAACCATTCTCCTCCTCAAGCTTGCATCATGCCTTTTTATTCCAATCTGAGTCATGGCAATGTTCTTTGAGTCATCTGCCAGGACTTAATCAGAATTTCACAATGTCCTTCCTATGTGAATGCTTTCTGGCTTCTCTCTTAAATTTTATTTTGGCAACAGAATATCCTTTGAAAAAAATGGCTCCAAGGATCTCCACACAGTTCCTTAGTCCCTCCCGTGGTCTCTCTCTTCTCTTCGAGGGCCCCTGGCAAGGTCACCGACTCCCTTTGTCCTTCCTTCTTCCCTTGCCCGTTGTGTCACTTTCCTGCCTCCTTTCCTTGTATTATTTTCTCCACTGAAAGCTTCTTCCCCCTCTCGGTGCCCTTCTAGTCCCCCAGGGGACAGTGACTTCGCTGGCTCAAAAAGAAAGACCCCAGGCTGAGAAGCAGGCAGATGGCTCAGTGCCCTCCAACCTTGGATGAGTTCCGTAAAGCCTCAGGGCCTGTTTTCCATAAATTCAAATGGTTCTCAGTTTATATCCATAGTTGGTTTAAAAGCATTTAGATAAAAAGCGTCCCACGGCATAGGTACATTCCATCCTCACACAGAAAGACTCCTACCTACCACTACATAGAAAACTTCTTAACTGAAAGTAACTTTCTAAATGTTTACCAATCGGAGGCTGGCAAAATAATAAGCATTCGTTAAAAAGCATGAGGTAGCTCTTTAAGTACAATGTCTAGAGAGTAAAAAAGCAGTTTAAAGCAGGGATTTAGAACTGCTTTTTAAAAAATCTATGCTTTATGCTATGTGTTAGTACTATGTTAACTATTACACATAAATTTGTGTGCGCTTAGAAACAATCTGAAAGGGTATGGACCCCATGTAACAGTGTTTGCTTTGAGAGGAGGAGGGGCTGTGGGAAGGGAGAAAGGAAATTTTGATTTTTTTCCATGTTTCTGTAATTGTGAAACTTTTACCAGCATTTCCTCAACAATTAACACCAATTTTGAATAATTTAGGCGTGGGGGGGGAAGCATCTTCTGTATCCTGGACTGGAGCCTTATTGGTATGTTTAAAATCTTGTGAAATAAATTAACTTACAGTTTATTCATTAATATACAAGTATTATAAGCTATAGTTTATATATTACTTATTAACCTTATCATTTTCCTTTTATTCCCCTTTCACAAAACTTCATTTGTTTGTTAGTAAGTAAGTAAGCAAACACATTGACCGCTTTGCCCTGTGGAAAATGAGAGCCAGATTTTTTTTGTTTTGGTCTCAGGTAGCATTCCCTCTTCACCCCCCTCCAACATCTCAACTACCCAAGCAAACCTCAGTGTGTAGCCTCGAGAGAGGAAATGGGGTTAAAGCCTAAGGTGAAGCAGAGTACTGAGTCTCCCTTTTCCTAATGAGGTTCACATCAAAGAATACTGTTTTATGTGATAAATTCATCACCCAGAGAACAGGTCCAAATTCTGCCTTATAGACTATAGCTTCTGTAGAGTGAGTTTACCAAGTTATTTATTTCAAACCTGTCTTATTGGCTGCCAGGCAATTTAGATGCATATGAAGTTTGCTATGGCAGGGGAAGTACTTGTGTTACCAAATGAAGCCATTTCACTCAAAACTTTTTTACTGGAGGAATTTCTGTGAGCTCGTTTTGTTTATAGTTAGCTATGGTGATGTACGGGTTATTAAAGTAGTGAGATACACACATGTGCACACAGAATCCGTTCACTACAGCCTCCCAGGATAAACTGACACATCTTTGATAATAGATCCCCCTGCAGCCAATGCCCGCAAAAGGAAATTAGTAAGAACAACTTGGGAATATGATTTCCCCCTTTTTCCTTCCTTCTACCGTCCAGCCTATTTTAAGACAACTGTATATAAACAGGCCGGTTGCCTGCATGACTCAGCCTTTGCTAATCACAGGGAACAGGAGTTTGCTTGGCAGAAGAATCAGTCACTGTTTCTAAGCTCCTACAATTATGGCTTGTGTAGGTGTTCTCTTCTGCCCAGGCATGAGAATTGAGTAAAAATGACATAAAAATTATGTGTCAATTCTATGCATCTACATGGAAATTGGGCATTATTTTTTCCATAATGTTAGTGCATTTCTTGGGGGCAACATCAACATTAAAATACTCAATACTTGAGGTATCTGGGTGGCTCAGTTGGCTAAGCATCTGCCTTCAGCTCAGGTCATGATCCTGGAGTCCCAGGATCAAGCCCTGCAACAGACTCCCTGCTCAGTGGGGAATCTGCTTCTCACTCTGCCCCTCAACCAGCTCAAGTTCTCTCTCTCTCAAATAAGTAAATAAAACCTTTAAAGAAATTAATAAAGTCCTCAATTCTCGTTATTTTTAAAAAGCATGTATTTAACTCTGAGATATATTAATTTGTGTATTTTCAGAGCCCAACAGCCATCAGCCCTACAGAAGCCCCGTCATCTCTCACTCACTGTTTCGATGCCTCCAACTGGCCTCGCTACTTCTGTTCTGGCCCCGCGACAACTGGTTCTCTTCACACGATGCAAAGCAATCACTTTAAAATGCAATGAAATGAGTCAGTCAGAGAAGGACAAATACCATATGATTTCACTCACATGTGGAATTTAAGATACAAAACAAAGAAGCAAAGGGGGGAAAAACTAGAGAAAGCAAGGCAAATCAAGAAACAGACTCTTAACTCTAGAGAACACACCGCTGGTTACCAGAGGGGAGGTGAGCAGGGGAGGGCGGAAATAGGTGATGGGGCTGAAGAAGTGCCCTTGTCATGATGAGCACTGGGTGATGTACGGAATTGTTGAATCGTTACATTGCCCACCCGAAACTCCTATTACATTGTATGTTAATTAACTGGAATTTGAATAAAAACTTCAAAAAATTAAAAAATAAAAGCAAGAATAAAAAATAAAGAATGATAGAATCTGCCGTCTGTTAAACCGTCTGATCCTGGTGGGTTTTTTGTGATGGACATCTTATAACCTCTCTATATATGGGAAACTAAAAAAATAAATAAAATGCAAATCAGGTCCAATCCAACCCGATTCACAAACCCTTCACGGGTTTACCACTGTGTGTCGAACAAAACATGGTGTGGGCCTGGCTTCCTCTCCACCTTAGCATTCGGCATTGTTCCCCCGCAGTCCAGGCGCGCAGGCTCTCCGTTGCTCCAGAAATGACGCCAGGCTCATGCTGCCTCATTGCCACAGCAGTGCCCACACTCTGCCTGGGGGCTCATCCCTCTGCTTATTCCCTGGGCCAGCACCTTCTCTTTCTTCTACTCAAAGTCTCCTCAAAATGCCTCCCCCGGTGGGTTCGCCAAAGGGGTCCCTCCTTATTTTCCTTTATAGCTTCCTATTTGTGTCCTTTTAAAACTTATTATACTCTGTAATTCCTTGTTCACTGTCTCCCTTCCCAGGTGACTGAAAACTCCATGTGCGGATGAGCCATTAGAACTTGCAGTGTGAACTGCTTCATTCAGGGACCCACCAGAGCCCCAGAGCCTGGGGAACTGACAAAGATTCTTTTCTTGACCAAACTTGGGTCAGGTTGTTTATCCTTGTTCTAGGCCCATCTGAGCACTTCCTTGCAAAATCCAGTCTTAGCAAGAACCCAGCCAAGTCAGTTTAATCAGAACCTCCCACCTTCAATATCTGGTGATCCTCGACCACCCCCAAGCAATATACTGTCACCCTGGCCTATCTTCAGTAAGAATGCTGTTAGGTAGGTTTAACCAAACACCCCTGATCCCTGGTGTTTCCTCTAAGTAATCTTCCCTGTACCGACTCCCACCTTATTATTTAGCTATAAATTCTCATGTGCCCATGCTGCATTCAAAGTTGAATCCAATCTCTCCCTCACATCAAAATTCCATCAAAGTGGTCCCCACATCTCTCATGATGGTCCTAAATAAATTCTGCCTTACTGTCTTTAACAACTGTCATTGAATTTTTTTTAATAGAAGTCTGGTTTATGAATTCCTGCCATATCATCAGTGTGAGTCGTCATTAGCAAAAACTGCATTAATGTTCTTGTTAACATTGTCAACTTTATTTCATTGGACAAATTGTCAATAGTAGTCTAAATCTATTAACTCTTTTCCTGTTGAAATCTGTAAAGATTTTAGGCCAACATCAAGGGTGTAGGATATAGGAAATGGCCAGCTTTGAGACAGAGGTGTTGCTTAGGTTCACTTTCCATCAGTTTGAGGGGTACAATCGCCAATTTTTCTAATGGGGTAATGACCAGGGAGCAGTTTGATAGGACAGGATACAGAAGTATGACTCAGCTCCCCCAAATCAAATCTTTTCACAATGACCTCACTTTATTTGAAACAATGGGAATTCCAGGATCATTGGCACATCTGTACTTAAAAATAGTAAGGAAAATATTTTAACCTTCTCTTAAAAGTTTCTGTATCACTGCCTCCTTCCATTCATGTTTATAATCAGTATGATTTTTATATGTATTCACACAAAGTATAAAACAATTTCTTTAGTTTTCGACAATAAAATTATTTGCATATTTGCAAAGATTTAATCAAAGCCACACATTGGAATCATTGTTATCTTATGAGAACTTAGATTCAAAATATAGAAAATTAAGCATAAAGCTATTGTAAGGCATACTTTATATTAGTTGCATAATTCCATAGTTTTGAAACAAAATAGCCATAATTGTTGCTACTGACAAAAGGTTGATTATGATAAGGATCTATTGTGAGTATCATGTAACTAATGAGTTGAAATGATACACATTTATTGAACTTCTACTATGACCTTAGGAAGAAGTGTCATGGTCCCTCCCTTCAAGAAGCTTAAGTTTAAGGGGGAAAAGGTAGCATATAGGTTATTACATTTTACATTTATTACATTATTGAGTGCCTACTTACATGTATTAAGTGCTCACTACTTCTAAGCTCTCTATTCATTTGTTTTATTCATATTCATATTTATATTTATGTTTGTATTCATATATTTTTTAATCCTCACCACAACTGTTCAGGTATTTTAACTGCATAGCAATTTAATTTTTAAGACCACTGAGGCTCAGAGCAGTTAATTGCCTTGTCTACTAACACACAAAGAAAGCTAGGGTTCCTCCCAGATCTTCCTGATTCAAAGGCTCAGAGCTCTTCCATCATAAAAAATGTGCTGTGGTCAGATACTATTCAGGGTCTTCCCAGGAATGCAAAATAAGACCTGATAATAAGAGTAGAATGGGAATTACATGAACGATGGACTATGTCCATTCTGTTCCCCATTTTAACCCCAAAACTCAGGACAGTGGCTGGCACATAGTCTGACCTTGATAATATTTTTAATTAATTAATTAAGCTTTGAAAGCAACAGATTCTGGCTCTGAGCAGGACATACAGAGGGAGATTGAGAAAATGACTCTTGGGTGGCTATAGGGGTCTCCTGGTAGCTTACAAAAATCTGATGTACATGTATTTTTCTGGACAGAGAGAACACAGCCTTCATCAGACTTTCAAAGGATGGTGACTTAAAGATATTTATAAACCACTGATATAATCTCTCCCCTCAATTTAAAATATGGGAAGAAGGGGCTCAGGAAGCCAAGCAATTGGTCCAAGGTTATGCAGCTACACAAAGACTGGGTCTGAACGTAGAACACAGATACACAGATTATCTGATCTTTAAACTTCCGAAATGCACCTATGAAAAGACATGTGGTGTTGTAGGACTCAGGCACAAGCAAATCAGGTTTTCCTCTGAAATGGACACTCAGCTTTCCAACAATTATAGAGGGCTATTTAATCAGTATAGACTCACCGGTGAAACAAATAATCCCCAAATCTCAGCCACTTAACATGATGAAAGCTTTATTTATTGTTCTCATCACATCTGATACGGATTGTGAGGCTTTCCTTCAAGCGACAATTCAGGCAACCCGGTTTCTTTCATGGAATGGCCCCACCATTTTGGGGTCTTTTACTTTTAGGCATGCAGGTAAGAAGAAAGAGGGCATGGAGGGTTGTGGAAACTATGACAGGGCCTCACTGCCACCCATATTCCATGGTTTCAACCAACTGCTGAAGAGACTGAGAAACCCAATCTTCCAGAGAGTCCAATAGGGTAAGCCATCATGCTGGTTTGCCTGGCACTGTCCCAGTTTTAGCACCTGAAGTTCCTATCCCAGGCCAACTAGGAGAGTTGATCAGTCTAGTGCTGCAAGAAGTGGTAGTGGCTTTAGAGAACATCTAACAGCCACAGGATGTTTGATACGGCCTAATAAATAGCATTATTTATCCCCTGCTCAACTTCTGAAACAATTGAGAAATAAAATAAGAAAGCTAGATGGGGGTCAACATAGTCACATTTTTTGGTGAGAAACGTAGATCAGGGAATCAGTCTTTTATCTATGGGAGAGGTTCCCTAATTCTGAACCCCAGAATGAGGTAGACTTTCCTACCTCAAGTAGTGCTAGACCTCTCATGTGGGAAGTGTGACGGGTGGAGCACAGAAGTCCCATTCTCTGTGAGCAGGTCTACTGCCAAAAAGAAAGAAGGAGCTGACCTTGTATACTCATTTTCCCCCAAATGTACCAAGTAGAGAAGCCACTCCATCTTCCTGAGGGAGGAGGAGGAGGAGGGTGTGAGTGAAGGGGTGGGGGGAGTAAAAGGAAGTCCAGGCCATTATAATAAACAATCTTCCCTCAGAAAGAAGGAAACGTCAGCCAGAGGAAAAAGCATTCCTGTGTAGTGAGGAGTAGACCCTGGAGTCTAATTGTGTGACTTGAGTGCT
The DNA here is from genome assembly GCA_002007465.1 of Ailurus styani. Lineage (NCBI taxonomy): Eukaryota > Metazoa > Chordata > Mammalia > Carnivora > Ailuridae > Ailurus > Ailurus styani. The sequence goes on from LNAC01000299.1 coordinate 991,347, forward strand.
GAGGGCACCCAGGACTTCAGCCCAGGAGAACTAACTCAAGGTGACAGGACTGGAATGTTACTGTACTTTAGTTGGAGAAAGATGCATGAAGAGCATAGACTAGAAAATAGAAAATGGAATCTAGGGGTGCCTGGGTGGCTCAGTCAGTTGGGCATCTGCCTTCAGCTTAGGTCATGATCTCAGGGTCCTGCAGTCGAGCCCCGCCTGGGGCTCTCTGCTCGGTAGGGAGCCTGGTTCTCCCTCTCCCTCTGTGTTCTCTCTCTTGCTCTCTCTCAACTAACTAACTAACTAACTCTTAAAAAAAAAAAAGAAAGAAAGAAAGAAAGAAAATGGAATCTAGAACATGAAAACCTAGATGTGTCCACCTTAGCACACTCTAGTTGTGAGGGAGGGCAGGAGGAAGTTTTTAGGGCTTCCTAAAAATTTACATTGTGGAGCCAGTCTCTCTTGTTTTGTACCTCTAATAAATTATTCCTCCTCTTCCTCCTCCACTACCACCACCACTTAAATATTTTTACTGTAAGTTCAAGAATCAGCATTCCGGTTTGTATGTTTCAATCTCTGCGACTTCAGTTAACACAGAGTCCCAGAGAAGGAGACCCTCCATCAGTATAGGACAAATCAGGTTCTGTGTTTGGAAGGTTGAAGATGAGGCCTGGGCCCCCATGAATTCCCACGGGATAAATGCCACCTTGAAAGTCCCCTTGAGGTGCCCAGGTGGCTCAGTCCCTTAAGTGTCCAACTCTTGATTTTGGCTCATGTCATGATCTCAGGGTCCTGAGCCCTATTTTGGGCTTCACGCTGGGGATGGAGCCTACTTAAGGTTCTCTCTCTCCCTCTCTCTCTGTCCCTTTCTCCCTCCCAGCCCCACTCATGCATGCTCTTTCTCTCTAAAAGAAAGGAAGGAAGGAAGGAAGGAAGGAAGGAAGGAAGGAAGGAAGGAAGGAAGGAAGGAAGATAGAAGAAAAAAAAGACACCCCACTGGACCATGCAGGGACCAAGCGTTTCCTTTGAACTGACATTATTACAGAGTGTATAACTGTAAGAAAATGAATTCCAGTTCTAGAGCAAAACTAACTAGACCAAACGAACATTCACTGGGCACCTGACTTGTTTTGCCAAGTCCTACATACTTTAAATGAAAAAAATAACCAGAGAACAGGTGTGGGAGGTTAAGTAAATTGACCAGACTTATATAACTTGTAGCTCTGAAAGATTGTATTCAACTCCAGGTCCATCCAGTTTGAAGAGTAATAATAATAACAAGAGGAGAAACTCAGTATAAATGTAGATACAAAGTGCCCTTGTAATAAGACTTAGAAATTAGAATGCATAGTTACCTAAGAGAGACTCTCTCTTCAAGTTCTTTTTCAAACATTCAGTAGACACACGCTGTTTGCAATCATTTTTGAGTCCTGCATAAAGGCAAAGAGATAATGCGGTCAATGAGAAACTCTGGGATAAAGGGAGCCTAGGGAGCATACTTTGCTATCCTGTCTGTGACCTGCGGTGCATGGAACAAGTGCTGTGAGAAGTGATAGAGACTCAGTATCTACATGACTTGGTCTTGCCTTTGCTTGCTCTTGGATTTTGAAAACATATTAAATTCCAAATTAAAATGGCCACACTGCTGCTTAATAAATATTCACTTTTTATAAACTGATGACAGGAAAGATTCTATATTTGCATTGCTTTTTGAAAGACCCCCTCGCTGGAGCATGTGACCAGAACCTTCCTCCTGGGCCAGAGGATGAGATGAAATGAATCTTTTTTTTTTTTTTTTTTTTTTTTTTTGGTGCAGATTCTGAGAACAGTGGCTTAACTGGGCTAGGGAGCCCCTTTGGTTAATGCCAAACTCCAGGTTGCACCCATACATGGACCTCTGACTTTCCTTATTCCTTATCTCTCACCCGTGTTCCCCTTAGTACAGGCATCTGGCCACATAGGGTAGAATCTCCTGAGATGGACTTTCAAAATGCATTAGCATTAAATTTTTTTGGTAAACCTTAGGTTGAGAATCACTGTTTTTACCAAGACATCTTAGTAGAAAAGCTGCCTTAAGCCTCACCTTGATTCAGAGTTTGGACTTTGTCTTGTGATCACTGGGGAAGCACTAAAGGGATTAAAGCAGAGAAAAGACAAGGTCACATTTTGCACTGTAAAAGATGAGTGCAGCTGCAGTGTGGAAAGTAGCCTGCTTGGACAAAGGAGCTGTGGTCCAGGTGGGGGAGAGTGCTGACCCGAGTCTGAACAGTAGCAGTGGATGGATTTGCAAGGCATCTAGGGACAAGAATCAGGAGAGCCTGGGGACTCATTGGAGGGAGGGTAGGGAGGTCTGCGTGGGCTGGAAAGAAAGAAATTCAAGATGAACTTCCTATGTTTGGAGCGGGACGCACTAACATGAGCACCACACATCACTATAGAAGTCAGATTATACCCCACCCGCTCTGATACTTAGGGTCTCTCAAATACCCTATACTTCTTCCATCTGTATGAGATCGATTAACTGATGGAGCTTTTTCCTTGTATTTTACAATTAACAAAAGGGTATTCTTTGAAAAAATTTGGCTTGGGGTCTTGATAATATTAACTCAGTTAAAACAATACATTGAGGTTCCTACTGAAATTATTTCTCTATTAAGTTCTCTGGAAGGCTGAACAAGGAACCAAAGCTTTAACCTGCATGCCTTAGGACTGAAAATACTCTTACTTCCTAACCTGAAACTTGGAAGTAAGCACCATCTTTTTAAATCATTGCAAATCATCTCTTCCTTTTCCTCTATGTCTCACTCCCTCTACCCTAGATTCTCTTGGGAAGCTTTATTTGGAGGTTTTTGGTCCACAGATGGGTGATACCTGACTGGACCTGGAGGAATTTACAAGAGACCGAGAATAACAATAGTCGTAAGGAAGAGGTAAAATCCGATCACTTTGTTTTTCAATTTTATTCTTTATATTTATAGTGGCTTCTTCTTGATTACAAAACAATAAAGAATTATTATCATTATTAGAAATTCAAATGGTACTGGAAAGTATGATACAGGAAGGGAAAAATACCCTGTCATCTCAGCCTCAAAGATAACCATGTTAACAGTTTGGTAGTCACTCTTCCAGATTCCTGCACTAACATAGGATTAAGGTAAGAAATGAGCCAGGCATTGGGCAGGGCCTAGGGCTGAGAGAGCATGTGGTTTTTTGTTTGTTTGTTTGTTTAAGATTTTATTTATTTATTTGACAGAGAAAGAGATCACAAGTAGGCAGAGACAGGCAGAAAGAGAGGGGGAAGCAGGCTCCCTGCCAAGCAGGGAGCCTGATATGGGCCTCGATCCCAGGACCCTGAGATCATGACCTGAGCCGAAGGCAGAGGCTTTAACCCACTGAGCCACCCAGGCGCCTGAGAGCATGTGTTTTTAAGAGAATGCTGGACCTGGTGGAGATGCTGGAGACTCCGTATGTGCTAGAAGAAGGCATGTGAGGTGAACATGACAAGTGGTAACGGTGGTAACAGTCAGGCCTTTCAGAGCCCTGTGTGCATGTACCTACTTGTGCACCTTTTAAAGATAGTGGATCATACTGTGGATTCTCTTCCCAAACTTGTCGTTTTTACATAGAGATCTTCCTACATCAGTACATTTAGAAATAGTTCATCACCTTAAAAAAGGCTACATAGAACTCTATTATTTGGATGTACAAAGTTTGTTGAACCAATCCACTATGGATGTGAGTAGTTTCCAATTTTTGCTCTGAAGAGCAAATGGACATTGCTAAGTAAATACCCATAGAAGAATTTCTGATGGCTTAATTTCTAGGATAGATATCGCTAGGTCCAAGGTTATACATATTTAAAATTTTGCTTTACCTACTGTGTACAAGATTGACTTATTTTCTTATACCATTACATTTGTTGCCAATTTGATGGGGAAAAAAACTCATTTAAAATTTTATTTTAATTAATATTGGGAATGATCACAATTTCATATCTTTCTTGCCTATAGGTATTTATTCCATGAATTATCAGTTCACACCTTTTGTAACTGAATGCTTTAGGTCAACTGCACCTCTAGGCCAATAAAGATGTTACTACAGAGTTTGTGCTGTCATATAAATAGACGTTTGCTCTGTTGGTGAAACAATGAAAGTCAGCAACCTTCAGTATCTTGGAGTCATTTGGATGCCTCTTAATTTTTATTAAAATTGCAGGGCATTTAATTTCTTTCATAACTACTATATTTGTTTCTGATCTTTTTCTTTTGACCAGTACCTCCTTGATCTGTGGACCCCAAAATTCTTAATTTCTACCAATTTAATCTTTGAAAGAAGAAATTTTAAAAGGCCTCATGGAATGCTTTGGGCTCAACACTTTCATTTTCTATTTATGGATTTATGATTTTCTGGGAAAGTCATTTCTGGGAAGGAGACACATCTCTCCTTTTGAATATGGTCTGTCTTCCTATTTAGACTTCACAGTTCTTCATCAGCAACCAGGAGAATTTGTGCCACTAGAAATCCAAATTAGTTCACATGTCTGTTCCAACTAGCTTTGAACTGAAAAACACCAGATTTCCCCCCCAACATTCTTTATACTTAGTCTGTAGCTGGACAAACTGAAATAGTAAGTGTTCCTAAGAATTTTGCCCCAGACTGCTTTCCAGATCATCAGGGATAAGAAAGAAAAACAAGGTAAGGAATTTTAAATACAAATGTAAGGAGGCATTGGAGTCATAGATTTGAGATGTTTAGAGATTGTAGAATCATGGGATTTGGAGTGAAAATGCCCTTTTGATAATGCACAGACCCACTCCCTTGACTGATGGGTGAGACCAGGAAGGGTCACATGTGCTGCCTGAGCTTGCCCAGTGAAGGAGTAACAGAACAGACCTGCAGTTTTCCTGATTCCTTGTCCAGAGTCTTTCTTTTTCTTCTGGGCTATCTCTTTTTCTTATCTAACTGGAGGAAGAACTTTATTATGAAGATTCATATATTGGGGCGCCTGGGTGGCTCAGTCGGTTAAGCGTCTGCCTTCAGCTCAGGTCACGATCCTGAAGTCCCAGGATCGAGCCCCACATCTGGCTCCCTGCTCAGCGGGGAGTCTGCTTCTCCCTCTCCTTCTGCCCCTCCCCCTGGTCCTTCTCTCTCTGTCTCTCTTTCACTCTCTCAAATAAAGAAAATCTTAAAAAAAAAAAAAAAACAGAGTCACTTTAGTGATCAAGTGTGACAAAGGAAGAAACTTCAAGAGATGAAGGGACTTGCTCAGGATCACCAATCACATGGCACAGATGACAGGCTTTGTCATTGCCAAAGATGGTTCTCTCTTCCAAATCACCCCAGCATCCTGCACCAGGGATGGTCTCAGTCCTCAGAGCAGGAGGGAACATTTTTCAGTGTCAGATTGTGGTGGTTTCCCTCAGAAGTGAAATGATAAGAAACTACCTGCTGCCAATGCTCTGAGAAGATGTTATTCTCTGTCCCTTAAGGTAGTCCAACCCTCCACTTACCTTACTGAAAATACGTCATCCTCGCTGGTCCTACTGGTCCTATTTCTTTATGGAATAGTGTGCATATTCAGAGTAGGTGTATTTATTTTCTTCAAGTAGTAAAATATTTCACTGCTTTCCTACTGTTTAAGCTAGGTTCTTTTGTTTATAAGGAATACTGATGTAAGCTAGCTTGAGATGGGGGTTTTATTGTAGGAACTGAGACAACTCCAAAGACTGAGACAGCCTGAGGAACTGGTCAGCTCCAGGGACCCACAGCTCTCTCCATCCCTTTATTATGGCTTCTTGCTTCTGCTTGTGCTTGTGCTCAGTTCTCTCCTCTCTCTGCTAAACTGGCTGATTCTGCTTATCAGAGTTTCTGAACTTTCTTAACTCTGGCTCGCTCATGGCTTTTGCTTACCATGTCCCTAACTCTCTCTCTGAATATCCTCACCCTTTCTTCTCTTGTTGATATAGGATCATTCCTTCTATGTTTCCTAGTTCCAGTTTTTGAAAGATAGGGAATCTGATTGACTTAGCTCATCTTGTTGCACTAGAACTTAAGTCGTAGTTATCCTCCAGATTATGCCATTGGCTGCCCATTGGTCATGTTGCCCATCCCAGTGCCAATGGACTGTGGACAAAGAAGGGTGCCATCACACAGCATTGCTTGCCAAATTTAGGGTCTGCTAGTGGGTCAATTTCTTTCAAAAGGACTGAGGAATCTAATGCCTCTGCTTTTTTCTTCTTTTTAATTGAGATTCAAGTATTGTGGATGTGAATGTTAATTGACTTTTTACAAAAGACTGTTAACTGTCTTTTGTCAGTTTGGGGGGAATTATAAAAATGTGTTATTCGGGAATTCTTTCAGCTATCTAACAGTGAGTTCTGTCGATACTTAAAATTTCCCAACTATGGGCTGGTTGGCTCTTTTCCAAGTACTTATATTAGGTTCCACTCCCTTGGAACTGAAACTTCCATGTGTCTTTGCCAGCAAATGAACACATATGCTTTGGCTTCTGAGCTTTGTCTGGAGAGTGTCTTGGGATTTTTACATTCCTGACCTGGCCTGTTCTTTGATGATAACTTTACTGTACCCAAATCTTATTCTCATATGTCAACCAGATTTTATGGCCTACTTGATAGGAATTAAGATCTTGGGAGGGTGCTTGGAGTTGGGTAGATATGCAGAAAAAAGGAATTAATCTTCACTGAGTATCTACCATGAACCTGGTGAGAACATTCCCATTTTGTAGTTGAAGAAGCAGAGATTCAGAGAAGATCAGACATTTACTCGCCCAATGACACACAGCAAGCAGGTAGTAGGGCTAGAATTTAACCCAGATCTACCTAATTCTAAATCTTTGGAATCTCTTTGTATCAGACCTTGAAGTTGGGTGTTTCAAAGGGGTGGGAAGAGGAGGCTATTCTAGGTGAGGAGAATAGAGACCATCACAGGTAAAGGTATAGAGGCAGGCAAATAGGAAGTGATGCAGAGACTCTCACCAAGAGTGGCAGATTCCTGTAGGAGAGAGAGATTAAATGTCAGAGGCAGCCAGATTCTTGCACAATAAAAAGGCCAGCCTAGGGTGTAACTGACATTTTTGGAGGCCTTGGGGAGTCACTAACGGTGAAGCATGACGTGACCAAGACAGCTGTTTAGATTAGAAGGATTAGTCTGGAGACAGGTGTCAGAAGGATTGGAATAGGAAAAGACTTGAGGTGATTTAGACATGCATAGCTATGGTGGGCCCCTGTAATCTTAGGCCATGTCTCACAGCTGGCTTCATCGTCTCAAGCAGGGACCGCTTTCAAGTCCTCTACCTCCTCCTCTTCTCTGTGACAATCACAAGCTTGCAACCATCAGTCCTCTGGGAACTGAGCTCTCCTATGAAGCATCACCTTTGATGGGGAGAAATGCTGTTCATCTCTCATAATGTATCTAATCAGAAGCTCCTAAGGGTTGCGTTTTTTAAATTATTATTTTTAAAAACAGAACTACTCCAAAGGGTAGTGAGCACCGGGAAGCTGAGGCTGTGGTCTAAATTTCCCCTGAAAGTCTTAACCACTGGTGAGATTTTGTATATGTATCAATCATACCATTTCCATCCTTGTTCTCTGTTCCTGTCACTCCAAGTGTGAGAAGAGATGGACGATTGAGACAAAGGAGAAGTTCCTAGGACTTTACCTTCTATTTCTTCTTTTTCTTTTCTGTAGTAAAATTACCATGAAATTATTTACAAGAAGTTGCAGGCAATCTGGCTAAGCTACTTGTGGATTTGTCTTGGGAAGACTGAAAATCGGTAAATTTTATTTTCGTCCCTGCCTTTTGCAGCTATGGAGGCTATTTATAAAGTTGGGGCATGCCAACGACATGATGTTGGCGCTGAAACAAGTCTTTCTGGCCCTAGAGATTAAGTAACAAGTTTGGAGGTGAGTTCGTTTGTCAGTTTTACTGCTGAGAAGACTGAAGGATGGGGAGTTTAATCCCTAGACCCCGAAGGGCCCTGTAATAATATAGGTGGAAACCCAGTGGATAAAAATGGTGACAGGTTGACCTGCCTTTTCCTTTTGCCCCAGGCTAAACTTGGAGCCTCTCTTCCCTGAAATAGCTCAAGTCATAAAACAAACTTACAACCTTGACAAAACAGAGGAAAAAGTCCTCTGTGCAAAAGTTAAACTGGTTATTCCTCCCACTGAATGAAATATTAATGAAACCAAATCAAAAACCTTAACTGGACACCCTCGATGTGTAAAGCACTATGCTAGCAGCCAAAGCTGAATACTTTTTCCTTAAGTTTAGGGACAGAGAATTTTTGTCTTGTCATAGTAGCAGTCAGTATTGAAGCAGAGGCGAGTTGTTAAAATTTTAAGTTCTATTTAACAACTCCAAGGACACACTCTTCACCTAGTGGTTTCTCTGCCAAGTGCTGAAGTCAACTCATGCATTCTCTGGTGCCTAAAGCATAGGCCATTCGATGTTTCAGACAATACAAGACCCGTGGATTCCTTAAAAAGCTGCATTTTCAGGGGACTCTCTGGATGTGAAAGCAGGCGCTGGCCATCAAGTCACAGGGCTTTGCTGTCAGACATGGAAGAAGGCCAGATGCTGCATGATTCTTAAACCAACTCCTTAGGGTAGCCTGGAGGCTAGGATCACCATTTTCTCCTTTTGATCCCATCACAGATAGATTGGGAGGATTAAAAGGGTTAAAAGAGTTTTAGGTAAGAATTGTAAAAAAGTAGGATATATTCAATATGATGGAGTTGGTCGAGACAAGCTTTGTTCACAGTTCTGTTGGTATCTGGTTCTAATCCAGGGGAGTGGTGATGGTCATATCTATGATTTATATCTCTAGGAATTCCAGGATCCAGGGCAGACTGGCCACAGTAGATCAGTTGATGATAGGTGTTTAAGCTCCCTGGAAAACAGTGGGGATTTAGGGATTCTTGAACAAAGAGAGGAGATTGTGTCTGTGCCAAACTCTTGGCAGGAAGAGGAACTCCAAGTAGGTAAAGAACTCTCTGAGGTGAAGGAGGGCCATAGCTCATATTCCCCATCTTGAGACATGAATTTTCTTCATAGTCAAGGAATTCTTTTGAGTACAACAGAAAGCTGTGTCTTCCTGTCCAGGGACTTAGTAAATTCCTGCATAGTGATGGCCTCAAGGGGCCTTCAAAATCTATAGTCACTCAAGGGTCAGACAATTCAAAATTATCTGGAAAAGTTTTATTTTTGTTTTTGTTTTTGCTTGGAGTGGGGGCTAGGTTACAAACCCTCTAGTTTGGAGAGAAACTGAGCAGAGCAGGGACTACAGGAGAATTGGAACAGCAGTAAAGAATGATAGCATTTATTAAGAAATGGAACGGTCTAATAGCACTGGCAAATCCTCAAGGAAGATACCAGGGATCACTAGGGAAGGGAGGGTCTTGGAAATTTAGAGTTACAGTAACTCAACCATGTGAAAGCTCAGAGCCAAATATCTTTATGCCCATCATCCAAGCTTTAAAAATCAACAAGGCCCGTGTAGCCTGAAAAAAATGAGTGTTTCTCAATATTCAGTGAAATGTTGGCTCCTTTAAAGTCATCGCCATTTTCATCAAAGTCTTGTGGTATAGAAGGATGGGGAAGGAAAACACAAGTAGGGACTGGTCTGGGTGGTATGCTAGCTACAGGGTTGGGGTGGGGGACAGAAAAGAGAGTCTAAGATTAGCTCTTGGGGTCAGAACTGTCCCACTATTTAGAGAGATGACCGACATGCCTGACACAATTAAATAACATTAGAATATCTGATTCAATGTCCAGTGATATTCTCCAAATGTTTGTCTAATGTGAAAATAGCACCAAGGGGACCTTCACACTTGCCTCAGGTTAGTTGCTGAGAATGTCTATCTTGGTTACGCCTTCAGTATGGGGGAAGGACAAGTCCTAATTTGGCTAAAACCAGCCTTCCTTATCCATTAGCTCCTGTGACCTGAGGCTGGTCAAGAATCAGGATTGACTGTGTGACACTTATCTCTTTCTTGATACTCAAACAACCATTTATAATGATAGTATATTGTTTACTTGTTGCTCTGTAACGAATTAGCCCAAAATGTAACACCTTAAAACAACAAGCATTTATTTCACACATTTTCCGGAGGTCAGGGATCCAGGAGCTGGTTAATTAGGGGGTTCTGGCTCAAGGTCTCTCTTGAGGTTGCAGTTAAAATGTTGGCCAGGGCTACCTCATCTGAAGGCTTGACTGGGGCTGAAGGATCAGTGTCCAAGATGGAATGCTCGTATGGATGGTGACTTGATGCTGGCGGTTGGTAGGAAGCCTAGTTCTTCACCACATGTACTTCTCCGTAGGGCTGATTGAAGTATCTTCATGATATGGTGTCTTGCTCCCCCCAGAGAAGGTGATCCAAGAGAGAACAAGGTGGAAGTCTCAATAATTTCTGTGATCCACACTCATAAGCCATACTCTGTCAATCGTCTGATGTCCTATTGGTCACGTAGTCAGCCCTATTGACTGTGAGAAGGAAGTAGGATACTAGGATACTGTGGATAGTAAGAGGTGAAAGTCACTGCGGCCCATCTTGGAGGCTGGCTTCCACAAAGAGCTACCATCTACTGAGAGCTTGCTGTGAAACAGGCACCTTGCCAAGCATTTTATATACAGCAACTCTTCAGGGTTATTGTTTTCTTATTATCCTCATTTTGCAGATGAAGAAAATGAGGTTTTAAGAGGGTAAATGACTTTTGCAAGGCTTTTCCAGGCGCGGCTTGATTTGCACTTCTAAAGAATAAAGTTCATGCCATGCTTTTCTTTTAGTGCACAAGCACTGTGTGCCTACGATGAAATGGGCCCTGTAAGTAGAATCTAGGAATCCAAGAACAGCAAGACCCAGGCCCCAAGGCACTTGAAAGTTACATGCACAAAGATAGCACTGTAATTAAGGTATGGCAGGGTTCAATCAACGAAGGAATAGGTAGGGTAGGAATGCCCTACTGGGGGTAGGAATACCCTTCTTATAGTCTTGATGCTTGAGATGTATCTTCAAAGGAATCAGGCGCTTTCTCAACTGTGAATGCATTACTACCTTCAGGTGGGGGGAGGATCGGGGTGAGGACTTCCACTGATTCCCACAGAGGGTAACCATCTTTAAATCCCAGCTTTTGGTCTATGTTTGGTGAAGCTGGATGACACTTTACAATATGGCCTACCAAACGGAGCCCTGGGGTCCAGAATCAGGAGACAGGTTTTACACCTTATTTCCCCACTAATCCCCTATGTGACCTCTGGGAAATTCTTACTGGACATATGTCTTGGTTCTAGTTTCTGTTAAATGGGCATAAAGTAATATTTCCTTACATCATGAAGGAGGGAGAGTAATGGTGATGATCAAATAAGTTAAAAGATATAAAATGAAAAAAGTTTGAAGCTCTTCTTTCAGGAAGACTGAAGTCATGAGCCAGTTCTGCAATGTATTTCTTACCGCTGTCACCCTGTCCTATCCTCACCCTATAGACCCAGAGCGGCTGTCATTTTTTACTTCATTTTCACAGCTTATATTTAGCCAAGGGGAAAGAGAATCAACAGCTCCTGAGGATGTTTGGTATACTAGGCTACCCCTGAAACAATTTAGAGACACTGCAATTGTCCATAGGGAGTCATGTTGCTGCAAGTGGATGATGATGAACAAAGAGAAAGAAGTATAATATTTGCGATTGTGACATCATTTGTGCCTCGTGTCACTTTCAGGATGACTATCAGGCAGATGACCCTTTCTGAGTCTCACTGTTGCCGTGCATTTCATTCTCTGAGAAGTCAAGCACATTCATTTCTGATGTGATAATCTTGTGGTTTACTATTATGATTACATAAGCACACGAGCAACATTTTCTTGTGAACAGTCCTTTCATATGTATGTAAACCACAGCCTGCAGTCCCCCTGAAAGAGAGGAATGCTGAATATCCTTACCCTGAACTGGATGCTCATGGGGCAGGATTCTAGAAAACGGTCACCACTACCTTCCCATATATACTCTGGGCCCCATCATCATCATAGAGGAACAGACTCAATATTTTAGGAGAGTACAAAATTCCTCAGAAATGATTATTTCATATACACGTGAATCTCGTGTCATTATTCATATGAATAATAAAACAGGTTATTGATCTCTTTTAGAATCAAGTCAGTTTCATTTCATTTATGCTCTCTGTTCCTTCTCTCCCCTGGAGCCTTGGAAAGCAAGCCCCACACTCTCTTAGGCTCTCTTTTATCACTATGCAGTAGTGTCATATTGATACAATGTTACACACCTCAAAGGATGCTGGTAAGCCTGCTCCAATATACATCACGTTTTGAAATATTTTCTCTCTTCTGCCCAGGGAGGCTCAAGCAATTCTAGGGTGAAATTTGGCAACCCTGGATTAGGAAGTGAAGATCACCTTGTTCTATGGAAAGTGAAAGAGGAATTGAAGCAAGGAAGCTAAAGCTCTTCATTTGGTTCCAGATTATCTACTTGCCCCTCTCCCCTGGAACGCTATACTTACTGGTGGTCAAGGCCTTGTTGCCTGAGCTTTAAACGGTTTATGGCTTTAAAATATGGCTTTAAGTGCTTCATTGTGGTTAGAAGACATGTGTTAAGTATTAAAAGCCCATCATTTTTCAGCTATTACTCTTTCATTTTTTTATTAACATATACTCAAAAAACCTCTCATGTTGTCCCTTTGTGGTTACACACTCTCCCCACTCCAACCCCTGGGAACCTATGCTCCCTATAGTTTTGCCTTTTCCTAAAAGTCACATACATGAAATCAAACGTTATGTAACCTTTTGAGATTGTCCTCTTTCCCTCAGCATCATGCCTCTGAGGCTCATCCATGTTGCTGCATTTCCCAATCGCTTATTCTTTTTCATTGCTGAGTAGGATTCTATTGTTCTCCCATCCAAGTATTAACTGGGCCTGACCGTGCTTAGCTTCTATGAATCCGTAGACAATATGGCACTAGGGTAACCAAGCGAAGAAGTAGCTAATGTTTACCTTTCTAATTCTATAGTTACTTGTCATAACCATGTTGGGTGATCATCTGGAGACAAAAAAGAACAGGCAGTTTTTATTCCAGAGGCTCGAGTGCCTTGGGCTTTCAAAATCCCCCTGCACCCAGCACTTGTAATTTACACAAATTTACAAAAATTAATACATTTCATCTTCAGGTTATCCAGTGTGTGTTACTGGCACTATCTAATGCAGTGGTTACCAGAGGGTGATATGCCCCTCCTCCTGGGGACATTTAGTGATATCTGGAGACAGTTTTGATTGTCGCACTGTGGGAATGCTACTGGCATCTAGTGTGCAAAGGCCGGGGATGCCACGGAACATCCTACATGCACAGGACAACTCCACAAAAACAAAATAATTACTGGTCCAAATGGCAATTGTGCCAAGGTTGATATAATGTATCCAAGACACCTCTTCAAAAAACACATTTAGTGTGTTTTGGGTTGGGCCAAAAACATCGGCTGGAAAATGGTAGGCTTTTTGAAGAGAATCATTATTTTCTTCCAAATCTTAAATGGCAACCAAGGGAGTAAGAGTCAGAAAGAGGAAGAGAGGGATTATTCAAACACATAAAGGAGTTGTTCAAACCCCCTTCAAACAACTCTCATATACCCCACAAACTCTTGATCCCTCAGACTACTGTAGTTGCCTATCTCTGGACCACTACATTTCTACCCTCTTCCTGCAATGCCTTTCACACTTCTCTTAGCTTGGAGAACTCATTTTCAGGGATCACTGTCTTTAGATGCCTTGGCCAGGTATCTTTCTTTATGGCTCCCGTACAACTATCATGAAGAACATGGCATTTCTCCTAGAACCATTTAATTTACTAGTCTCTCATCATTGTTGTATCCTCTGCATGGAGTCCATTGTCTTGCAAAAGTTGGTGCTCAATAATTGTTGAACTGAGAACATTATTTTCTAGATATATTTGGATACTCATTCATCCATATGCTCAATCATTTAATAAAATTTATCAGGTATCTACTGAGTGCAAGGCAATGTGAATGTTAGAGAGACAGGAGTGAGCAAAAGACATCAATTCCCTGTCCTCATAGGGTTTACATTCTAGAGCGAGGGTTGGCAAACTTTTTCTGTAAACGGCCAGATAATAAATACTTTTGGCTTTGTGGACTATGCAGTCTCCACTGCAACTACTTACCTCCACAGTTGTAGTATGAAAACAGTCAAAGACAATATGTAAATGAGTGAGAGTAGCTGTATACCAATAAAACTTTATTTACAAAAATAGGTAGCAAGTATGATTTGGCCCTCAGACTAGTTTTTCAAGCTCTGTTATAGAGAGAAGTCAAATAATAAATAAATATAAAATTCAAATAGTAAATGCTTTAAAAAAAAAAGGGGCAGGAAAAGGAACAGAGAGGAAAGAAGGTGGAATTTAAAGTCGTTATTCAGGGAAGGCCTCTCTGAGGAGATGACATTTGACAGACATCTGAATGAAGTGAGGAAGCAAGGCAGAGGAACAGCCAGTGCAAAGGCCCTGAACTACAAATGTGCTGGGGTCTCCTGGGCCAGTAAGAAGGCCTGTGTGGCAGGAAAGATGCAAGCAAGTAAAGTAAGAGAGCTGAGGTTGCAGAGGTCAAAGGGATAAGACTGTGTTACCATGTGAACCTGGAGTTGATTCTGTGTGATGAGAAGCCTGTGGAGGTTTTGAGGGAATAACCAATAAGAAGGGGTCAGGGTGACTTTGACATCCACCCTCCTCCCCCAACTTGTCCACACAGTAGATTTGGGTGAGTTAGGAAAAGGTGCTTCCTATAGGATGAAGCAGCCTTGGATTTTAGTCTCCACTCAGCCCCTGTGCCAGGCATCTGTGGTTGGGATACAGTTTGGACATCACGGTCTGTGGTCTTAAGTGCTGCTGAAGTTACCTAAGAAACTCCAAATCAAATGGTATCAAATGGTATTCTTGAGACCTTCTAGGACTTTGACATTTTTGGTATGTAAGGTATTGTCATTAAGGCAATGGTTTCTGGGGCTCCAGCTCAGTGTTTTGGGGCAAATGGGAGGGTGCTGAATCCCTTCCTTTTCACCAGGGGTCACAGCCAATTCCTGAGACCTTTCAGCCCTCAGACAAGCACTTCCTTTTCTTCATTTTGAGGTAAGGCAGAGGAGTACAGATGAAGGAAACAGGGCAAGAGTAAGCAGAAAGGTGCCTAAGTTATGGAAACTTGTATAAAAGAAACCTTGTGGTGATAATGATGGCTTCATTTCTTGTTCTTCATTGAACTACAGGTTGCCAGGAAAGCCCTGTCACACATTTACATGCAGGTTAAATTTCTCAAAATCTGAGCCACAACAGCCTAGTAACTGTGGGGAATACAATACAAATGCTGCTGTGCTGTTGTCATTGTCAGTGGGTAAATCTCTTTAGCATCTTGATGTGGTTGGTTCTCTTGAATCTGATGGGAACAAACCAGTCATGGGCTCCCTCTCTGTTAGCTGGTCTTCCTTCCTTTTACTTATTGCTTTGGACGGGGATTCCGATAGACAAGGTGAAGAAATGAAATGCATTTTCATTATCATCACTAAATACTGAAGGGCCTTCCAAAATAACCCTAGACAAACTCATCATAGGCCAGCATTTTTTACTTTTCTATGTGCTTTTGGAGGTTTTAACACCAGGAATGAAAATGTGCTTTCCAAACAGTGTGGACTTTACCTAGAAGTGTTGTCAACTGAGTCATAATGAGCATCGTGGTTCATTCTTTTCCCATTGTTATCTTCACTAGGTGTACAATTTCCCCTAATCTCATGTGCAGGCAGTCTTTGACTTTTTACCCACAGGTCTGATTGAGTATCTTCTATTCATTTATCACTTTCTAAGAATGAGCAAATTGAACCAACTTAAAAATAAATATTCCTCTCCTAGTTGCCATGGTTGAATGCAATTTGGGTACCTCAGCTTAAAACAATAAAGATGAAAGTGATGGAATATTATTAATTTTATGCTAATAGGTATCTTCCAAGCTATAACAGAGGATGGGGCATCTAGTCCCAGAGTTGGACTTTAAACTTGGATCTGAATTTCAGAGTTGTTAGTAGGTATCTGAATATTAGGTCTAGAAATGTTGAACTGGCACACACATTGTGTTATTTCTAATCTGCCCTCTCTGTTTTCCAGGCAAAATGGACACTAGCTAAATATTCTCTGTTGAACAAACTGAGAAAAGTGAAATGTACCTTGGGTTGCAGTTAAAGACAGTTTAGCTGGTGAATCTTGCCCACACCCTACTTTGAGAGGGACTTAACTCACACTGAAGGCTGTATAATAATCTGGACATGGGAGTTATCTTTTGGGAGCAAATGGGTAGCTCCAAATGGTTTTGTTGCCTTTCTACAGAATATAGCCCAGGAGGAGTTGGTGAGGAACATGAGTTTGTAGTCTTGTTGCTTGCTTTTCTCAATATGGCCTATTCAGAACTTCTCCCTTGAAATTAGAACTTTATGCTAGGGAGAAAACAGGACCGAAAACAAACCTGAGGTTTCTCCTAAGTTCCAGTAAAGCAGCCTCCGCTCTGAGTCAGTGAGTGAAAGAGTGAGGATGCAGGAAGCTAGACTCCGTCACCAAAGAACCCAAAAAAAGGGATCTAAAATATTTTTTTCAAAGGAGAAGCATTAATAAAATGACGGGGAAGACACAAAATAGAAGAACAGAGAAAGAAA
Source organism: Ailurus styani (assembly GCA_002007465.1). Taxonomy (NCBI): domain Eukaryota; kingdom Metazoa; phylum Chordata; class Mammalia; order Carnivora; family Ailuridae; genus Ailurus; species Ailurus styani. The sequence continues at coordinate 1,008,060 of LNAC01000299.1, forward strand.
AAAGAGGAAGTAGAATTCAGGAGGAAAAAAAAAAATCATCAGGCATTAGTCCGTTGAAATGTGAGAAGGCAAAATCACACCCAACCTGCTCTAGCTGGGTTTACCTGCCAAAACTTTAACTCGGAAACATGGGGACTCCTCTTACCTATTTATCACAGAATCTTTAAGACGGAGTCAGGAGATTTGCTGGTTAAAGTAGCAATGGTGTGCTGGTTATCTTTGTTTCCTCCTATCTTTCCCAATGTTTTACACCTAAAAGTATGAAAGAATAATTTATAAGTATGAAATAATCAATAACTTATAAGCCATGTCCACAAATGCAAGGTGAAATATAAAATTGAGATGGTTTGGAGGAGAAAGAAGGATTTTAAAAACAAACCCAAATGATCCACATGAATAAAAGATTTATACTTTTGTTCCAGACCCATGGTCCACTGAGGTTAGGATTTTGACTCAAAGGGATAATAAAAGTTGTGGAAGCCCAGGGATATAGAAGTCCAGAGCTGCCATCCATACATGTTGGTTCACTGGTTAACTGCTTAGCTCTCAACCTGGTCAAAAACAAATCCTGCCTGAGTGAGCTTCATACTACTGATTCACTTATGGCCTTACGTCATAGTGAGATCACCCCAACCTTGTGCTGTGTAGTGGAAAACTACCTTCATATGGTCTTCCCTCTACCTGCAGCATCTGATGGGATCAACACCTGCTAACGTAGCAGTGTAAATAGAGACTTAGTCCTGGCCACGTCTGCTCCAGTCTCCTAGAGGCCCATCAACCAGGTGCTTCAGGAGTGTTTCATTTCGTAAGTGAGAAAAATCAAAGGGAATAGGTGTGGAATAGCATGGACTGTAGGATTTTTACCCAGGCCTTTTTTTTTTTTCAGTACCTATGTCCCTGAGCTGTTGTGCCCAAGCCATACCAACTCCGTGGGCCACATTTTGAATCAATAAAAGTTTCTTTCTTTTATCCCCATCAGTCGTCACAGGAAGTCCAGTTGTGCAGAAGCTCCTCTAGGTACTTCTGATGGTAACCCGAGAGTTATCTATTGTATACTCATGAATAAGTCATCTTGAGCAAGAACATCTGCCACTCCCCTCCTCCCAGAGTGGGGTGTCTGTCAGGGACATCTTTCAACAGAATCCCCAATCCCATGGTAATAATTAGTACTCTGTGAATTCCCAATGTATATTAAATGTCTGTGATAACGAAAAGCTGCTCTTTGACCTATTCCTAGGAATGGCCAGTGATAGATACACCAGGATACTGAAGTCTCCCTTACTTTAAAGGAGAAAGCTTCAAGACTTAGTAACACCATGATGATGGCTGGAAAAGATAGGTTGCTGTTATTTGATGGATTTGAGTAGGGTAGAAAGACAGAACAAATAATTAAGAGCCTAATTCCTTTCCACTTCTCTCTCATATCAGTATGATTTTAGTAGGTAACAGCAAACAATTAATTCCAGGTTTTTTCTTCTTAATTTAGGAGGAAACTTTCCCAAGTTAGACAAAGGCTCATTCTTTTTCTTTCCTAAGGAGCTGAGGATGTTTTTTCATGAGACATCTAGCATATGCCCCCCTCAACTTGGATCAGAATGCTATCTACAGAGGGTCATCCTATTTTCTCTCCTCTGAAAACATCCTTTCAACACAATAGTTCTCAATTTGAGTGAAGGCAACATTCTATATCCTCCCTGCAGTCTATCTACCTTTCCCATCTAGACTACAGTGTAGACCTCTGTTCTTTCTGAATTCCAGAAATGGAAGATGCTTTCAAAAACTAACACCTTTTAAAAATAGTGACTTTGGGCGCCCTCTGCTGTCTACTTAAGTTCTTCAGCTGTGTACCGGTGATAAGAGCAAGGCATGAAGGCAGGGAGGGGTTTCTGACAAATCCAAATATATACCATACACAAACATTAAGCATGTATGTGTGTCTACATATATGTATATATAACATATGCATATTATATGTATGCATGTCTGTATGCATATATAGCTTAACCGTTTTTACTCCATGGCCCCTTCAAGTTTCTGCTGAATCAATATTACAAACCACCTTTCCTGAAAAGTACACCTATGAGCATGTACACATACACACACACACACAGAGCCACCATCTGGGCACACAATACACAGACAGAGTTAATAACACGAGTTTTGGCATCAGACCACTTGTGCTTGCCCACTCCCTGCTATTACATCTACGGCTAAGAACTTGACCTCTCTGAGCTTGTTTCCTGATCTGTGAAATGGGGTTTTCCTGACGGTTAAATGAGATACTGTATACAAAGTGCTTTGTATTGAGCCTGACAATGGTTAAGTCTCATTAAATGTTAGCAAGGTTTTTGCCTTTGTCTTTTAAACCCTACTATACCAAGCCCTGTTGTTGTTGTTAAATTCCTTGTTACTTTAGCATCGGTGTGTCAAAGAAAACGTTGTGCTCATCTAAATCGGAAATGACATTTCCTCTGCTCTCCATAGTTCTATACAGGGAGATAAACCCTGTGGCCCAAAAGCCTCTTGTGATGTTGCTTCATCTGTCCTGGCTTCTCAGTGAGCAGTATTCATGTTGAATTATCTTCGGAGGTGCATGTGGCCATCCTGCCACCAGCGTCAGAACATACTCTTAAAACTGGAATTAATTAATTTCCAGCCATAAAAGTGAAGGCCTCCTTAACCCTCCTGAACTTAATGGTGACACAATGTGTCCCCCTGGAGTGAAGTGGGACATGCCAGGAGATTCTGCTGAGTTGCCAGGTGTGTGGCTTGGACTCGTGGATTCAAAATTGAATCGAGTTGTAGGGCAGTCACTTTGCGGGGGTTATACCTTCTATTGTGATGTACTTTGACAAGATGATCCTGCTGCCTAGGAATGAGGGCCATCTGGAGAAGTAAGTGACATGGGGATGCTGGGCTCTTCTGGGTGAGGAACTTGGCCTGAGTTAGGGCAAGGAAAAGGAATCAGGAAAGATGAGGGATCACTAATTGAGCAATGCATCGGGGGCTCCTGGTGCCTTTTCCTCTCAGGGCCTAATCAAATGAGGCCTTCTTCCATCCTAAGCACCCAGCTTTGGATTATTTCAGCTGCAGAACAGTGATTACCAGCCATATGTGGGGTTCTTTTCTTCCCCCTGGGCCTTCATTCCCAGACTTCACCTTTAATCACCATGGTAAAGTTGCCCCTGAGGCTCTTGGAGGCCAACAGTCCTTGGAAGATCAACTCAGTAAGTTTAAGGCAGGCGAGTGGGTAGGGTGGGCTCTTAGGCAGTGTTCCGGTCCTCTTCCACCAGCAGCTGGGAAGTTTCATGTAAAGTCCTTGTGTCCTCCCCCTACTCTCCTTTCTTCCCAAATCACTTCTGTCTCAGATTAGCCAAAAGCCTAGAAACACTGGGGGGAAACCCCATGGAGAGAAACTATGAAAGAGGGCTCTGGCCAGGGTGTTAACGCACTTATCACCTACGCCCACTTCTCTGCCATCCCACTTCTTTAGGGCTTGGCTCTGTCTCATGTAAAACTAAGATAGAAAGAGCAACGGGTTTATGAGAAAGTTGTGAAATATTGAAAGCAGAGCATGGCAGGCTATACATATTAACTAAAACCTGCCGTTAATTAATTCACTCTTTCAAAAAATATTAAGGCCAAATTTTAGCATCACAGTATAGTAATATAATAAGCTACGTAGGAACTTTGAGGTCATATAAAAGAGAAGTAGAATAGTTTGTCCTTCAGGAGACACTAGATATATTAGGAAAAAGTCCCGTAACAACACAAGGTAATGTATTTACATGTCAAAATGAAAGACAATTGGTGCTATCAAAGATCAGAAAAGGTCCTCGTGTGTGTGCACGCGCACAACACGTGCAGACAGACACATGCCACTTGCTATCTATGCCATGGGGTGATGGAAGTATCACCCCGGACGTATCCCAGTCATTGACAATGTGGTCATTTGCACAGTTGCTCATTTAATGTCTGTTCCTCTTGCAGAATGCAAGCTCATGATAACAGGTCATCTTTTAATCCCCTGTTTTGACTCCATGTTAACAAAAATATTTTAATCAGGATTACACCAATATCAATTTTTGCTCAAGGTAGTTTTGAGGTAATGCCACTTAAGCCAACTTAATTCCTTAATTCATTTTTTATGTAGTATAAACCATGTCCTTTTAAAAAATCTTTTTCACTTTTCTGAAATATTTTCATTGGGGGATTAATTCACAATGATTTGGTTCACCACACATTTTTATATGGATAATGTATGTCAGATTTGTAGACAGAATATTATTAAGTAAATTTGAATCTTGAGTTATTTTTGTCAAGCTCTGTGCTGTTCTGCCATGTTGCCTTAGTTTACATGGATATGTATGCACATGTGTGTATATATACATGTGTCTCTGTGTGTGTATATATACATGATTTGAAAACACTAAAGAGATACATTTTTTACTAATCTTAAATCATAATGACCTGGGACTCCTGATTCATTGATTTCAGGGGAGGGGTTTTGGGACTGAGGTGGGTCAACATCAGAGTGTGGATCCTCAGGAGTAGAGGCAAAAGGCAGACATACACACCTCATCAGGTACTTGCTCAGGAGTCCAGGGACAAGGCCATACTTACCTGCTCTTCCCTCTTTGTGACAGTACAGACCAGAGGACCCAGAGATAGTATTTGAAACCCAAGTCTCCTATGCACATAAAACAAATACAAGTTTCCTTATAAAATAGTGTTTTAAATTGTAGTCCCCAGACTAGCAACATCAGCACCTGAGAATTTATTAGAAATTCACATTCTTGGACCTTGTTCCATATCTGTGGAATCACAAACTCTAGAGATGGGGCCCAGCATTCTGGGTTTGAATAAGCTCTCTAGATGACTCTGATGCTTGCTCAAGTTTGAGGAACATCTTGGCTATGAAAGCAAGTGGTAAAAGGAACATATCTAGAAAGACCAAAGATTTGCCTAAAGAAAAAGAAAATCAAAGCTTAAAATATCCTTTAAGCAAGATCAAGCCGCCCATGAATTCCTCTGAGGTTCTCAACAGGAGTAGAGAGTGCCTAAGAAGTTTTTGTTTGCTTGCAAAGAAACAGAGAAAGCTATAATTTCGCCTACTTGAATTGTAGCAGATAAATCTTTACCTCCCCATTATATTTTCCCAGTAATAGTCATTAGGAATTAGTTAGATTTTGCATTAATTCCTTGTATCACTGTCAACAAAACTGTCAGCCCAAATTGCCCAGGAGTGGTCTATTTCACCACTGAGTCTATTCTTCAGGAGAATTTTGATCACCCTGTAAGGAGTACTCTCTATAGAAGGAAAGAGCAAATGACTAGGTCAAGGGTCCTTAAGTTCAACATGGCAGGCTAAAAGTGTTCTGCTTTGGGAAAGGGATGCCTTCTTCCTGTGGCATCTTATGAGCCTTTCATAGTGCCTTGTCCTTTGTAGCTGCTCAAAAGTGATTTTGGTGAATGAGTGGAGAATCCATAAGAGTTCTACAGCTTGTGAACACCTGCTCAAAGAGGTGACACATGAGCTGGACCTTGAAAAATGGGCAGAAAAGGATGGATAAAGATGGAGAGCATTTTGGGTGAGAGGAGAAAAGGATACATAATAGGCTGAGCAAAAGCTTGGGGTCAGGTCTAAATGTTTGGGACTGAGTGGAAGGCATCAGAGAGAAAGCACTGTTCACAGGGGGATATGATGACAACCAACAACCAAAAAAAAGAATTAGTGAGTTAAATGAGTAACAGAGCTTTATCCAGAGGCGTGTGGAGAGCCCTCAGGAGGTTTTAAACAGAAAAGGACAAGTTTGTTTTGGAACTCTCACCAACTGTAGTAAAGACAGCTGAAAGAGGACTGAGGATGGTGGCTTTAAATAGAGAAGTAGCAATGGGAAAGAAGTTCAGAGAGCTTGCTGGAAAAAAGTCTCTGATAGTTTAAAGCATGTCAGTATTTCCTTGACATTTCCACCAATGGAAGCCAGAATGAATGCTCCCCTGCTTTGAACCTGGATGGGCCTGTAATTTGAGCGGAAGTGCTGCCATGGGACTTCTGAAACCAAGGGGCTTCTAAACCCAGGTCATAAACGGTGACAACAGCTTCTGCCTGGTCCTCTTGGGACATTCCCTAGTACTGAGCCACTGTGCTGTCAGGGAGCAACACGTAAATGTTCTGGCCCGAGTCTCACCTGAGGTCCCAGCATCAACTGCCATAAATATTAAGTGAGGAAGCCTCTGCGGTGACTCTAATCCCAGCCATTAAGTGACTAAGAACCACCTGAGACACTGAGTAAGAACTGCCTGGCCGAGCCGGTCAAATCTAACCATAATGAGAAAACGATTGGTGTTGTTTTAAGCCACTAAGTTCCGGCATGTTTTAGACATAGCAAGAGAGAACTGGAACACTCCCCTGATAACATCTAACAAAGGAGATATCTTTTTGTCTTCTTCTCATACTGTGCTGGACTCACCACGGTGACTTTTGGACTCTGAAGCAACAGACACTTTTATAATAAATGAAACAATCTACAAAGGCACGTAATAGAGTTGGGGAATAAGATGTTCTGTCCAAATATTCTCATTAACAGAATAAGTACACGCTTTAGGCAAATTATTGATTGCAAAAAACCCCACCATTTTTCAAAGAAATTATGAAATTTTAAAGGATGAAATGCTCACTATAGACTAAACAAACTTTTTCTTTGATGGTTCTTTAGCCTTCAGAATCATCTATTAATTTTGGGGGTAAACACGAGGCTCATTCACTCCCTCTGTACTCTTGCCCTTCGGCGTAACTTGTGGAAAGAGGTCGAAGAGCCCAGCTTTTACCAGCAGCAGAGCCACCATAGTTGCTGGCTGGTCAGAGCAGCAGGGCTTGAGAAGGTCATGACTGCTATTTATTGCTCACATTTTTTTTTTTTTTTTGGCTAATGAATGGTTGTTAGCTAACAACCAGGGCCATAGTCATAGACGGCATAATAGCCATTTGAATGCTCTTTGTGAACGTCAGAGAAGATAAAAGATAAGTTGGGGGGACAGGAAACACGCCCTATTATTCCCTAAGACTTTGAAGGTAGAGAAATCCAAACGCCTTTTTCTGCAAACACCAGACACAAAAAAAATACAATTAAGATTCTCAAAAAGCACCAAATGTTCCTTAAAAGGGGCTAAGGCTTCACAGAGTATAAATAAGCAGAAAGAAGAACGCGTTTGTTATAGAATTCCTCAGCTAGGTACTCACATTCTGAATGCTACTGACGGTAATAATAAGAGCGTTTATGTAGCACTAACTCCATACCACCCACTCTTCTGCTTGCTTTACATTTATTATCTCATTCCGTTCTCACAGCAGGCCTATGAGGTGAGTCTGATTACCTCATTCAACAAATGAGGAAAGTGAAGTGAGCCCGAGGTCATACACTAAGCTGTGGAGCCACTACCTAGTATTCTCTCTCTGAAGAGACATAACGGGCTCTGCTGGGAAGGGTACTGGATTAGGAATCTGGATTTTCATCTCAGTTCCACCTCCAACTAGTTCTATCCATTTTGGATCAGTCATTTCCTTCACCTGAAAGATGACGGAATTCAATTAGGAGATTCAGAAGATTCCTTCTACTCTAAATTGCTGATTCTATGAATAATTCTTGACTCCAAAAAACAATCAAGTTAAAAGTAAACCTTAGTTTTTGAAACAGCATTGAAGGAAGAGTGTACAGAACGCTAGGAAGACAGCTGGGAAGCTTGAACATCACATGGGCCTTTAGAAGCAAAAGGCACAACTCACCAGTGCTGTGTTTCAAACCATCACATGACAGCTAGGATGAGGAAGCTTTAACCTGCTGTCATGGCACGTTTATTTTTACAAAAAAAATAAAGTATCCCAAGAGAAAAGAGAAAATCATTAGCATGACACCTGTAGAACCAAATATTTATGATCCACATAAAAAATAAAACAATACAGACAGTATTGTGGGGTTTTTATTGGCACTTATTTTGAAAAGCACATGGCCTGCCCATGACCACAGCAGTAACCATCTAAATTTTAGTTTACCTGTCAGTTCTGAGGGCTAAATTCTGGGTTAGTTTGTGCTGTGGAGAAAACAAAACAACCTCAAGATGTTTTCTCAAGAACATTTTATTTCTCTCATTTTTGAGAAAATTTGACACTACTGAACCTTAAGTGAAAATTTCAAGTCCATATAAAGGTTCGCAAGTATCTTATTTAAGGTCACAGATAAAAGATGACAGAAGCAGTGAGAAAATCCTGCCCAGCGTGGCACGATAGGTTTCAGACCTCCTGAATTCATCAAGGGTATAATCTGCAAGTAATGACTCCCCTGAAAATTAACTGAAGGTGACCACCTAGGGTGAATTCCTTCCCACTAGTGCTTACTGGGTTCTACTCTGGTACCGGGAGCTGGACTGGAGACCACGGCCATGTTCTTTCATGGATCTTCAGAAGTTTACACAGGGCAAGTGTCCTTCCTGAAGGAGCGGAGCTTTCTGCTTAATTCTATTTAGATCTTCACAGCAGGACAACATTAACTTCTCTAGTCAGCATGCCAGTTCTCAATGAATTCAGAAATTTAAGGAGACCAAGTGTTTGTTAGTATACCATCCACTGGAGTGCAATGCCTGGTTTCTTAGGAAGCCATTAACTCACTAGAAGCAGGCCCCTTCCAGCTCAGACCCATGAGAGGTTTGAACCTAGGGTTACTCTGCCCACAGGGACTGATTGAGTGGCTGGACGGTCCGATGGCTGACTGTCCTCTTGTTTAACATCATCATGTGGGATTTCCTGTCCCCAGGGGTGTGGCAGAGCAGAGTATCCAACGTGTAAGTGGTGACCTGGCCATTTATGTGCAGTTTCCCATAGAGCTCATCAAATCTGGCTAGAAGGGCAGGCACATCCTTCACTTTTTCCCTCACTTTTGCCAGCTGGGAAAAAGAAGAGCAGATCATTATATGTCTGCAAGATTTCTTCTTTGTTCTTACCTTCCTTCAGATAAAAATGTATGGTGTATACCTATAACGGTGAAAAGCAGGGCACCAGGGCACACAGAAGTATGAAGGGATTCCATAAGTCATGTACAAAATTCAGAATTAGTACCTGAAAATCATTCCTAATATCTCATAAAAAGGGTGTTCAAGTGGTACATAATATATAATGAAACACACCAGGATAAAGAGTCAAATAGCAGTGGAAACAAAGTTTGCCCAATTTAATAATCACAGTAAGAGGTGGGGCCAAATTATGTAAAGGTTTATGCACATAGTAACTTTTCTGGAATTCATTCTAGAAGCCAAATTAAGACAAGATCTGACTTAGGTTTAAATAGCTGTGTAATGGAGTTGTAAAATGGAGGGTGAAGACTAATCTGGAGGCCAGTATCATAGTCCAAATGAGAGAGGATGATAGTCTAGACTGGAAAATGTATAAACAAGATGGAGAAATAGATGTAAAACAAGTATATTTGGGAGGTTCAACTGAAAGGATTTATTGTTGAAGAGGTCAGGAAAAGGGAAGAATCAAAGACACCTTCCCAATTTGGCTTTAGCAGTTTGGTGATGGGTGAGGTCATTAATGGAGATGGGGAAAATGGGAAGACCAGATCTGGAGGGGGAACAAATCAAGAGTTCTGTTTTGGACATCAGTGAGATGCCTGTGAAAGATCTAAATAGGTATGTCAAGAGACTGTTAGATATATACCGATATGAGGCAAGGAGGAAAGGTCTAGACCAAAAGTATAAATATCAGAGTCACAAGTGTATAAATGCTATTTAATTCTACAAAAATGGGTGAGCTCTAAATTACAATGCAGACCTACTCTGTGAACACAATCAACATTTTACCTAGTTCAATCCTTATTAATGATACAACCCATGGTACCTGGATGGCTCAGTCAGTTAAGCGTCCTACTCTTGATTTCAGCTCAGGTCATGATCTCTGGGTAGTGAGATGGAGCCCTGCATCAGGCTCCCTACTCAGAGGGGAGTCTGCTCTCCCCCCTCGCCCCCTTTGTCCCTCCCCCTACTTGTGCATGCGCACATGGTCTCTCTAAAAAAATAAATAAATCTAAAAAATACTTCTCTTTAAAAAGAAATGATACGGGGTGCCTGGGTGGCTCAGTGGGTTAAAGCCTCTGCCTTCGGCTCAGGTCATGATCTCAAGGTCCTGGGATTGAGCCCCGAATAGCATCATTCGGGCCCCCTACTCAGCAGGGAGCCTGCTTCCTCCTCCCTCTCTGCCTACTTGTAATCTCTCTCTCTGTCAAATAAATAAAATCTTAAAAAAAAAAAAGAAATGATACAACCTAACCTACCTACCTACTTTCTTTCTTTCTTTTTTCTTCCTTTCTTTCTTTCTTTCTCTCTCTCTCCCTCCCTCCCTCCCTTCCTTTCTTTTAAAGATTTATTTATTTGACACATAGAGAGAGACAGCAAGAGAGGGAACATAAGCAGGGGGAGTGGGAGAGGGAGAAGGAGACTTCCCGCTGAGCAGGGAGCTAGATGTGGGACTTGATCCCAGGACCCTGGGATCACAACCTGAGCCGAAGGCAGACACCTAACGACTGAGCCACCCCAGGTGCCCTCAACCTAACATTTCTTGATGAAATTTATTTGTATTCCAGGTCCCTAAGAAATCCTTTGGTCATCTTCTAAATATAGCATAACCTTATTTGCTGCTGGCGTACCTTTCTTTCAAAAAAGGGCTCCCCACTGAACTTTCAGGTAAGAAGTTCTACAGCACTTTATGTTCTTAAAAAGAATAGCTCCTTTAGTCCCCACCTCATGTTGAAGGTGAAGTGACTTAAAGTGAAGCATATGGCTTCCCAAAGCAGCCAAGCAAATACACTAAGCTGGTAACTTTGCTCTAAATGCATAGACCACATCAGTTTTCTCCTGGCACTACACAAATATCAAATGGTGTCTTTAGGACCATTCTACGGTTTAAGCAGAAGAGACTGTACTCCATTGTTAGTTTAATTTCAAAAAAAGAAAGCAATGAAGCAACAGCTAATGTTTGGAGTGGTTTTAGTCATAGTAACTAAGAAAATCAGTAATTCTTTTCCAAATTCCTCTGGTGGTATACCAGCACCCTATCTCTACACACGAGACATCTTTAACAACTGCTGGTATCAACACTCCACAGTGCATCCCACTCCACCTGCAGTCTTGCAGGTGTACTTCAAGCTGGCTCAAAGGCTGCTGGAATCAGAGCAGTCCCTTATCTCTCAATAGCAGTTCCCCACACGGCTTTACAACAGCCAGGGAATACATGCAACTACAGGCGGAGCTTTTGAAGTAGCTCAGTCTTACAGACTTCGGGGGAAAAAAATCAGATAAAAATCTGTATTTTTCAATGTGGAGTTTGGATGCTTTAGTCATGTAATTGGGACAACATACTGATGGACCAGGTCTAAGTAGTGATTCACATCAGTGCTATTGAGAAAACTGAAGTTGTGTTAGTAATGGATATACACAATTGTGCACTTTAAAACCTATTCATGTTTCCAGTTCCCCTACCTTTTTAAAACATACTCCAACAAAAGGGTTTGGGCGGACCAAAACCTACAGAAAGCTAAGAATTCAAATAGAAAGAAGCTTTAAATTAATCATACCCTGTCAATTTCCTGACAAGCTCTCTTTGCAAGCAGGAAGAAGCCTTTGGGTNGGGGGGGGGGGGGGGGGGGGGGGGGGGGGGGGGGGGGGGGGGGGGAAGGAGCCAGCTGCTCTCTACCGCCAACCCTGCCATCTCAGACGCCAGCAGGGACCTGTACTATCAAAAACCAAGGGAGGGACGAAGAACCTAGCAACAGGCCCCTTCATAAGTCAAAATGACAACACCGATATCATTACTAACAAACTGATCACTGCCAATAATTTATGATTTCTTTACAGTTTTTTTCCCTTTAGCTATATATGTACAAATTACTAAATTTCAAATGACTTACAGTAACTTCTCTTTGTGTTCCTTTTTTTTTTTTAAGATTTTATTTATTTGTCAGAGAGGAGAGTAAGCAAGTACACAAGCAAGGGGAGCAGCAGGCAGAGAAGAGGGAGAAGCAGGCCCCCTGCTGAGCACCCTGGGATCATGACCTGAGTGGAAGGCAGAAGTATAACCCACTGAGCCATCCAGGCATCCAGTCCTCTTCGTGTGCTTAAGCCAACAGTGTGAGACATGGGTTCATTCATTTCCCTTTGCTTTCAATGTTTTGAAATTGCTTATCATTTTTATTTAATTTTGCTTTATAGTTTTGCAGAAACATTTATACAGTTCCATTAGCTGGTGTATTCAGTACCTAAAACCACAGTTCTAATTATAGAAGCTTCAATATGGTTTAATATCTGGCAGGTCTAGTACCTCTTCCTGCTCTTCTTTCACAGGGTTTTCCCAGTTATTCTTGCTAGTTTGTTCTTTCTAGTAAACCCTAACTGAGAAAAAAAACCTAATGGCCCTTTTATTAGGAGGTTACATAATCACAATCACTTGGGAAGAACTGATCTTATGGGGTTGAGTCTTCCTATCTCAACACACAGCAGGTCTTTCCATTTGTTTAAGTAGGGGAGACTTTTTTTTAATGACTTTTTTATTTGAGAGAGCGAGCGAGTGAGAGAGCATGAGCAGGGGGAGGGGCAGTGGGAGAAGCAGGCTCCCCGAGGAGTGGGGAGCCCAATGCAGGGCTTGATCCCAGGACCCTTGGATTATGATCTGAGCTGAAGGCAGATGTTTAACCAACTGAACAGCCCAAGGACCCCAAGACATTTTTTTTTTTTAGGATGAGAAATACTGTAGCTGATTGTTTGCTGATAAGAATGAAGGTGTGGGTAGTCACCACAGCCTTGGCAGGGAAACTGGGCACACAGGGATAAAAAGAGGTTGTCCCTGTGGCAGCAGTTCTCTGTGGATTGCTTCCATTACCTCCATGAAACAGGAAGCAGGGGTGGGGGAGTGGGGAGAAGACACTGCAGGCTTGAGGAGAAAGGAATGAGAAAAGGGGAGCCGGACCCAGGAAAACTGTGTGTGTGTGTGTGGTGGCGGGGAATGGGATGGTGAGAATAAAGTAAAAGGACAAAGTTTTCCTAGAGTTTTAGAGGGTATTTTCTATTCTTTTTTTTTTTAAAGATTTTATTTATTTATTTGACAGAGAGAGACAGAGAGATTATAAGTAGGCAGAGAGAAGGGGAAGCAGGATCCCTGCTGAGCAGAGAGCCTGATTCAGGGCTCGATCCCAGGACCCTGAGATCATGACCGGAGCTGAAGGCAGAGGCTTTAACCCACTGAGCCACTCAGGTGCCCGGTATTTTGTTTCAAGAAAAAAATTGTTGCACCCAAACACAGAAGTCTTATAACAGGAAAAAGGGAGGGGTTGCTATATTTGACACTCTTAAAGGTGGTGGCCTGGAGAATGAAGATAGTTAAGTGCACATATTAATGAGAGCCCTTTCACCTTTAAATGATTTCTGCAGCAACCACATACTCACCACTTCTTCTGAGAACTCCTGTCTTCTCACAAATTTAGATAAATTTCCCTCTGCAGCATCCTTTAGTATCTGTATCAGGGTTTTCAACATATTTGCCTGGATATGAATCAAAATCTGAATACAAAGAACAAATAAAACCAAGACTGAGCCAGTGCTCAACAATGAGATAAGGACTCTGCCACACAAGCCTACATTTATAGGCATCTATCTGCTTTCATGCTATTTCCTAATTCATTCCCTTGCACAAGTTCAAAAATACTTTGAATATATGTCTGTCAGCCAAAACTTATTTTCCAATAGCTAGTCAAAACACCTCGACTTCAAAACTTGCTTTAAGTTAGAAATGCAGAAAATAGGGATTGTGGAGTCTAGCACATTTGGGCTGGAATCCTGGCATGGGCCATTAGCAGCTACGTGACTCTGGTCATATATTTACTCTCTTCCAACTTCTGTATTTGAAAGATGAGGAAAATAGGTCTACATCTCACATATGAGTCACTGTGAATGTCGACTAAAATGCCAGCACACAGGAGGTACTCAAACATTACTATCAGTTTCTTCCTCCCTAGTCCCTCTAGATTCAGAGGAGAGGAAAAATCACACAATCTCATAAGACTGACTCTGGGGCAAAAGATACCTTTACCTTTGTTTATTTATGTTAGGAAATTGTAGGCAAATCAGTTGCTGGAGGTATACAGTGGAAGCTGGTTCAAGGCTTAATGAGGTACTCCTACTATTTACACTGTAGCCATTAAGGAACTTTCAAAACTGCGTACTATACTTGGCTTTTAAAATGGTACCACTAACTACCTTCCATCAGACAGACACAATTAACACAAGACAAAAGAAAGAAAAGAAAAGAAAAAAGAAGAGAAGAAAAGAGAAAAGAAAAAAGAAAAGAAAGGAAGAAAAAAAGAAAAAAAACATTTCCCAGGCACCTGGGTAGCCCAGACGGTTAAGCATCTGCCTTCGGCTCAGGTTGTGATCCTGGAGTCCCAGGATAGAGTCTGCTACCCTGCTCAGCAGGGAGTCTGCTTCTCCCTCTGACCCCCCCATGCTTTCTCGCTCTAATGCTCTCTCTCTCTAAAATAAATGAATAAAATCTTTAAAAAAAAAAACACATTTCCCCCCCTCATTACCAATGTTCACTAGTACAATTTGAAAAATACAGAAAAGGTTAAAGAAAATAAGAATAAGCCAGAATTCCTCAACTAATGTTATTTACTGTTTAATATATTTGGAAGGTAATACATGAAATTATAATTTTCCTCCAATCTGATGTTGCTTCCTGTCAATTATTATATAATGATTATTCTCTCATTAACAAATTATAGAAAACCTCATTTTTAATAATGAATGCATAGCAATCCATCATATACATACAGTGATTCATTAATTTAAGCAATACGACTCTTCGATATATTGATAAATATGCATATGTTAAAAAAAAATCTTGTTAATTTCTAAGACTTGATTTTCCCAGAAGTGAAATTACAAAGTCAAAGGATGTAAACATTTTAAAGGCTCTTGATCCTTTGGAAAAGCGGTGTTTCTGGAAGAGCTATTCCTTTTTTTATAGCAAAACAGCGAAGTTCTTTCTATAGTCCATTTTATAACAATTTAAGTTTGTCAAGCAGTTGATCAGGATGAGGGGTTGTGTTTGGTCCCAAAGAACAGAATGAAATGATTCCAAGTAGAAAGTACACTAAATCCAAAGAACCCAATGTAAGTTCAGCGTTCTAAAGCAAAGGCAAAATCATGAGCACACCTTTCATTAGGAGGCAACACGCCACAGATTTCTTACATTCAAGCAGAAGTTTTTGTTCCAGACTATTTTTCCAATACTGCCTTTGTTCCAGGCTATTTTTTCAAGGATATCCATATAACCAACACCCTGGAAAGACACATGGTGTCGCATGCAGAGAAAAGGGCAGGCATGCTTACTGCCCATTTTGAGAGATCTGAGTTCTCCAAATTCAAGATTCCTCTGTTAAACTATAACCTCTTTTATGTATTAAAGGAAAATAGACCTCGTGTCACCCTATGGGAATTGGGTTTAAGAAACTAATGCAAAATGCTAATGTTGTGGCTACTATGCTAATGTTGTGGCTACTACCACTGCTCTAATTAATAAACTCTACTTCACCTGTCAGTGCTTTGTGAACTCTACTGTATCCACGAAACTACAGAAGGTTAACTTGTTTAAGGGTAAAATCTCTGACTAACAGTACTTCAAATTCTTGTTAATAAAAAGCACTGACTGGGTTGGCAGCTGTCCTATTGAGGGCAAGGAGAAGTCGACCTTGTTACATGTTATGTCTCTAGTGCCTGGCACCTAGTAGACCCTCGACAATAATGAATGAGAAGAGCTGAGGTCCCCTAGCAATTTACACAGATAAACCTCCTGGAGCTCCATGCTAGAAACTATTAATGATGTGCTCCTGGAAGATTTCAACATCTCTTCTTAAGTTTTCCCAATTTCTCTCCCTGCCTCCAGTAACTATCTCTGATTCAGAAGGGATTTTAAGAGTCAAGTTCAATACCTCGAAACATACTGATGAAGGGCAATATAGATGAGGCAGTTACTGATTAAAAACCAAGAAAAAATGTAAAGCTAGGAGAGCTTGTCTCAAGTTGAAACTTCAGGTTATGGTTAAGGAAAACTAGCTCAAGGTACAGAACACTGCTTTAATCTTACAGATTTCAAACAAAAGGCTAGGAAAATTAGCAAGGAATAGGGGGAATTTAGTTAAGAAAAACTATTCAAACAACTATGGAAGGATACTTTCTGCCCCTCTGATTTTCTGAAACCCCAAGAAATAGTCACAAATCCCTGGATGTCTTTGATCAAAAAAAGGAAGAGAGGCCCTGACCATGCAGCAATTTGCATTTTGTCTTTTTCTTTTCAAGTTTGCTATATTTGAAGTAATCATAGTGCAGTAGAGACTGCTAGTTTTCTAAATAATATCCATCCCCCCGCCCCATTTTTGATTAACAAAACTCCCTAATTTCAACTGATGCTATCATATACCAAACTCAAAGACTATACTTCTCAGGTTTCTTTGCTACTGGGTATGGTAACAGGATTTGTTCTTGCCAATAATATGTAAGTACAAGTGGCTGGATGAGACACTTGGGAAAGCATCCACAAAGGGGTCCAATTTCTTTGTCCTCCATTCTTCCTACTTCTTGCTGGAATACGTGTAATGGATGGAAATCATATGCTCATGATAGTGTTGTGAAAATACAGAAAGAGTCTGGGTTCCTGAGATTACCCTAAAATGTCACACCAGACCCAACTGACCATCTCTGGTTTTCTACATGGAAGAAAAACAAAGCTGCTCATTTGTATAGACTCTTCTTTTTCTCAGGTCTACACTGCTCTCAACTAAAATGCAATTCTTAACTTCCAGGTGAGATGCTGCCACAAAGGGATTTATGAGAAATGAGTTCTGTCTCCTTGCCTACTCCATGCAGCCTAGGAGACTTCCTAGAATGGGCTCTAACTTTAGGGTGACCTTAATGACTGGAGAAAGGGGCACTAAAACATTTATCTGTGTTAACAAATAATGATAAAAGCAGCAAAACTAACCAACTTCCAATTCCCCTGCAAGGTAATTTAATTCCAAAATGGGTGTCCATTTGGAAACATGCCTTATTACTAGAGACATGATTAAAATTCAAATAGCATCAGTGGAAAGCTACCCCATGTTGGTCCTGACTACTTTCAAACATATTTAGAAGTGGAAATTAATCCTTTGATATTGATCAACACTGCTAAAGAGGGGACTATAGTTCTTTTGAGATTGATGGTTTAAATTCAGACAGCAGAGCCAAAATGCATGTGCCTCAATGAGATCATCTGCTAAATCAATTCAGTGTGCTGCAAGTATTAGCTGGGAAAATGGAAAATCGGGCCCTCTGGGTCATATTGGCAGCAGAAGCAATTTTGATGAAAAGAAAATTAAGTTGAGGGGGGAAAATTAGGTGAGTTCAAATTCCAAATGGCAGCAGGAAAAAATTTTAGTATAAGACATTAATTTTTAAAGTAGATCAGAAAAAAAACTTCATTTATTTCTGCTACTACTGACTGAACAGACTTTTTACTCAGCCTATTTGTCAGGTTTCCATTTCTTAATAATTAACAAAGTGCCCTTAAGGATTCCAAGTAGATGACTCAGCCTTAGAGGAGCTAGGGCCCATTAAATCAGTTTTTTAAAAACTGCTCTAATAACAGAGATCTGAATCTGAAAGATTATTAAACCTGAGAATGGCAACCACCTCTTTTTCAATATCCTTAAGAAAGCCAAAACAGGTTTACACTGAAATATGACCAACTTAGTTTGGACATTTGGAAAAAGTTTCTGAGTGAGCATTTTAAACAAGAAAATGGTCTTTAAGTTTCTGAACAACATATACTTCTGTGACCCAATTCATGGAGGGCACGATTCATATTCAAGATCAGTTCAAGGTTCCTTACATAGTGCTTGCCCAAAACACGCTCATTCCACCAAGTTTAACTGGCTACCTTTCCTTTCTAGCTTTCAGAGAACAGGAGCTACTCCTGCTGCTTGGGCTCATTAGCATATTCCCACCATACTCTGGATTTTTCCTCCTATATGAATGGAGAGCTTCATTCTCAGCAGCCTATGTTTTATTTCCAACAAAGCGCTCTCTCATATGAAAAAAAATTATTACAAGATTCTCATAACCACTGTGACAGGATTGCAAGAGATGAAGGATCTAAACTCAAGGATATGGGGTACATGTACTACCGGCAAGTTGGCTTTTTGACATCCAATCCTATGTCCTTTTCATCATTCAGGAGGAGCAGCTAATCCCAATCCTGGATTAAAAAAAGTTACAATCCTTGTCTCTGTAGGTCTTGAGTGGTGGGGAAACCCTTGATGTATTTGTGTTAAAACATATTTGTGTTAAAACTCTGACTCTGCTACATAATTAGCTCCAAGAACTTAGGTAATTAATTACTCTTTGAATCTCCATTTTCCACATATATGATATGGCCAAAAATTGTTTTCACAATATCATATAAAATGAACCAATGAGTACTACAGAGCTAAATTAAATTAAAACTCTGCAGATCTGTAGCTCTTCAATTTCTCACCACCAATCCTTATTGATCCCTCCAAGCTCACTTCAACTCTAAGAAAAGCTACCAGTGATCCACAGAACACTCCTCTCACCACACCACCGTGTACCTCTTTCCCACATGATGCTATGAACCACTTGAAATGCTAGCAATTCTACTTCTGTCCCAACTACGAAATGAGTTCATCTGCAGGCCTCTCTCTCTCTCAGAAGCAATGATATACTTGGATACCCAAATCCAATAGGAAGCAGAGAAGAAGGTACAACACATATGGCACCTGCAGGAAGACCAGGCTTCCTAATGTGTTTGGCTTACTGATATTGTTGGCTCAAACGACCTGAACTTCTGGACTCTGGACCTTTACCACTTTGACCTCCCAGATTTGCTTATACCTGTGAGCTTTTCAGGCTGACCCATCTGTTCTGACCTGCAGTTTCCACATAGGCATGCGGTCTTGGGATAGGGGCTGTCTACAGCAGGCTCTGACAGGGAGGGCTGTTTGCCCTCTTAGATTTCTGTACACTGGGGCTATTTCTTCCTTGTCGTTTTCTGATGATTCCTCTGCCTCACCACTGATGTCTTATTAAACTCACTTCTGGGTCCTCTTACTTACTTTTTTGGTGGCATTTCTCAGTTCCTAACAGATCCACTGCTGGTTTTATATAGATGAGCTCTTAACTGACAGCTCTGACATTCATCCCCCCTCGAGGCTCATGTACTTTAAAAACTGCAAGATCTCTTTTTGGATACTTTCTTAGTATTTAGTCTCTTCCCTTCCAAAACCATCCTTTTCTCAGGTCTCCATTATCACTGTGCCCATTTTTCTGGTTCCCTAGGCTCATCTTCCCTCACATGAAAGGATTTGGAAAAGTCAATGTGAGGTCAAATATAAGGTAGTCTTATCTCAGATGTCTTGGTGACCTTACTCTCCAAAGTTTACCATAAAGGCTCAACTAGTCTTTCTCTTGAAAGTCATCTAGGCACTGGCCTGGGAGTGACATCTAAGGATAATCACTGTGGAAGAAATGAAAACTATGGAACCTTGGAGTTATGCTGAATTCCTATTCACCAGGTTCTAGGATTGGTTACATACAAATATTCCTTTTTATGTAACACACTTCATTTCAAACAAATAAAACTGGTATTACCAAGCATTCACTGAACACTGATATATGCCAGGTAGTGTTAACTACTTTAAATGCATTATTCTTTCAATGTTCTTATTGAAAGGACAGTGATACATTTATTACTACTGCTGTTTCAGATAAAAAGGAAAATGGGGACCACAGAGTTTAAGTAAGGTGCCTAAGGATGAGCTCAAGGCTAGTAAGAAGTGGTTATGATTAAAAGTTTACATTCTTTTAAATGGAACCCTCAGCAAAACTCATCTCCCAACAAAGAATGCCCTTTCACCCTCGTCCCTCCAATCCCATGGCCCTGTCCGCCCTCAGACACTGCTCAGTAACTCCTCCCTGAGATATGCTCAGTCTGTTCCCAATGGCCAGCCCTTCAGTCCCCATGCTGCAACACCGCATTGGCTGTGAGCCCTTATCCTAGTTCATACCATAACTGTTGTTAACACATTTCTGTTCTTTTGAAATATTTTCCTCATCTTGACCCCTTAATGTTTCAGGAGACTACATTCTTGAAAGTTAGGGGCTTTCTTTTCAATGCTCCATAACACAAGTATACTCAGCACAAGCAGGGCCTCAGGAGAGGCTGGCTGAGTGGGACACTTGATGTCTCTAGTGAACATAGAAGCTCCTAGTCTTTTTCATTGCTCCAGGAAGGTGTGGATGACTCACTGCTTACTGGGACAGATGGGCCATGGCACGCTGGCAACATAGAATGCAAATAGCCACCATATACTGAGTGCTTACCATGCCAAGCACTATTTTATGCACCACAGGTATACTAACTCCCTATGTTAGGTACCATGAATTGGATGCAATTAGCACAAAGATTTTTCTCAAGTCTTAGTCAACAGAAAATAGAGTCCGTCTCCTTCTTCTCTACATCTACCCTTCTGTAGTCATGTGTTATACCTGCAGCATTTAGCTACATCTTATATCTGAGCATATCTACATTTTCCACCTATTTATAAATGCCTGTATTGACTCCTATTACAGGACCTGTACTGTAACACAGAGCTCACTAAATCACTGAATTGAAGCAAGATCTTAGGAGATCAAAATTCAACATACATATATATAAGAAAAACTAGATATTTTACCACCTTTCAAGCCTTACTTTAAACAATAAAGATGTCACTTACATTTAAATTAGTGCAGAGTATGTTTTCTTGCTTCATGATTTGGGAAAAAATGGATATAGCTTTCGCCACCTGGTTCTAGAAGAAAGAAAATCAAGTTATACTCCAAATCATATGAAGATTCCTCTACTATCATAAAGATCTTTTTTTTTTTAAGATTTTATTTATTTATTTGACAGAGAAAGAGAGAGCGCACACAATCCGGGGAGCAGCAGGCCCAGGGAGAAGTAGGCTTCCCGCTGAGCAGGGAGCCCAATGCAAGACTTGTTCCCAGGATTCCAGGATCATGACCTGAGCTGAAGGCAGACGTTTGACTGAGCCACCCAGGTGTCCCACATAAAGATCGTTTAAAGATAGTAGGATATTCCCTGGGATGCCTGGGTGGCTCAGTCGATTAAGCATCTGCCTTAGGTTCAGGTCATGATCCCAGTGTCCTGGGATCAAGCCCGAATCAGGCTCCCTGCTCAGTGGGGAGTTTGCTTTTCCCTCTGCCTCTGCCTGCTGCTCTCTCCCTCTGTATCAAATAAATAAATAAAATCTTAAAAAAAAAAAAAAAAGATAGTAGGATATTCCTGGTCATGGTGCCCCAGGGGTTTTCAAGTCCGCAAAGAAAAAGTTTTTCTGGTAATCAAAAATGAACTTTCTTATATAAAACGTTTCCTACAGCTGCGTATTACTGAATTTTAAAAATGCCTCCAAAACACTATTTTTATTGAAGTAGAATTGACACACAATGATATAGTAGTTTCGAGTGTACAATGTAGTGATTCGGCAGCTCTATACATTATGCTGTGCTCACAAGTGTAGCTGTCACCTGTCACATACAGTGCTATTACAATGCCATCAACTATATTCCCAGCGCTGTGCCTTTCTTCCTGTGACCTAAGCATTCCAAAACTGAAGACTACTGAATGTTTTAATAACCTTCTTGCGTTCCAGTTTTTAAGATGGAGGCATAAAGTTGGCTTTTCTCCATATCCCAATGGAAGATTAAAAAAAAAAAAAAAGCAAAGGAAAACAAGATTGAGAAGCAGAAATGCAAACTCCAACTCTGACATCATTAGCAGAGAGCAGAAAGTTCAAACCACAGAAGAGATGGAAGCACTGGCAACAACACAGGAGATGGAGCACAGGGGTAAGCTCTGGACAAAGTGGTGCAGAGAGACCACTGCTGCCTATCTTAGCAAGAGCCCACCAAGTAGTTCCCAAAGGTGAGGGGCATCCCCTGAAGTACGAAATCTGAATTCCATTTACAGTGATGGTAATGGAATTTAGGAGTAGTAATGAGAAGTTCTCTGGACTCTTCTTGTGGCAAAGGTGAGGCTAACCAAAAATTTAAACAGATAAGCCGTATTTGCAGGAAAGAGTCCACTGCCACGGTAGTGTCAGAGAATGAGATTTTTCATTGAAAACCACCTCTGTGCCTATTCCCATTAGCCAGGGAGAAATAAAGCCTATGCATTTTGTAGACAAAACGCATTACATAAAAAAAATTCCTACTAGTCTAGAGCATGGCAACACGGCTCTGGTATCTTTCTGACATAAATCTTCTGTAGACGGTTGGTCTAAGAAACTTGTTTTCAATGATGAGCACTCAAAAATGCGCCAGCACATGATCTATATAAAGATAGTAGGCGGAACAAAAGAGTGAGAAATCGGATATAAAATCAGAAAGAAACAAAATCAGAAAACAACAAGCAGATGAAGAAACCCCAATAGAGAAATGTTTCTATGGATACAGAGGACATTAATGAGAAAAACAAACAAGATCAAGTAACTCAGAAGCAGGAAAAAAAAATCAGGCAGGCCTCAGATTTCTCCACAGCACTATTCTATACTAGAAGACAGAAGAGCAATGCATAGAAAAACCTCAAGAAAAACAAGTGTCACCTCAAAATTTTATATCTGGTCAAAATGTAGTTCAAGCCAAAAAGCAGGCAAATAATTTTAAATACCAAGAACGTGGGGAATACTCTCCTTATGAAGAAGGAAGACACTTTACTAGAAGACACATTTCAATCAACAAAGAGATGACTGGAAAATCAATAGTAAATGAATATTTTTAAATATATGAATATATTTAAATACATGTAAGAATATATGTTTAAATATATATAGGACTAAAACAAATGTGGGGAATATGGTTACAGAATGGAGCACAAGTGTTATATTCTCAGATAATGAAGATAAAGGTAGAATATAAGAAAAAGTACTCCTATTGCCTGTCTTTATTACATGGGATCAGAAAAACAGCGTTTAAAGCTGACAAATCAAGCACATTTAAGAGAAAAATGAGTGCTATGAAAGGTAATATATCAACTAGAATTGGGTAGTGGAGAAGGAAAATGAGAGAAAAAAGAGGAAATATACTAATTTTAGCATTACTTACAGTAGGGAATTAACAGGTAAAGTCAAGGTAATCAGGGAACTAAGCATATTAAATCAAATTACAGTTTTAAAGTAACCACTAAAGCAAAAATATAAACCAAAACAAAGAACACCACTACATGCTATAATTTTAAACATTATAAAAACAAAGCATAACTGAAACCTAAGATGAAATATGCTGTGTTTATCTAGATGGGTTAAATTAAAAGAAAGATTAGTGTTGTCATGAAACAAAGTTCAAATCTATGCAGTGTAAAGAGATACACAAAACAAACCAATTCAGAAAGACTGCAAATAAAAGGATAGGAAAAGGTGCATAGGAGGCAAATATAAACCTAATTAAACCAAAGAGGCAAACAAAAACTGGGGTGGGGGGGATATTAATACTAGGCAAGGTGAAATTCAGAGTGGAAGCATGAAACAAGACCAAGACAGGCACTTTATAATGCTACAGTGACAGATTCACAATGATATATGCATCATTGTTATATCATAACTGTACATATCAATGCACCAAATGGCATAACTTAAACACACGTAAAGGAAAAAACTACAGGAGCTACAAAAAGACACAAACATTCTTAAAAAGGGACTTCGATTCATCTCCTTCAGCTCATGACAAATTCAGACAAAGCAATGCCCCTGGCCAGACAGGGAAGCTTAGAAAGTTAACGCAGTAGAAACTAGCAACTGTGCATCCTCTTCAGTCTTTGTCCTTCAATGACTTCCCCAGCAGTAGATGCAAATAGATTGCCCTGATATTTTTATTTCTAGTTAATAATAAACAAGGGTTCCCCAGCCATACTTTACCAGCTGGATAAATAAACTGGCTTGGTTATTTTTGCTGCCCTAAAATCTCCTTTTACCACATATGAAACGTTTACACATTTTTTAAGCCTTGGAATAGGACCTCTTGGGAAGGGCACTTCAAGCAAGTGGGGGGTATTCCAGGGTTCCAGCTCTAACTGTCCTTTACTGCTTGTGATAGCAGGCAGGTCCTCTCCTCTCTCTCTGACCTCAGCTGCCTCCATTTATTTATCCAGAGATGGGGGAGGTAAAAGATCACTGAAACCCCTTCCAAAAAAAAGTATTTGGGTTGAACTAAGAAATGTTAAGATGACCCCACTTAAACAATGAGCTGACCCAGGCAGGATTCCTCACTCATCTGAGATAAATTTCACTATGGAGAGCATGAAGTTAAACTGTTCTGAAAACATTACATAGTAAACCAATCACTTGAAATTTTCATGTGAATTATTTGAGAAATTTCTCTCAGAGTAGAGCTTCCTTCACTGAGTCTCCACAGAATCTTAGCCAGCCCCCTCTAAGTAGCAATGCATGGTAGGTCCTCAACTGTAAACAAAAACATCCTCTGGAGGCACAGGTACGCATGTAGGTTGCCATGGCACCAAGGCACTGGTCTTTTTATGGAAACTTCTTCTTTAGGGTACTGTCAGAAGGAAAAAATAAATAAACAAAAACAAGAACAAATGAAAGCAGTCAAGTCTTTCCGCTCTCGATTCACTAACGTGCACCCCAAAGCCTTACCTGATTCAGAGCTAATGCCACAGCAAAACAGGATGCTCTCCTGGAGAGGACTTCTCCTTGGATCAGGGCTTCTTCTCTTAATGTAGTACAGATTTTCAAAGATTCAGGGCTATTCTGGCAGGAGACAGGATTGCTCAGTAAATAAATGTCATGTAAGTTTTAGTTTAGTAAAATGATTAATAGTGTTCAGTATTTTGGATTTCCTTTTATAAGAATTTCTCAGATTAAGCCACTTAACAGATTAAGCCCCATACAGAGACTACTTGCAGACAGACCTAATTATCTACACATTAGCACTTCAAATCTACATTAACTTCATTTGTAAAGCCCTTTGTCAATTTTCCAAACTAGGGCCTTTTTACCACCGAGTGTATAGGTCTCTTTGTATCTGGGCAGACTGGTTTCCAGACATAAGTAGCATAATGTGAAGGTGTAAAAATCTCAATTTGTTACTATATTAAGTAATAGTATAAAGCTTAGCAACACTAAAAAGTTTTCCTGAGGGGATTTCCAGTCTGAAAATATCCATGTAAGTCAAATACTTGAAAACGTGAACACGTAACATGAATTTAAGTCATGAAAGAATCCCATGAAAATAGAAACCTCCAAGAACATGAACGACACACAAACCAGCAGAGAGCAATGGTAAAACTGAATCTTCTTCCTTTGTACATACTATAGGTGGATTAGGGTTATGAGAACAGTATTAGCTTTGCATCTATGTCTATCTGTTATGACATGATTCACAACTCAAAACCTAAAGTAAAAACTAAATTTGATGAGCGAAGGCAGTTCCCAGAATTGACCTGGAATTTATAATGGCTGACTAGTTCAATTTTTCAACTCTCATCTCCACTGCGTAAAACAAGTTATTTTTAGACACAATATAGGGGAGAAATGTCATCTGGCCTTCCTAAATAGCAGAATTAAATTCTCACCACCTTATTATACACTCAAGGAGGCATCTTTAAAAAGGTCAGAAAGCTCAGTATTACAGTGGTGAATAAGCTGATGCTTAAGTGTTGTGTGTTTGGTTGGCCTTCTGTTTCACAGAAAAAGAAAATGGTATGACTGGAAAGGATGACATAGGGGTGCCACGTGGCTCAGTCAGTTAAGTGTCTGGCTTTTGATTTCAGCTCAGGTCATGATCTCAGGGTCGTGAGATTGTGAGAATCAGAGAGGAGTCTGCTTGTCCCTCTCCCTCCCCTTCTGCCTACCCCCTCCCAGCCCCCACTTGCATACATACACTCATTCTCTCAAATAAATAAAATCTTTAAAAAATAGAGAAAGGATTACCTAATACTCTAGCAATGAGCAAACTAAGACTCTCAGGCTAAGTCTAGCCTATGGCTAAAAATGGTTTTCAAACTTCTACAGGTTTGTAAAAACAAAAACAAATTACAATTTGTGACAGAGACCATATGTGGTAGAGACCATACATAGCCTCTAAAGCCTAAGCATTTACTTTTTGGCCTTTTATAGTAAAAGCTTGGGCTCTTGAATTCAACCCTTTCATTTTACAAATAAATTAAGTGACCACTTCAAAGCCAGTTAATGCTAAAGTTAGATTAGACTTCAAGTTTCTCAATTTCTAGGATAGTATTCTTTTTCTTTTTCTTTTTTTTTCCAGGATGGTTTTCTTTCCACTAGAACCCTACTGCCTCTCTTGTTTTGGAAAATTGGTATTGCTATACTTTTTAGGGAAGTGTTTTATTTTTTTAATTTTATTATTTATTTATATTAACATATAACATATTATTTGCTTCAGGGGTATAGGTCTGTGAATCATCAGTCTTACACAATTCACAGCACTCACCATAGCACATACCCTCCCCAATGTCCATCAGGGAAGTGTTTTAATGGCCCATGTTCATCCACGTGAACATGGTGTTCCTGGTGTTCCTTCATTATTGCCATAATAAGGTTCTGTTAAGTTTCCAAAGTTTAAATGACATGAATATCTACAGTAATGCATAGAACCTTGGTCACTGCACTCTATCAGTTATTCTTTATTTACAGATTCATTCAATCAATAAGGGAGAAATAGTTTCTAAGTACAAAAACAAACCTGATACAATAATGACATATGGACTTATAAATCATGTTTTCTGTCACCAAAGAGTTCACTTTAATGTCATATACATTTATTAAAGATCAATTGTATACCAGGGACTGTTATGTGCTGGCATACAAAAATGCCTCAAGCTTAACCTTTAGTAGGGAGGATGAAATATTCATCTACTTAGAATAATATCAGGCAGTGCTAAGTAAGTGTCACATAGGTCACACTAACAGAACACAATTAGAGAATGCTGGGCGATAGACATTACTTCCAACTTTGAACCACCAAAAAATTTACAGATAACAATAAAGTAGCCCTTGAGTTCACCGATGAAGGATGATCAGATTTCCATGGGCGAGAACTACAGAGAAGACTTGTGTAGTGGAGTTCATCTTGAGCCAGATAACAAGAGGACTGACTCTGTACCAGAACTTGAACCCAGAATACCGTTTCTTGTTCTCCCTATCTACACAAATGCCAGAGAAGGGGAAAGATGACAAAATTGCTTTTCCCATGATAAAACTATGTGATGTGGCTAACTTGAGTTTTCTAAAAAAGAACACATTTAAAATGGAAATATCTGTACCAGATGGAAAAAAAGACTTCAGAGGAACTAAATTTTTCTTTGTAGAGAAAAAAAATAATAAATTCTCTCTCAAATGCTACCCACAGTGCTCTAAAAATTAAGGGAAGACAGTCTTACCAGTTTGTAGCAAATAGCAAAAGCAAGGATATAGGTATCTTTGTTGAACTTCACATCTTGGTTTTTCATCTCTATCAGTACTTCCAATGCACCTACCAAAAGTGACAAGTGGGTGGGCAGTGTTAAATGCATCCAAATGAGTTCAGAGTCCTTGGCTATTGATCCCCAGAGTTCTAATCTGTTCAGCACCATCCACTGAAAAGTGTATTCCAGAAGTACTATAAGAGCTATCTGTCAAAGTCATTTAGCAATTAACTAAATTTCTAAGAAAAATATCAAGTCATACAGCAAGAACTAATATTTTAAAACCTATTATATTTTCAAAGTAAGTAAAATATGGGTGTTTAGCTTAAGGCATGACATGAGATGCAATAAAGTTGTTTTTCAGACCTAAAAGAATGAACTCTTCATAATTTATCCACTCATCAGGAATATAAACATCATTTTTACATGGTCTATTGTTTTTCCTAACTGCTATACCTACACCAGCAAAGAGAAAATTTTTTAGCAAACATAAATTCCAATACTTACTTGAGTATTTGCCTTTGATAAATAACATATCCATCAAAATATTGAATGATGTGGAGTCTGAGAAGAAACCTCGTAAATGCTAATGAAACAAAAATACCAGTTTAGTTAAAAACTGTAACTATTTAGTGAATACTTACTCTTATACTCCATCTTCTCTATTCAGGACTTATTTTTGTGTATACTTTATCCATTTGGTCCCTGAATTCTCTAATAAATTTCTGATATATCAGGATTTATTTTTCAAAAAAATTCAAATGCTGCTCACTCTTTTGGCAGTCATGCCTTTGGCAATGGACACACCAAACAAGAGACAAGAAGTATGGCAAGAGTTCTGAGTTTCAAAAATACACTGAAGAGGGGCGCCTGGGTGGCTCAGTTGGTTAAGTGACTGCCTTCAGCTCAGGTCATGATCCCGGAGTCCTGGGACAGAGTCCCTCATAGGGCTCCCAGATCCACGGGGAGTCTGCCTCTCCCTCTGACCTTCTCCTCTTTCATGCTCTCTCTCACTCTCACTCTCTCTCTCTCAAATAAATAAAATCTTAAAAAAAAAAATACACTGAAGAACATGTTCATTAAACATGGCTCTCCTGCTTAGGGGAAGAGAAACAAGCCAATTAACCCTGATAGGGGTGGTCCTGGAACGTGGGTGGCACCATATTAATATGAAATGGCAGGTGTCAGTATGCTTGAAAACTGAGCAAGGACAGTCTTACACATCTATGATACTCTTTTGGCAAATAAATAATGAAGAGTAATTCGCTTTTTTGCAATAATTCACTAAAAGTGGTTCTTGACATTTTTTTCCTCAACATTTTTACTCTCATGATAATGCAACACATACTACTGAAATATGCCATTAAGTGCCCTGTTCAAGTTTGTTCTTATTTGAGAACCTACTACGTAGATCCTATTCTAAGGGCTTAAAATAAAGAAATGATGAACAAGACACATAACCCTGCCCTAACTCTAGTAAGGTTTATGATCTAAGTAGACCTTAAATTCTGGCATGGGAGACAATGAACATGGGAGTAAAACCTGTAAAAAAAAAAAAAGTAAAAATGTAATTTCAAGTTATCAATAAGGGCTATAAAGAACAATGAAGAAGAAAAAGGAACAGAGAAGATGGCAGAAAGTCATCAGAAATGGCTTTCTGAGAAAAGACCTCAGTGGAGTAAAGGTGAGCCTCAATAATGAGAATGTAGACCACTCTGGTCTGAGGACATGGGTATGGTATGTCTTAAAAAGAATAAGAAGGCCCGGAGTAGAATGAGCAAGGAGGACGGCAGGCAATGAGATACTACAAGGGGCATCTAAGTCATGATCAGAGGTCTGAGTTCTACTCTAAGTGAGGTGGGAAGTCTCCAGAGCAGCCCTTCCACAGTGTGCACCATCTATGTGGTTCTATATTTTCAAGTAGCTTCATTAAAAAAAGTAAAAACATATGCGGTCAGTTTTAATAATGTTATCTAACCCATTAAATCCAAAATATAATTTCAACATGTAATCAATAAAAAAAATGAATAAAGTACTTTACTTCTTTTTTATAGCAAGATTTGAAATACATCATGTATTCCCTTACTGCACATATGGTTTGAACTAACCACAGCCCGGGGGCTATAGAGATACACGCAGCTAGTGGCTACCGCAACGGTGGCACCACAGGGTTCTGGGTAGGGGACATACTAAGAGTAGAAACAGGATTAGGCTTTAGGTCACTGGACTCAAAGTCAGTTTATTTTGCTACTCCAGGAAACTTGGTTGTATATGAGTATTTCAGACATGAGTCTAAGTTAGAAAAAAAAAAATAAAGTTGCATTTTCTTTTTGTTTTTTATCACTATTCTCATGGCTATGATTACAGTAAAATTTTCATTTTCCTCTAATTACAACACATGATTACTGAATACTCAAACAATACAAAAAGGTACAGAGTAAAAAGCGAGAATTTCCTGTACTTCTACCCCTAAAGATAAGCAGTAGAGGTTTCATTAGATTCTTACAGATTTTTCGGGCGCCTGGGTGGCTCAGTGGGTTAAAGCCTCTGCTTTCAGCTCAGGTCATGATCTCAGCGTCCTGGTATCGAGGCCCGCATCGGGCTCTCTGCTCAGCAGGGAGCCTGCTTCCTCCTCTTCCTGTCTCTCTGCCTGCCTCTCTGCCTACTTGTAATTTTTCTCTCTCTGTGCCAAATAAATAAATAAAATCTTTAAAAAAAAAAAGATTCTTACAGATTTTTAATACATAATATACTAAAATGTAAATGTGTATATTTCTTCCTTTAGGGAAAAAATAGGTTCAAACTAATCCACGCTGTTGCAAATCCATCTTTTCTTTGGTTACTAATATATTATAGTCATTTTTCTAAGCCATGGGTGTCCTTAAAAGAGGGGCAAGCCAAGAGTTAACAGTTCCACCACATACAGAGCACTTTAGATGAAGAGTATACGACAGAAAGACAACTTAGGAGGGTCCTAAAAAATACAAAAGTGTCCCAGGTGGCCAGCCCTGACTCCAAAATAAATGTTTCTGACCATGTATGAGTTTATCATGTCTCTAAGACCCAGTTTCCTCATCTGTACAATGGATAGGTTAACAGGGTCTACGGGAAACAAATCAAACAGATACAGTGTTTAAGCACAGTACTAAGGACACAGTAAATATTTAATAATTACAAAAATAGTTGTTATCTTTGCTTTAGGAAAATAAAATCAGAAGATGTGAAAGTATTCTGATAACAGAAAAGCACTTTACACTGTGGCCATCAACCAGAAGTAAAAAATATAACCACAAAGAAGAAGCACATGAGAAGGTTAGGAAAGGCAATCTTAAGATGACAGCCAGCCTTAAACCATCACCCGTGAAAAACTTCTCAGACAGGTCAGTACCAGGTCACACCCAAACCAATTTGTACACATAGCTCTTCTGCACCTGTCCTGCACCTTTGTATAAAAAGACCTAGGCCTTTTCATAACAAGAACTCCAAGGACACCTTAAAATGCAGGTAAACACTGATTCCTTCAGCCCAGCAGCCTTACTCTGAAAATCTAACCCAGGAATAATGTGTGTAAGAGAGATGCCTTTGCTAACATCACTAAAAACACCCCATGCTCAGCACAAGGAAATCACATTGAAAGGGAAAGCAATCAGGAGATAATAACCTGGTCTTTGATGAGTTCCACTGCAGATTCCTCAAGATCCAACTCATAGCACAACCTCATGAAAAGTGGTCCAAATTTATATGGTCTGCAAGTCACACTTCTGTTCTCTGCATGGTACCTGGTAATCAAAATAATTCAATGAGCCAACCAGTGGGATGCAGGGAAAAGGACAGAAAGAGTGTGGCATCTACTCTGCTAAACACTGGGGACACAATAAAGCATGAGGTACTCTCAGTCTGGAGGGAGAAAAGTACAGAAGTGAAGATAAACAGTGGAATTCTGGAGTGCAGAAGTGTACCAGGCATTTAAATAACAGGGTTTGTACCTAAGCTGAAGGCATATGGTTAACTGACTGAGTCACCCAGGCACCCCGAGAATATGTACTTTTTAAAAAAATTTATTTATTTATTTGTCAGAGAGAGAGAGAACATAAGTAGGGGGAGCTGCAGAGGCAAAGGGAAAAGCAGGCTCCCCACTGAGCAGGGAGCCTGATGAGGGACTCAATTCCAGGACCCTGGGATCATGACCTGAGCCGAAGGCAGTCGCTTAACCAGCTGAGCTACCCAGGCGTCTCCCAAGAATATGTACTTTTAAAGATACATTTCATAAGCGAATTATAGAAGTAACAAAATGTATTCATTGCTTCATTACACGTTATGAATTAAATTATATCAAAACTTCAGTTGTATACCTTAAATACACATGACTTTTAGTTGTCAATTATACCTCAATAATACTGGAGGGGAAAGAAGAATTAAGTTATTAAAAGGCAACACAGTATAGTGATTAAGGATTTTTAGACTCTGATTCCAAACTGACAGTTCAAATCCTAGCTCTTTTACTCACTGTACAATGATGAGCAAATTAATTAACAACTCTATGCCTCAATTTCTTCACCTATAAGTAAAGATAAAAGTTCAACTCAAAGAGTTTTTGTGAGGATTAAATGAGATGGCATGCCTAGCACACAGAAAACCTTCCATATATGTTAGCTCTTAAGAAATGTAAGGAATGCTGTGGAAAACACCTTTAAAAATCAAAATATTCCAAAAATAGCATCATGAAAACTTTGTGCTAGATTAAAAACAAAACAATGCAAAAACAAACCTTTTCCCAATTCAGAGGACATTTACACTAATAAAAATACTAGAAATTCACTAAGATAATATATCACCTCTTCTTGACAAGAAATGTTCAAATCAGAGAATCTACAAATCTCCCTAAAAATCACACAACAGCAGGTGGTCAAGTTTATGGAGGGATTAAGTTCCTCCTCATTTTTGACTAATAAAGAGCTTCTGTTTCAACTCATTACTGTTCTTCCCCAGCAGTGGGCCGCCTGTCTCAGCAAGAGAGAGAACAGGTTGGTTAGGACATGGACCTGCCCATCTTCTCACTTTTCCATCTCCACAAGTAAAGGGAAGAGACAGTAACTGATCGGTTACAGACAACAAATTAGCTTTGGGTAGTAAAAATTGACAGTAAAACAGGCCTGAGGGTCTCAAATGATTCAACTTTGTGGAACGGAAATAGAATTAGGATGCCTAATACTATGTGACTTTAAATTAGCATAACCCTCCTAGAAAATAATCCGACACTTTGTATCGACAAGTTTTAAAAGGTTCCTATCATCTGATCACCTCAAAAACAAAGAGTAAGTTTTATGCACAGAGTTGCTCATCATGGCCTTATTTATATCGATGAAAAACCAAATAATGCAGACATTCAACAATAGCAGCATAATTAAACACCTGACATATAATGGAATATCATAGTCATTAAAATATAATTCCTAAGTATATCTTTTTTTTAAAGATTTTATTTATTTATTTGACAGAGAGAGAGCACAAGCAGGGGGAGCAGCAGGCAGAGGGAGAGGGAGAAGCAGGCTCCCCTCTTAGCAGCGAGACCCATGTGGGGCTTGATCCCAGGACCCTGGGATCATGACCTGAGCCAAATACATACGCTTAACTGTCTGAGCCACCCAGGCGCACCAATTCCTAAGTATATCATTAGCAAGCAAAAACACTTATGCTATAATACCAACAAGAAAACACCCAACATTATATATATATAACAATTATTAGAAATGTATAAATAAACCCTACCAAAACCACACAATCTTTGCAAATAAAAAAAAATCAGTGAGAAAATGTATAAAAATATCAACAGTGGTTGATCCATTCAGAGGTGGAACTCTTGCTTCTCCCCCTACATGTGGGTAAGCCAGGTAACTTGCCTTGATGAAGAGAATGTGACAGAAGTGAAGCTGTGCCATTCTGGGCAGCTTTACAAGGCCTGCAGCTTCTACTTGTGCTGGGTGCTAGTGCAGCCCAGGCTAGACTCATGAATGGTGAGACACTCCAAGGGGAAAGAAGGGCCACATGGACTCAGGCACCAGAAATATAAGTGAAGCTTCCTGGACCTTCTAGCTCAGCCTAGCCAGCAGCTGACTATGAATGAGCAAGTGACTTTAGCTGACACCAATAAAGAACTGCCCAGCTAACCGGCTTCAATTCCTGACCCACAGTAATAATAGAGAATAGAGAGTAATAGATAATAGAGAAATAATAAAGAGTTGTCTTGTTAAGCCATTAAGTTCTGATGTGCAACAAGAGATAACTGAAATACCAGAACTTATGACATATTTCTTCTAGTTTTCTGGTGTTTGTCAAACTTTCAAAGAACTTAGTGTAATTTTGTGGTTTTTTTCCTTTTTAAAAATAACACTGATTTTTTTCACATTATAAAACTGATAATGCCCATTACAGAAAAGGTTGAGAAATCAAAAATCACATATTTAGACCGAAAAAAAAAAAAAGCGTAACTCCCAGAGAACTACAGTTAACTTTTGGTACACATCCTCCCAGTATTCTGTATATGAACACCTTGTAGTTCTCTCTATAAATGTACAATACAAAGGCAGGTCCATGTATAGAAATATATCTTTCAAGAAAGATTAAAAAAAAAAAAGCATGGGGAGATAGGGCAGCTAGATGATGGATAATGGGGAGGGTATGTGCTGTAGTGAGCACTGGGTGTTATGCAAGACTGATGAACCATAGACCTGTACCCCTGAAATAAATAATACATTATATGTTTTTTGTTTTTTGTTTTTAAAGCTATGAACTTAATTTCAGAAATGAAGCCTGTGGATTTTGAGTGATATACTTCCTGAGTAAGTGAAACCTTTGCTGGGTTTCCCAATGGCAGGCTATGATTACCCCTGAGTTCCCCTAACATGGGAAACTGACTATGGAATATAATAGGTATATGCCAGGAGGAGGTAGCCAAGCCAGGGAGGGGTCTACTGAAGTGATCCAAGTGATATACGAAGAGGCCTGAACTAAGACACTGGTAATGAGAACAGAGAGAGGAAGGCTAGAGATGAGAGATACCAGGGAAGAGGAAGCAGTAGGATTTGTTATCTTGTCAGGGAGGAGAGCAAATTAGATTAGGAGAAAGAGGTTCCCCAGTGTCTGTCCTGAGTGGCAATTTGTATAAGTTGAATGTGAAGACCTAGGGGACATAGAAGCAGAGTTCATCTGGCTGGTGATTTCTTGAGGCATGAATTCTGGCTTTCTATCCTCAGTACCTAGCATATAGAAGGAATCCAGTAAGTGTCTGATAAATGAATATAAACATCTGGAGCTCAGGGCAGGCATGTGGACAAGAGATTTGAAAGTCATCAATGCACAGGTAACCTTGTTAAGTGGATGAGACTGTTCATGGAAAGAACAGAGCAAAAAGAGACCAAAGCTGGCAGAATTCTAAGGAAATGCCTCACCTGTAAATGACATTTTTAACCAGTTCCATATCAGCCCAGGAATCACACAAATGAAGCAAGGTTTTCAACTCCTCCTTCAAGATGAGCTTGTTCTGAGTCAATTTCTCTTCCATGTTTCTCAGATAGGTTGCTGGAAGAAAGCAGGATATAATGGTCATCACTCAGGCTGACTGGGACTATCAGGAATCTGACCTCAAGAAGAAGGGGAAGCTGGATCCTGGCACAATGCAGGGGCTCATGACCATGTAGCTCCCATCACTGGCCAGTCTCCTCAAGAACAGTCACAGAACGTCTATGAAGCAAACTATCTGTGCTACAGAGGCTGCAGGCCCACTCGAAACTTTGTACCAACAATCTCTGGGGGTAGAAACACAAGAATATGCAATTTTGACTACCTGGGTGATTCACACATTAAAGTTTAAAAACTCATGTCCCAGAGGCTTACCTCAAAGAACTGCACTTATAGGTGCCCCATTAGGAGAATTAAAAAAAATAAAAAGAAAAGAAAAGGAACCAAGACATCCAAACCATCAACTGGTGGTGTACCTAGCAGGAAAAGTGAAAGGAAAATATGCAGTGAAGGTAGGTTTGCCCCAGTGGTTGACCCACACAATTCAGGAATACCTCATGTCTCTTTCATTTGGTTCAACTCTACTGCTCATTTCTCTTGGTCTCCCTACTCAGTTGTTAGAAAGCCACAGTAGCTGCCACAGTAATTGCCACAGTACTATAAAATGCACAGGGGGTAAAAAAAAAAAAAAAAGAAAAGAAAAGAGAACACCCTCTAAATAGCAGCAAACACTCTCTGTAACAGAATCATATCAAGGTGATTACACTCTATCTCTGTTCCCTGTCTTGTATTTGATTGACTATGGAAACAAACACCAAAAGGAAACACTACTTCTTGGCATTAGGAAGGGACTAGATTCTCAGCAGAATGGGGCGGTAAGATAGGGGAGCACCAAAGAAGCATGTGAGCTGCTAAGAAAAGTCTACAGGTTTTGCTCCATAACCCAGAGCTTTGAAGGAAGGCTGCTTAAAGGAATGGCACAATACTTTTAATTAAATTAAAACACAATTTTAATTAATTAAAACACAAGATTGGGAAACTGAGGCAGACACTATTCTCAATTTACAAGAAAAGAAGGCCCACCTAGTTTAGGTTAATGCTGTAGACCCTCCAATCTTTATTTGCAGAACAATATCATGGTTAAAGATTTTACAGATGGAAAGACCTGGGCTCTGCCACTTGTATGCTATGGGAAGATGCTTGTTTGTGAGACTTGATTCCTCATGTGTAAAGTGAGGATCATAAAAGCTACCTCATGGGATATCCTGAGGTAATGTATGTTAAGCATTTAGCATATAGTAACAGCATAGCATATAGTATATAGTTACTGGCCTAGCATATAGTAACTGCCAGTAAATCATATACACTGTTCTCATTTTCATTCTGTCCCTTGTCAGATTTAAGGGAATTTATTCTAGTAACTATTTCTAAACAATTTCTAATATAAAAATTTTTAATGGGATGACTTTACATCTTATACTTTTTAATAACCCATAAGAATCCAAAATTTCAATAGATGTAATTTGCATTTTAAAACACATAATCAAGATTTAAGTGCTTGTAACACAGGAAAGGCTTAGCTATGGTTCCTGCCCTGAAAGAACTTAGTCTTTTTGAGAAAACAAGATATATTTATACAAAACAATCTGAAAACAATGGAGGGGGTGACAAGTGACCAACTACATACATGATACAGAAAAAAGAAATCAGGGTGGCAGAAACAGACCTGAGTGGAGAAGTACCAGAGAGAAAGAAAGGGGCTGGGCAGGATTGGGAGAAACTCAGGAGAGGGGAGCATTCTTGGTATGACAATCAGCATAAATAATATCACAGAATGCAAGGGGGTGGTGAGGGGATAACTGTGACTAGATTAATAGGAAATCATACTGGACTCCAGAAAGGGTAAGGTCCACTATGGAGGAGCTAGGAAGCCAGGGAGTTGTATACACAATGTGATGTATGACAGAGGACCACTGTGGGTTCTCATAATAAAGAAACACTGACGGGATTTTATAAATATCAATCTGACCATGGAGTAAATTGGCACTCATTATATTAATTGCCTTTCAGAACATATGTACAACATATGTCACAGCCTTAGAATGACTATGACATTGTATCTAACTAGAAAATGACACGAACCCCCAATTCTGCCAACTTCCTAAAGCTCCAAAAGGCAAAGGAGTAAAAAGAAGAATGAGGTAAAATATAGACTGAGTCTCCCACAATGAAGATGAACATATTCTCCCTCACTTTAAAAGCTTATGTTCTCATTCCACACTTGGTATAATGTAACAATATGATTAGTGGAGAGGTGAGGAAAGACTGATTTCTGGAGGGCTAGAAGCAATAAGTATTAAGTGCTCAGAAACATCTGACAGAGTAAGGAGATTTGAAAAAGTCAGCAGGGATAAACTAAACTGTTATTGAAAGAGATGAGAGTATTGCTATGTTTATAAAGGAATTTAAAGTACTGGGAAAAATGTGCAGGAGAAAGGGAACGAATTCAACAAGATTTCCCAGATGCTGAAAGGAGTAAGACCTAAGGTGTGTTTTCAGCTTTTTGTAATAAAAATATTCAAACATAGCCCAATACAGGGATAGAACATTAGGCTCTCATGTGTCCATCACCGAGGCTCAACAATGACTAATATTTTGATAATTAAAAAAAAAAATCTTTGTTTTAGTTTATTGACTTTTTTAGCCAAGGAGAAAAATATGAAAATGCATCACAGGGGCACTTAGCTGGCTCAGTCAGTTGAGCTTCTGACTCTTGATTTCAGCTAAAGTCATGCTCTCAGGGTCACTGGATCAAGTGAGCCCCCCCCCTTTAAATAAACATTGAAAAAAAAAAAGAAAATGCATCATACATGGGATGGTTTTGTTTCACTATATTTCACTTGTGTATAAACATGTATGTGTATACTGGAGATACCATGTAAAAATGTCCTTTTTACTCAGAGGTGCATCAAAAAAACGAAAGCCAATCATCTTGAGCAGTTCTCAGAATTTACTGTGCATGTTAACAGTCTGGGGCTTTAAGTTTGGCATTTCTATGAAAATCCCAGTTGCTGCTGACCCTTGATCCTTAGTCTGGGTGGCATAGAGAGGACTGGTTCCAACACTAATTTTAGCATTTCTCTGGAATCCTGGGAAAAGTGACAAGAGGAGAGTGGTAGACTGTAGTAGAAAATGAGATGAAAGGAACATTTATGGTTAGACTAGGAAATTAAGAATAACCCATGTCAATTTTTTCTTAGACAAA
Organism: Ailurus styani; assembly: GCA_002007465.1. Lineage (NCBI taxonomy): Eukaryota > Metazoa > Chordata > Mammalia > Carnivora > Ailuridae > Ailurus > Ailurus styani. Next base: position 1,046,438 of record LNAC01000299.1, read on the forward strand.
GGTCACTGAAGGAGACTGAACAGCGATAAAGACAGAAAAAACTTGAATGACACATCGCTGAAGGAATTAACAAAATAGATTCAATTACCTTTGGTGCCAGGAAGATGATATGCAATAGCCACCTTCTTATGCTGAAATTCTTCTAATTTCACAATATTATCTGTAAGTAGGTATCTTTTAGCTAAGAAACAATGAAAAAAGTAAAATGATTTTCACTATCTTATACTTAGCAAAAACATGAGTAGAACTTGATTGCCTCTTTCTAGTAACTGACCTTCACTTAATATAAATCTATCTGAACAGCTACAAGTAAGTCACTCTGGTGGAAAAGTAAACGTCTCTAAACTATCAGAGAATTCAAATTCTCGGCAAATTCGTTTTTGTGTGTGAAAGGAGCTAGTGATTAACTGTGTGGAGATGGGTTGAAGGGAATCTGGGACGTGAAAGAGAAATATACATTCCCCATCTAGTTATGGGATTACAAGTGAATAAAAAAAACAAAAAGCAAAACTAAAGGATACTGTTTAAACGTCAAACTGGTAGATCTAGTTTTGGTTTATCTAGGTGGAAGCTCATAGTGTAGTACAAACAGCTAGAGTGTGACCATTGGAATTCCCGGTTTTGCCATTTGTGAAATCAGGAGTTAAGGCCTCTGGGAATTGGACTGTCCATATCCTCATGATGTATCAGAAATCACTGAGCACAGCTTAGTAGAAAAGATAACTTTGGGAAACATTATTTCTCTCGGATGCTTGGCTGTGCATGGAGTGGAGCCTGGTCAAAGAATCATGCACTGAAGACCTCTCTATACGGCAATAACAGGTTACCAGTAAAGAGCGTTGTCTATTTATGGGAAGACAGTGCAGAGAAGTGGTTACAGCAGGACTGTACTGTTGTGCTGCCTGAGTGCAAATCCCTCCTCTACCACTTTCCTCTCACCCTGGGCTAATTACTTGGCCTTGCTATTTCCACCTCTGTAAACAGAGTAAAGAACGGACACTCTCTCACTGGGGGTTGTGAACCGAAAAGGAATTAAAATACGTAAAATGCATAGAGTAACACCTGACACCAAGTGTTAAGTATTTTATTATCACTCACCAGCATATTCAAATTTCATCATTTCCATAAACTTATTAAAGGACAATTTTACAGGTGAAGAAACCCGCACAAGGTCTTTCAGGCTATTAGCGGCAGAGCTGGGGCGCGAAACTCAGAGCCTAAGACCTCTGCTACCAAACTGTGCAGCACAGGACACCTAAGGGAGAGAGGGATTTCCAGACAACGGCGTCGCCTCTTCTGAGGGGCTACTACAGCCCCAAGGTCGAGACCCCAGCCCGACTGTCCTTTGGGTCCCAGGCACAGGGCCAGTGCTGCACACGCGCGCAACCAGAGGCCGAGAGAGCAAGCTGCGCTGCTCCACACCGGTGAGTGACTGAGGCGCTGTTACTTCCCCCAAGGGATGCCTGCTGAGGTGTCAATCTCCCTTCTTTCCCATTCCTCCCCTCCTTCACGACCAGAGGCCGCGGATACCTCCGAGAGGGCAGCGGCAGCACGTGGAGCCTGAGCCGCCCACCCTGGGATACACCGAACTCCGCAGCGCCTGCAGCAGGTCGTGCTTCGGCAGCCGAATGGTGGCAGCCATGCTGTTCCGGGCCTCACCAAGTACGGGAGCTGGGGAGGGGGGCGGAGCGTGGCCTGTGACCCCACCCCTTCCTCTGCCCGCAATCCCCGGACGTCCATCCTCTTGGTATGCTCCAAGATGGCAGCCCCCATAGCGAGGCGCGGGTTCCTTGTGGCGCGGAAAGTGCCTCTGCCTCCGCTCTTCTTGGCAGGTTGGTGGCTCTTCTGCTTTTGTGGGGCTACTTCTTTAGTTACCTGAGAACTCTTCCTTAACTGAAGCGAGCTGTGGGCTTGCAACGGGACAGGAAATGCTTCTGGGATCTCGTTGCTAGAGAAACCGTTTGGAGTGTTAGGTAGCACGGAAAGGGGAAGTATGGCCTCGGACCCGTCTCCTTACCCAAAATACTGCCTGCCCGTCCAGAGGTGTGCGGAGTAAATGAGGTTAAGGCGTGAGGTCTTTTGTATATGATCTGCAGGGTTTGTGTGTTAGGGTGGTCGTCTCTTTGCTGACCATGAAGGGCCCAAATGTGTCCATTTGAAAGCTAGGAAGTTTTCCTCCTTGCTTAAGTGTCTTTGGAGGGGCGTCCTAAACTTATTTCTCACCACCTCACAACTGGAGACCTTTGGTATCCACTTGGGATAAGAATTTCAGTTCTAATTTCTCATCTGACGACCTGGGGCACAACTTTTGAGGGACCTTTCTATGCTGCAGTTTTCCACGTGTAGAGCCAATAGGTACTTCGAAAGTACAGTTGACCCGCGAACAGCTCAGTAGTTAGCGGCATGATCCCAGGCAGCTGAAAATTTGTGTTTAAGTTTTGACCTCCCCCCCCACACTTATGCCTACTGTTGACCTTACCCGTAACAAAGAGTACATTAACACTTATTTTTCATGTTTTATGTAATTGTATAGTGTATTCTCACAGTAAAGTGAGCTACGGGAAATGTTATTAAAATCTTAGGGAAATAAGCTTTAAAGGACTATTCTGTATTTATTGAAAAAAATCTGTTTTAAGTGGACCCGTGCAGTTCAAAGTGGTATTCAAGGGTCAACTTTACTTGGATATTTGAGTAAATGGCACCTCACTTGAAATGTTTTTAATGGGTCTGCTGAGAAAGACATTAGAAAAAGTTGACATTTATACAAGCTAAATCCTGATAGGTGTATGATTATATGACTAAAATGACAATAATCACAATTGATGTTTCCAGTGCCTGTTATCTTCTCTTTCCAACATACCTTCTCTAGTTCCTATTAAAAACCAACCCTTAAACTGTTGTTCACAGTTCTTTAGGAACAGCTATTATATATCAGTTCAAAACCTCATTGTTGGCTACCAGGTTTTCTGAGGATTAACTGGTTGACCTAGCAGGTGAAAATGTTTAGTGCCACACATTAGTTAAAGTAGTACGTACAGTACCTGGTGTCTCCGTAAGAATTAGTTGCTGTACCTGTTTAATAGCATGCTTAATTATGGCTCTTAGTAAATGCTTTTCAATTTACACAAGACCTTGAATTGTGTATCAGGGAGACTATCATGGTTGCATAGTGTTTGAGGCAATCATTCTAACTAGGGAATGGATATTAGATAAGGGTGAATTGAGAGAATTTTCAGGTAGCATTTTCTTAACTGATGAACTTGTAGTTGGATACCTGTGTTGTTACATTGTGGTAGCTACTAGCTACATGTGGCTATTGAAATTAGTTAAACTTAAGTAAAATAAGAAATTCAGGTTTTTTAGTTACACTAACCACATTTTAAGTGTTCAATAGAGACCGTAGTTAGTGGCTACAGTTCTGGCACAGCTCAGAAGTGAACATTTCCATCATTAGGTTCTATTGAATAAGCCTAACATCAGTCCATCCTTCACACATCATAGTGTTGCAGGGTTTTTTTCTCTGTTGGTGCCGAGGTTCTTGGTCACGCCATTTCAAAGAATGAAGAGTTAGACCAGACAGAGTGGTGGGCAGCAAAGCAGCGTTTATTGAGCGATAGCAGAGTGGTAGTACAAGGTCCCAAGGAGGGAGGGGACCCAAAGGGGTTGCCACCGGAGTTTTTTAGGGCTTGTTGGTGGGCTGTTTCAATCTGATTAATTCTCCCTGCACCTGTCATCCAATCAGATTTTTGTCACCTATCTATCCTATGGGAAAGGGTGAAGGGCTCCTTCCAGAACTGTGTAAAATCCTTTTAAGGGTGGTTTCCTCTTGGGGGGGGGCGCGCTTTGCCCCTGCCTGCCTTCCAATTATCCTTCATCAGTAGTACCTGTCTTCCCCCTTTTCACTTACAAAGTCCTTGTGTTTACATTGGGCTCACCTGGATAACTCAGTACAATCGCCTCATTTTAACTTCTGCTGATTTGGTGATCTTAACCTGAATACCCTTTAGCTGTGTATCCTAATGTTTCACAGGCTCTGGAGATTAAGATGTGGACATCTTTTGGAGGGTCATTATTCTGCCTACCAGACTTAGCCACTCATTCCTACATTTATCATTAGTTTCTTTTGGTCTAGGAAAATTTTCCATTTGCCAAATTTATCTTCGTCCTTAAACCTATATCCTTTTGTTCTATACTCAGTGGAGATGAAAAGTGATTTTATTGGTTACTTTCCTTTAAAGCAAACACTAAAAAGTTCATGTATATAAGGGTTGCTGGGTTTCCCTTTTGTAGATTTACTGGTCCTCATTTGTTTTTTGTTTTCAGTTCATGTGATCCCCCTTGAACAACTGTACACAAAGGGTTCCCACCATTACCTTCCCTGCTTTTTTGTCTTCCAATTAGAAACTCTTTGAACATTTACTTTCATAGTTGTCTTTTTTGACTCCAGAGTAGGAAAGGGTGATTTCCTATGCTCGAAGCATATGTTATGTTAGAAGAAGAAACAGAATAAGAAATGATAATAATAGAGAATAAGTCACTGGTATCCTGAAATTATATAGCTTAATAGTCCTTAACTCATGCTCACAAACAGAAGAGCTGCTCTTGTTTCCGCAGAAAGGAGACATCTTCCTGTTTTTTTTTTTTAAGATTTTATTTATTTATTTATTTGACACAGAGAGAGAGAGAGAGAGAGANAAGACATCTTCCTGGTTGTTTTTTTTTTTAAGATTTTATTTATTTATTTATTTGACACAGAGAGAGAGAGAGAGAGATCAGATCACAAGTAGGNGGGGAAGCAGGCTCCCTGCTCGGCAGGGAGCCCAATGCGGGGCTCGATCCCAGGACCCTGAGATCATGACCTGAGCCTAAGGCAGAGGCTTTAACCCACTGAGCCACCCAGGCGCCCCTCTTCCTGGTTTTAGAAATTGGAATTCGGTTTGCATAGAAATGCTGCTATAAATTATGAATGGGTTAGCTGAATTTATTCTTTTGCTTCTATGTAGAAACATGCAGGGACCTTAACTATCACCAAGGTCAGTTCCTTCATTTGTAACTGCAGGATCTCTAGTTTTCTACCAGCTGGTAAAATTTAGACCAAATCTCAGGTCTCCCACTCCTGACTTGTACAGCTACACAGCTAATCCCATTGGATTTTATTCATTCTTGGCAGATCTAGGACTGTAACTAACAATTTATAACATCATTTCTATGAAAAATGTTTGCTTTGAAAAAGTCTATGAAAAACGTTTCTATGAAAATGTATTATGCCAAACATCTGATTTTTTTTTAATAACCCACTTGAAATGTAGGCACTTTTTAACAGTTATTATTTCTTTTAAAAATATTTTAATTCCTCTTTGAGACAGTCTTTGGAAGCTTTTTCATATTACTGCATCATTGCTTAAGCTCTAGACCTCAAATTTAGCATATTATTCTAGTAAAGTTTTGACCTGTAATTACGGTAAGGGAGGGTAGCTCCCTTTAATTAGGGTAATTAGGTAACTTCCACACTTGAATTTTGAACTGTGTGTGACCTTGAGATACTTACCTGCCATTCCTTCCTTTTTTTTCCTTGTAAATAGCTTTATTGAGACACAATTCACATATCATTACAGTTCACCCATTTCAGTAATTCAATGCAGTGTTGTTTTATGTATCTATATACACACACACACACACACACACACACACACATATATATATACATATATATACACACACAGTGTTGTACAATCATCACCTTAGCACATTTTTATTACTTCAGAAAACCCCTCATAGTCATTAGTAGTCACTCCCCCATTTTCCTACAAGCTTTCCTGACTCTCTCCCCTCCAGTTCTAGGCAACCACTAATCTGCTGTTTTTATGGATTTGCCTATTATGGACATTTCATATAATTGGAGTTATGTAATATGTGACCTTTTGTAACTGGCTTCTTCTTCAGTTAACAAAGTTTTCAAGGTTCATCCATGTTGTAGCCTGTATCAGTACTTCATTTTTTTTTTATTGCCAAATAATATTCTGTTGAAAGAATTTATCACATCTTATTTTTTTATTAGTTGTTGGATATTTGCATTATTTTCAGTTTTGGGCTATTATGAATAATATAGCTATGACCATTTGTATACCAATTTTTGTGTGCATACATGATTTTATTTCTCCTGGATATATACCTAGGAGTGAGATTGCCAGGTAGCATGGGAACTACATGTTTATGACATAGGAAAGACGTTAGGGTTCCAAGTCGAAGGCCAAGACCAAATTCTTGAGACATCTTTGGTGCAAAAAGGTGGTTTTTTCAAAGTGCAAGGACCGGAGGTCAGAAGGAGCTGCGCTGGGGTCATGAGAAATGACCCATTGTATACTTTCAGGTTAGGCAGGGATTAGGGATAAAGTAAGCTTCCCAGGTATTTTGGAAACAAGGTTTCCAGGATCCTGAGGGGGTTAGCTATTGTGAGGAGAGGTCATTTATTACTGTGTAGTAAAAACTCAGTCATGAGATCCTTCAGATATATATCAATGGTTCATATACTTGGGGGATAATTGCCAACATGTATCCTGAAGGGTAGAGATAGAGGAAGTTTCCAAAGGAATTTTTATATGTAAAAGTAGACTACAGGGGCGTGGGGGTTGGGCTGAGATTGCCTTTTGCCCTTAGGAAAGTATCAACATTAAAGGCAGTTGAGTCCTTGGGAAATGTCACTCTGCCTGTTTCAAGGACTTGTCAATGGGCTGTAGGTAGTAAGGAAATTTAATAATTTTTCTTTTGTCTTTTGTTTCCCACATCATTAACATTTTGAGGAACTGCCAAACTTTTTCAAAGTGGCTGCACCATTTTACATTGTCACCTACTATATATGAGGGTTCCAGTTTCTCTACATCCTTATCAATAGCTGTTATTTTCTGTCTTTTTTTATTATAGTCATTCTGGTGAGTATCAAGTTGTATTTCAGAATATTTTGCATTTCCCTAATAGCAAATCATATTAAACATCTTTCCAAAAAAAAAAAATCTTTCCATGTACTTGTTGGCAATTTATATGTGCCTTTTTTTTGGTTTTGTTTTTAAGAAATGTCTCTTCAAATCCTTTGCCCATTTTCCAGTGGGTTGTCTTTTTAACTTTTGAGTTGTAAGAGCCATTTACATATTCTGGGTATAAGTCCCTTATCACGTTAAGTAATTTGCAGATATTTCCTCCATTCTGTGAGTTGTCCTTTGAAACACAAAAGGTTCTAGTTTTAGGTAAGTTGCTGTTCATTTCTTTCTCATTCATTCCTTGAGCTCATGTTTATCAAGAATTGCCAGAGACCAGTCATTGTGCCAGGTGCTGGGAATACAGTGATGCCACCTAATGAATTACCCTAACTCTGGCTTGTTATGTTTCTCTTATATACCACGAGGATGCTTGGTTACTGGGCAAGATGCTCTTTGCTTTATGTGAAGTAAGGGTAAATATGCTGATCCAAGTCAGATGGAAATGTTTTTAGGACTAAGTAATGATTATAAAGTATTCGATTAATGAGTTAATCAGCAGTTCAGCAAGTATTTGGGTTCTAAGAAGGAGTTCTAGGCCTGACTTAGGCTATAATTTAGAGGCAACACGTGGCTTCTAGTCCTAAAGTTACAGGAAGAATTACCAGCATTCTTACCCCTAACATTATTGTAGAAATTTTCAGTTTTTCTATATCTTCTACTTGTTACAGGTGGAATACATGTTGTCATGAACTAAATTATAAACTCTGAGATACTGGTTATAGTATCATACTAGAATCTTTACATAACCTAGTACATTGAAAATATGACAAAGCTATGTTTAATATGACATATAAACTGAACCCGTTGTGGAGCCACACCTGTTAATAATTGACTTTTTCCTCAGGTGAAAGAGGCCTGCTTTCTGCAGCGTATGTGGACAGCCACAAATGGGAAGCAAGAGAAAAAGAACATTGTCACCTCGGTAGGTACCTATTGGGCTGTTAGATATGTCATGTCAGTCACTCTATGTTTACCACCATGTTCATATGATATATTTATGAAATGATGCTTTTGTGATGATCCCATTCAGATAAGCACATTTTAAGTCTTAAAAAGAACTAGGCTGTTATTTTGCATGTGGCAAAAATCATTTTTGCTATCCTGCAAATTTCTGTTTCATTTTTTGCCTTGATTAATCTCCCTAAATTAGGTAAACAGTTCTCTTCTTTATTGTTTTTTGTCCATTTTAGTCATATAGTTAGTTACCATACAGGCTGTCTCTGTTTTATATTATCTGCAGAGAGAGAGATATTTTACATTTTCATCCTTTTTTATCGTCATTTCTTGTGGTCTTTTGAGCTCTTTCTGACTCTTTTCTATTTTATTACCAGGTAATAGATTTGAAAGCAGTGTTATAATCTCATATAAACTAGGGGAAATAGTTGACTAATGTCTTCTCAGGCAGTCTTCTCAGTCTCTTAATTATATTTCCCTTTCCTTGTTCTCTATGTCATATTACGCAGATAGCAGCCTTTCTTTTCTAAAATAACAAGGCCTAGGGGAACCTGGGTGGTTCAGTCAGTTAAGTGTTGACTCTAACTCTTGGTTTCAGTTCAGGTCATGATCTCAGGGTCATGAAATCAAGCCCCACGTCCAGCTCCACACTCAGCATAGAGTTTGCTTTAGATTCTCTTTCCCTTTCCCTACTCCTCTGCCCCTCTCCCCACTCATGTACGCTCTCTGACTCTAAATAAATGAAATCGCTAAAAGAAGTCACTGACCCAATGAGCACTTTGTAGATATGTAATATACATTATATTTAACATCATGAGGACATTGGTAAAGTCAGAGATGATTGGTGATGGTTTTATGGGACTGTTGTAATTTTTTGGTGAATTCCAGTGCTGATCTAATATTCTCCCCCAGATTTCTTTCTCTGCTTTTTTGGGCTTATTTTAAAGAATAAAGTCCCCCTGTGTTTATGGATTCTTCTAATAAGTGGATGGAGGGAGGAGGGAGACAGTTTTGCAGCTGCCTGTAATGGCCAGCTTGGGCTGGGGAGGGGTTTCAAAGAACTCAATATTTTCTCCCCTCATGATGTTATTGCAAGACCAAAACTGGTTTGTACGTCCTGGAATGGCTAGGTAGCCAGGGGTTAAGCAAAGCAGAGCTGTGGAGAATCTGAAGGTAAGTAACTCACATACTTGCACTGAAATGTAGAATCACTGTGAATAGATAGAAATGCAGACGGGTACAGATGTGGTATGCTGGCAAAGTCCAGTATCAGGAGTGGTTATAAGAGACACAGTTTTATTCACAAAATGGTGAACACTCTTGATCAAGTTCTGAACAAATCTAATTACTGTCTTCAGTTTACATGGTAGTTCCATCTATGGAAGATTCAGCTTATTTTCAAATTTCACCCAAAAAAGTACTTTGCTTTTGTTTATATGTAAAATGGAATTAGTTATGTCCATTATCAACAGGTTGATTTTTTTTTTTAATTCGTGTTAATGCCTGCCATGTCACAGATGCCATGGTACATGGTGCAGATATTTTAACTTTTTATTTGTAAATAGTTTTAAACTTAGGAAAACTTGTAGGAATAATACAAAGAGCATCTATGTACTCTTTGCCCAAATTCACCAGTTGTCATCATTTTGACCCTTTTGTTTTTGCTTTCTCATTCTCTACACACACATTTTTTTTAACCATTTGAGAGCCCATTAACCTGAATGCTTTGGTGTACACTACCTGACATTTTTTAAGAAGCCAGTCCGTTTTTTTAATAGAATATTCCTCTTTTGGGATTTGTCTTGTATTTCTTCATAATTAGAGTCAAGAAGGGTCCCCTGGCCAGAATATTGTCAGTAATGTTGTCCTTCTCAGGACGTCTTCTCATCTGGAGACACCCGATGTCCATCTGTCTTCACTGGTGAGGTTAACTTTGATCACCCAGTCAAGTGTGTGTGATTTTCCCCCTGGAGAGTTACTGTTTTTCTCCCTGTGACTAATGAGCCATCTGTGGGGAGATACTTTAATATCATGCCAGTGTCCTGCTGCTTATCAAAAGTTTCCCCCTAAGTTTAGTATCCATTTAGCTTCTTGCCTTAATCAGTCTTTACTATGGTGGTTGCAAAATGATGGTTTTCCACTTCGTTTATACCTCCACATTTAGTAATTAGTACTCAGTATTCTGATGTAAGTAAGAGCCTTCTGTTCCCTCCCTTTTCTTTCTCTGTTTATTATCAATATGGTCTTGTGTATTGTGAATTCTTCTTTTTCTTTTAATGATTCATTACCATCCTTGTTATTTGGGTGGACAGATTGTTTCAGCGTTGGCTGGTAGAAGTCCTTTCAACCTGATTCCCAGTTTTCCATCTTGTACCTTTCCTGCTCTAGCCCTGGAATTAACTATTTCTTCAAGGAGTCCTGGTTCCTTTTAGTAAGGAATGATATTAGAAACCAAGATCTGTGCAGTAGTTGTCCTCTTGCTACTGTGGAGTTATTGCTTCCTGGCCTATTCAGTGACTAGAACTAGGAAAAATATATATGCCTAGCCACATAAACATATGCACATACATGCATATAAGTTTATGTGTACATATTTTACAAATAATGAGTTCATGCTGAGACCTCCAATTCTAGTTCATCCCCACAGAGCTCTTCCTTGTCTTCTCTAAGCCATATTTGTATCAGCCTTCTATACTAAAAACTCTGGCTGCCAACAGGGACAATGTTTTGATGTGTTGGACAGTCTCTGCATTGCAGGTTATCTAATTTTCCTGTCTTCTGCTCATTCAATGCTCCCTGCAGTCATTGTGATAGTCAGAAAACACCCCCATAGTTCTAATTGCCCTCTGGGGCTATTAATACTCCTTTTGAACCAACGGTCCAATGATGAAACCAACAGGGACTCCATTAATTCTGTTGTAAAGCTTGTTCTGATATGCCATTTGTGAACTTTAAGAGAAGTGCTGTGGAAGTGCAGAGAAGAAAATGAAGAATTTTAGGAAAACTGTTGTTAACACTTTCTTAGGCATGAGGGGAAGATTAGAAAAGACCATTGTATTTGGTGCCTTGATATAGGATATAGTCAGCTCTTTGTTATTAGGGGACAAACTTACAGGAACTTTTACATAGATTCCTGAATAAGCAGAAGCTGTTTGCCAAAGAATGAGTATAGTAAGTTTGCAATAAATAAATAGCAAATGTAGGTAATTGTCTTTGTTAAGATTAGTATACTTGGAAAAGCAGTAACAGCTACCATTTACTGAAGACTACTCTCCTGGGATACCCTCTGTACATCCTGAATCCCTATCCAGTCAGAATTGATTTTTTCCTCACCATGTATTCTTACAGCACTTTATACCATCGTTGTGCTATTTGTTGCGGTGAAAAGTCTGCCCTTGGGGGGCAGACATCGATGTGAGCCCAAGCTCACTCAGCTTTCACAAACTATGTCATTTAACTTTGTTCCTGTAGCTATAAATTAGGGATGATGACAATGCCTGCTTCAGTTAACACCCTACCATAAAATAGGTGCTCCAGAAATGTGGAATAAACGAATTTTTAGGCCCCTTGATTCTACCCCTATATAAAAGATTAGGGTATGAGGTAAGGTTTTGAAACTCAAACTGCTTGGGGAAAAAAAAAAAGGCTCTTTGAGACAATAATTTTTTTCTGCTGTGTAACAAAATGTCATTGAAACTTTCGCGCCCAGGTGATAGTACTGCCTGTATTCTCTAACTCTTGAGTGTTTGCGTTGAAATGTGTGTCCCGAAAATCCAGGCACTGCGCCTGGGGCTGCATCCCGAAGATCGTGCAGTAGGTGGCAGCGCCACCTCTGCCCGGACCGCTGCGCAGCCTTTGGAACCTGGTGTTTGGGTGCGGACCTTTCCGGAAGCCGCCCCCGTACGCGCTTGCGCGGAGTGCTGCCCTTAGCATGTGGAGCGCTGTGATTGGGCGCTGCGACCTGGTGCGGGCTCGCTGATTGGGGGAAGGAGGAGGGGCGATATGAGGCTTTTACTCCGCGCGTCCCTATTGGAGGGTGTGGAGTGGAGTGGAGTGGAGCGCGGCTGGAGAGGGAAGATGCCTGGATGTGGGTGTGGGGCTTAGCTTCCATCTGCTTAAGTGATTTCGCCTCCGTGCTGTGTACTTGCGGAGGAGGTGTTCTCTCTGATGGGCGTGAGGGTCTAGTGCCTCTTGTTCAGTCTCATTAGTGGTTTTCTGTTAGAGCGTTGGGGGCGAGCTAATAGGGATCTGTCCAGCTCCCAGTGTGAGGGTCATTTATTGCTACGGAGCTCTTTAATTAAAACCCAAGAGTGCTGCTTAGTACCTACACTGCATTTTAGGGATCAAGTAGGCCATGAATGCAGGGCAGGTCCTCAGACATAAGAGTCAAAGGCAACCTTCATTCCTTGCTAGTTCTGTTGTAAGCACTTTCTAGGGGACGTCCCATTTAATGCTCACAACAGCCAGCTAATGTAGCTGCTGCGATTCTCCTTTAAGGATGAGGAAACTGAGCCCATATTCTGATATTTACTTAGGGCCATTGCCTTTATGCTGAAAAGCAGCTTTCTCAGTGATTGCTGTAGGACCTTCACTCCTACCGTACGTAGTCTCTTTCCTTGCACTGAACAGTGGATTTCTTGCTTTTTAAGAAATACATTTTGGTTGCAGAATAATATATACAGAAATGTGCATAAATCATAATGTATAGATTGATGAACCAAGTAAACAAGCTAATGTAAGAAATAGAACATTCCTCCCACTCAAGAAGCCCTTATTGTGGCTCCCATTTCCTCCTTAAAGGTAACCATTATCCGGACTTCTAACACAGTGGGTGAAATTTTTAAAAAATGTTTTATAATGGAAAATGCAAACATACAAAAGTAGAGTGATTGAAATGTGGAATCCCCTGTACACATCATCTGGCTTCAACAGTTACCAGCTCATGGCTAATCTTTACTTCATCTCTAATTCTACTCCCCATCGTGATCCTTTGGTTTATTTTGAGGCAAATCCCAGATAGTATGTAATTTCACCCATAAATATTTTAACATATATGTCTCAAAGGTAAGGGTAATTTAATACCATTATCATACCTAAAATTTTAATAATTATTAATATGAAAGATACAATGTGGGCGCCTGGGTGGCCCAGTGGGTTAAAGCCTCTGCTTTCGGCTCAGGTCATGATCTCNAATAATTATTAATATGAAAGATACAATGTGGGTGCCTGGGTGGCCCAGTGGGTTAAAGCCTCTGCTTTCGGCTCAGGTCATGATCTCAGCGTCCTGGGATCGAGGCCCGCATCGGGCTCTCTGCTCAGCAGGGAGCCTGCTTCCTCCTCTCCCTGTCTCTCTGCCTGCCTCTCTGCCTACTTGTAATCTCTCTCTCTNGTGTCAAATAAATAAAATCTTAAAAAAAAAAAAAGATACAGTGTTCAAATTACCTAGATACTCTTCTAAATCTTTTTAATGGTTTGGTTGAATCAGGATGCATATAAGGTCCATACATTGCAGTTCATTTAATTCTCCCTTCTCTTGCCTCTTTTAAAATCTTTCTTATAGAAACATACAAAAGCATTTCTTACTAAAACATACAAAAGAGAATAGTATAATGAATCCTCCTGTGTACTGTCACCTGGCTCCAGCAATTACCAATTCCTTGCTAGTCTTATTTCATCAGGCCCCTCTCCCATCACCTGATTACTTTCTAACACATCTTTGTTAGCAGATCATTTTATGTGTATTTTCACATTACCTCTAAAAGATAGGCTTTTAAAAAAAATGTAATACCATTCTCATCTTTAAAAATTAGTAATTCCTTGACATCATTAAATATGCCATCAATGTTTTCACTTCCCCAGATGTCTTATAAGTTTTTTTTTAATTTAGAGTTTCTTGAAATGGGACCTAGATAAGATTCATATATTGTAATGTGTTGTGATGTCTCTTAATTATTTTTTAATCTGTAAGTTTCTCTTTCTCTTTCTTGTTATTTATTTGTTGAGGAAAACAGGTCTCTTGTCTGAGAGTTTCCGGCATCCTGGATTTGCTATTTTCATCCTTATGGTGGTGTTTACTTATGTTCCTTTATCTTCCATATGCCCCATAAAGCTGGCAGTTAGAGTAGGAGACTTGATCAGATTCAGGGTTTCTTTTTTTTCTTTTGGCATGAATACTTCATAGGAAGTATTGTTTACTTTTATCAGGAGGTACACAGCATTTGGTTATCCCTCTGTGATATTAAAGGCCATTCATGATCATTGCTTATGTATCTGTTATTTCATTAGGAGCTGCAAAATGTTACTTTTTTAATTCTATCATTTCTTACTCATTTGTTACTGAGAAAATTTTTTACAAGAACTTTTTTTCACCAGCAGTTTAGTTATCCTGAGATACAGTTTTTATGAAGAGGCAGCTTTCAAGATAATCCTACCATCCTCCTACCATCCTCCAAAAATGATCAATGAAGATATACTTTTCTAATACTGTTATGAACTCCTGGAGTTAAGCATTGCACACATTTTAATCCATTACAGTTAATGTTTTTATTGAAAGGGCCTTAGTCCTTTAAATGGGCTTTTTATAGAACCCTACGATTCTTGGGCTTTCCAACTCAAGTCAGAAGATTGCTGTTTTACACTGTTTCTGTACGGGGCTTCCCTTTGGTTAAAGTGAACACTGAATTAAAGCATTGTGTCTGAAATTCCTCCACTAACCATGCAGATCTGTTGAGGAGGTACAGGGTGCAAGTTAACAGCATTAGCCAGTTAGCAGCTTTTTAATTACAGACTAGGGCCCACAGTGAAGAGGACTAAGGAGAAAACCATTTTGGGGAACTGAGTGCCAATAGGAGACCAGGCCTGATGAGGAAGCTGCCTGTGTTCCATCAGAGGAAGTCCTCTCACTTGGGTCACCTTGCTAGGAGTAAGGGCCCTCCCTGGTGATGAGCTGAACTGGATTTCTGAGCCTTACTGAATTAAATATTTTATTTCTAATATTTCAGATTATAAGTAATTATAAAGTAAAGGGCACCTTTTGGTTTTACTTAGTTTTTGTTTTAAGAACTCCCTTTCCAAATTCAAAGAAAATTACACCACTGAAGCCTCTGCCTTCGGCTCAGGTCATGATCTCAGGGTCCTGGGATCGAGGCCCATATCGGGCTCTCTGCTCGGCGGAGAGCCTGCTTCCTCCTCTCTCTCTCTGCCTGCCTCTCTGCCTACTTGTGATCTCTCTCGCTCTGTCAAAATAAATAAATTAAAAAAAAAAAAAAAAAGACACATTTGAATTCAGGCTGACTCTAAGCATTGTGGTCATCTCTTATGGGCACTTCTCCCATTAGCTGAGGTTTAGTTTTGCTGTGTCATTTCAGCTGGGGCGGTCTTTGGCTTGTTGCAGTGATTTTCCAAATCTTGCTCTTGAAGCCTGACAAATTTTCTGAAACCTGCTTTTCTAACATTGTCAGTTCCATATTTGCATCTGTATCTGACATCTGTTTATTAGGTTTCATATTTATCATCTGCTGGCAGTTCTAGAGATGGGTCTGAGTTGTTCACATCATCCTCCTTTAGTCTCATTTTCTTAGTATATATGTATATAAAGTTTGCCTTTAGATTTTCCTTTATTGAAACTATTTGTTTTAAAGCTTCTGGTGACAGATACATGGAAACCTAAATATCTATATTCAGAATGGTTCCTAGGTTAGTTTTTCCTACTTTCTTCTGTTGCTTCTATACATACGTCATGTGTGCTTATAGTTTTTCTTAAATGTGGGAAACAAAAACACAGCTTCAGACTCTGTTTTCTGATCACTGCTTCTAGATGGTACAATAATAACTTGTATCTAATTTTTTACTACCTAAATTAGGTAAGGTACATAAATACTCTTAAGCCCAGAAAAAGTTTAGTGTTGACTGAGTAACAGTGATACACATTTACACAGAAATCATGAAAAACTAAAACCATCTAATAATTTCTCACCTAAAGCTCAGTCATATACTTGAATTTTTAAAAAATATTTTACTTAGGTGTTTAATTTTCCACCTTATTCTGGAAATGGAATTCAGTTTAATATCCTCTTTGAGCTTACGAGCAATCTCCAAGACTTATTTTGTGTTGCCTCCATAGTAGTTCTTAGACATAATTCATTCTAGTTCTTGCAAGGGTGCATCACAGTCTCTTGGGGCTTTTGTTTAAAATTTTTTATTTCCTGGTCTCACCTCAAGCCTACAGAATTAGAGTTGCCCTCTGGGTGTGTGAAACTTAGGAATCTGTAGTTTTCATGTCTTGCAGGTGATTCAAATCCTTAACCAGGTTTGTGAATGATTACACTATTCCAAGTATAGGAGTGTAGGGTCCTTAATAAAATCATTTATGACCTTAGATTATCAGTGGTATTGTTTTCTTCAGACAAGAAGAGCATTTTATACTAGTATACATTTCATTTTCTGAACATACTTCACATTGTCTATACAGCTTTAAGTTTTGTTAGATGAGGATCCATTTTCCCATATAGCTTTTGTTGACCTCAACCATCCTTTGCGGCGTATATTCCTGAGGAGTTGAATGACAGGCAAGAAGGCATCTTCTCCGGCACATTTCTTTGAAGAAAACCTGGGCATCTGTAGGCCCCTCACTGAAACGTGAAGTGTGATTCTGACTGTTGAAGCTCATGGTCCAGAAACCTGCGGCGCTGGCCCTCTGTAGGCCACAGCTGCCCTGGCTTTCCTGGCCATCCCTGCTCTGTGCAGTTTTCTGCCTCATTCGTCACACCAACACTGTCGCATAAGGTGATTGGTCACATACAATATTTAGCAGCAAATCCCTCTCTGACTTCTAATATGCAAATGTTATTCCTCTGATGCTGGCTCTGCAGCTGTTGCCTTTTTGAGGCTCCCAACCAATTTCACTTGACTGGTGATGTCTTGGTGTGAAGGATTAAAAGGGAATCTTGAGTTACCACAGTACAGAAGCCAACTCAATCGAGTGTTTATCATAAAGATTTGGTATCATGAGACTGCTGTTTAATATCATTCTGTTTGCAGTATTAATTTGCCTTAATGTGAAGAGGTTTTGGGTACTTCTTTGTGTGTGTATGTTAATATTCTTTAATCATCTGGTGTCAGTTTCTTTAAGATAATCATAAGAAGCGTAATTACTTTTCTATCATATCAGGTTTTCAGGATTTTGTGTTGCTTTCTCACAGTAGCTACTGTCATTGAGAGTCATTGAAAGCATTGCCCCAGGGAAAGGAAAAAGGAAAGAAATGGTTAAATGCACAGCAAAAAGTCTTCAGCAGATACTTGCAGATTGATTACCTCTGTCTTCTTTTTACTTGACACGAATTTCTTCTACCAGGGAGTAAAAAAACTTGGAAATTCAATGACTTCTTTCTCCTTCCTTCCTCTTGTCCTTCCCTCCCTCTCTCTTTCCCTTCCTTTCTTCCTTTTATTAATTTTTTAAAGATACTAATTGAGAGTCTTTTATAAAAACAGTTCTAGGGACTTAGAATACATCAGTGAATTAAGTCCTTGCCTTCATGACTTTACTTCTAAGTATAAAAGACAGAAAAAAGAGAAAACACACACAAACCAACTTACATAGGCATTTGTAGGTCATAGAAAATATTTTGGATTTTATTCCACATATGATAGCAAGCTGTTGGCGGGTTGAGAAAAGTAAATAGCAGGATCTGCTTTATCTTTTAAAAGGCTTTCTCAGACTGCTGTGTGGAGATTAGATTGTAAGTGTGGCGGCAGTAGTTAAGATGACTAGTGAGGGGGTGAGAGGTTAGTAGCGGTAGTGGTGAAAAGTATTTATTTATATTTCAAATCTAGATCCCATAGGATTTGCTGATAGTTGGTTATAGAATGAAAAAGAATGGGATTTAGGATAATGCCTAGGTTTTTGACCTGAATAAGCCAGTAAATGTAGTGGCCATTTACTGAGATGGGAAATGCTTAGGGAAAATCAGGTTTGAGGGGAAGGTTGGAGAATTAAGAGGACATGCCATGTTTAGATACATATTAGACTTCCAGATGGAGATGTCCCCTCTGATGTTGGAAATACAAGTCTGAAGTTACAGGCAGAAGTCAGGGTAGGCGTATATATAAGGAGCAAATAATCGTAGATGATGATTAAAACTGTGGGAGAGAGAGGGCATGAGATCACCCAGGAGGGACTGGGGAGATGGATCAAGGAGGACTGTTTGGAGAACTTTTGCTGCTGAGGGGAACAGAACAAAGGAGAAGTAGCTGGAAGGAAATATGAAGTCAAGGGAGATTTTTGTCATTTTGATTTTTTGTTTGTTTAATAAAGTTCATCCTTTGTTAAAAAATAGAAGGCAGAGTCTATGTGCACAGATCCTGGTAGCCTGGAAACCTGATGGTAGGAAGATGATATTCTCTTGATTGTTTCTGTTTTATACTCAGGAAAATAAGACACAAAGTCATGAGCTGAAGGGAGGGGAGAAGGGGAAAGAACATATTGTAAGTTTGAGAAGCAATAGGTAGGTGCGAATTTTTTTGGAGAGTATGTTGCTTAGTATTTCAGACTTTGAGACTCTGAGATAACAGCGTAATCTCAGGAATGCCACATATTTCTGTGGATATTTTGCTTAAAGGAACCAGAATGGGAATAGTTCAGTCCAAAAATCACTAAATGTAGACAGAGTGGTTCTCTGATTTGTTCAGAAAATGTGTTAAAGTTATTTGATAAATTCCAGCCTTTAAATTTTTGAATCACTAATATAGCTCCCTGGTTCAAAATGCAAAAGGAATAAACATGTAAGCAATGAAGTGTCTTCTTTCCTTGGGTCCTTACTGTCTAATTCCTTTCCCTGGAGTCTGTTAATGATAACACTTCCTTGTGTTTCCTTCCAAAGACACTTTATTGATACATTTTTAATTTTTATTTTTTTTAAGTAGGCTCCACACCTAGCTTGGAGCCCAATGCAGGGCTTGAACTCACGACCCTGAGATTGAGACCTGAGCTGAGATATTGATCTATTTTTTAAAAGCTAAATATATGGTTGGACTTGTAAAATATTCATTACTCCAATTAAATAAATCATTTTTGAAACTATTATTAATATTCCTTTATCCTCTTTAATTTATACAAAAATGATTTCTGAAAAGAGCAAGAAAGAGTGTCTGTTTTAATAGTGACTTTACAGTGTTGGCAGCCATCTGGCAGGAGTTGTATCTGTTAGGTTTTTCTTAAGAAATATGTATATTTAACAAGGTTCTTTTTCCTTCTTTGTCTTCACAGCTGATCTAGCATCTCTAATGGATAAAACATATGAGAGAAAGTTGCCTGTTAGTTCTTTAACAATATCACGGGTAAGAAAACTTAAACATATATATTTTCAAAGAAGGAGGATGAGAGACTCTTTATATAGATGAGGCTGTGTAAATTAAAGACTTCATAGGAAATATTTCTCCAGAGTATGGTATGTTTTTGTAGTTAGTAAAAATGTTTTGTGGTAAAGTAGCAAATTTCTATAACTGAAATAAAAGGTAATAAATTTACCAGACTCTCATATCAGTGATCATTGTTTTGTATCTGATTTATTTTTTTTCCAGAATATGGTATTCTGTTTTGTGATAATCATGATTTTTTTAAGTTGGTACAGCCTTTAGAGTAATAGTATTCATTTGTTAATATTGGAAATAATTTTGATGCTTGAGGAAGTCTATAAAAGAAAGGATATTGTTAATGTAAAATTAACTGCAGTGCAGTGGAAGGGGGAATAATATTAGGCTGGGAATAGGGAATAGTCATTGATAATAACCATTACTGAACACTTTGTTTGCCAGCCATTTTACTAGTTTCTTAACATACCTTATCTCTGTTCATTCTTACAGCAGCTATTTGAGATAAGCACTGTAAACTGCATTTTACATGTAAGACTCAGACAGGTTGATAACTTTCTCAGGTTCACACAGTTCATAAGTAAAAAAGTGAGCTTCAGACCCAGATCTCTATGACATCAAACTTCTTTTCAGTTGCCTCCCTCGCATAGATCTTTTCTTTGTCATGAATTCACTTTGTGACATTATCTACTGGGTCCCTCTTAGTCTCCTCATTTCCAGTGTGGGATCAATAGTATCTCCCTCACAGGGCTAATGCAATGCTAAAATGAAATCTTAGTTGTGAAAATTCTTTGTTGAAATTAATGGCACCATGAAATTCAAGATGTTGTTAAGTCTAAATGAAGAGAAGTAAAGAAACTCTTATCCTTTTTGGTCTGGGTCCTTTATCTCTTTTGATATTTTCCTTTTAGTAGGGAAATAATTTTAACTAGGTCATAACCTTAGGCTCACCATTTTCAGAGGGCAAGTGAAAAGCTGTTGCTCATCTCTTACATGTTGGATACAATTTCTGCATGCCATAATACCTGATGTTTGTGTAAGCAGCACTTTAGAGCTTAACAGGCTTTCATGTACATTCTCTCACTGGGGCCTTACACTCTTCAGTGCAGGTGCCTTTATTCTAGTTATACAGATGGAGCAGCTAAGTTCCAGAGCGGCTGTGCCATCTGTCTCTGCCACACAGCAAGCAGTCAGGAGAGCTAGTTCTCAAATTTCAGTCCTGTGTTTGAAGCGTATTTTCTCTGCTCCTTAATGAGATTGCTAAATAAAATCCGTTAAGTCCTAGACATTTTTAGAAAGTCTCATTCTTTTTACTCTCTCTTCCTCTTCATGAGGCTTTAATTATATTCACAATATGCATTTTCTCCTACTCCATCCTTTTTGCCTGTGTGTCTGTGTTAGGGTAGAATCCATTCTTGGGATAATTCTTTCTGTTTCTTTACTTTAGAGTGAAGGAGCACACACAGGGATTTTATGGTTCAAAGGAAGACTTTGTTGGTATAAGGATCACAGGTTGACTCTGAACCAGAGTACAAAACCAGAGTAGGAAATTAGAGTTGGGAAAATGGTGTTCTCCTGTTTGGAACTTGGAACATAGAGAAAATATCAGGGTTTAAAGATAAAGGGAAATAGTGATAACTAATTATACACATAGTAGGAGGAGCTCTCTCTTGTCCTGAGCAAGTTTCACATTTGGTTTTCAGTTTATCTAACCAAGGTTGATGTACACATAGAAAGAGAAGCCAGTATATATTCTTTGCATGAGTATAAAAGGGTTTCAAGGATGAAGTCATACCATGTGAACAGTGGTCCAATAAAATGGGTGTCTTACCTTTTTTAAAGTCAGTTTGTGAATTAGATCCAATGTATGGCATAATCTGTATTTAACCAAGTTTATTTTTCTGTCTTTTAGTTCGTGGACAACATTTCCTCTAGAGAAGAGATAGACCATGCAGAGTATTACCTTTACAAGTAAGTTTTCCACTCTACTTCGTTGGTATATTCTCTTACAAAAGGTGGTAGGTATTATATATGTTTAGCACCTTGCTTTTTAAGTTTACATTTTGGAGATATTTCCATATCAGTATATAGATAGCTTCCTCATTTCTTATAACTGCATCATATTCCATATTATGAATATACTATTTAAATCAGTTCCCTATTATAGATAGGAGCTTATTTGTTTGCTCTCTCTTTGTATTAGGTGCAATGGAGTAATTAACAACCTTGTACATTTGTAATTTTGCACATAATTCTCAAAAGCATATACATTTGTAATTACAGTAGTTCTTGCCACATTGCTTTCCGCTGAGATTTCACCAACTAACATTCCTGCGGGCAGTCTATGAGAAAGGCCTGATTTTACAGCTTGGTCCACAGGAATTTTCACACTTCTGGATTCTTTGTCAGTCTGATAGGTGAAAAATTTTATGTATCTGTTTACTTCTTCTCTCCCTTATTTGGTTGAAAATACAGTCTGTATGCACTAGTCACCTATTTTTAAATAACACTGTATTTTAAAACTTTTTGTACGTTACCACACTTCATTCTTTCTCACGGCTGTGAGCATTGCCACTGTGAACTACAGACACACACCCATGTATACAAAGAAAAAGAAGCATGTTCAGTACAGTACCATTTATAGTAGCAAAAGACATGAATAACCTAAAGCTTGTTAAATAAGAGGATGGTCAAATTATGATTTATTCTGGTAGTTGGTTTTTCATCAATCAGGTATGTCCAATGATACCCTACAACTTTTTATTTTGATTCTGTATTGGGTTTTTTTGTGGGGGTTTTTTTGTTTTTTTGTTTTTTAAGATTTTATTTATTCATTTTGACAGAGAGCTTACAAGTAGGCAGAGAGGCAGGCAGAGAGAGAAGAGAGAGGAGGAAGCAGGCTCCCTGCTGAGCAGAGAGCCCGATGCGGGCCTCGATCCCAGGACCCTGGGATCATGACCTGAGCCGAAGGCAGCGGCTTTAACCCACTGAGCCACCCAGGCACCCTGTATTGTGTTTTAAAAATCTNGTTTTAAAAATCTGATTCATGATTTGTTCCAATTGTTGGTTTCAAAAATAGACTCCAGTTGAAACTTAAAGTGTTTTCTAGTAAGGATTATATTAAAATTTGCCATTTGATCTTACTTTTATTTAAGAGAGTGTTTTATTTTTTCCATCTGGGTACAATTTTTAAAGCTTTCTTTATATTGGTGAAAATTTATTCAATTTTCTTTCATGTGATTTTACTATGTAGTAATGTGCCCTTTTTTTTTCTTTCTGAATTGGGTAAATTCTACCACCTTTTTGGTGTTTCCTGTTCAAATGTAAATCTTAAGGAGATTAGATTTCATACTTTTTAAATCTAAGTTGCCTTTAATGATGTCATAAGTTTAAATTCTTGGGGCACCTAGGTGGCTCAGTCAGTTATGTATCTATCTGCCCTAGACTTAGATCATAATTCTGGGGTCCAGGGATTGAGCCTCGCACTGGGCTCCCTTTTCAGTGGGGAGTCTTCTTCTCCCTCTGATGCTCCCCTGCTCATGCTCTTTCTCTCTCTCAAATGAATAAATAAAATCTTAAAAAAAAATAAATAAGTTTAAATTCTAAGTCCTGAAATCATAATTGTAAGTGCCCTCCTACTCTCCATTAAGATAAATATAAAGGGATTCCTTGATGAGAGTAAGCCCTGCTTTTCTTGATTGGTTCTTTGGCACCGTATGGCTCTTTTGAGAGTTATTTTTGCCTGTGGTGGAAGGTGTATTTGGGTTAGCATCTGCCTACTTCTCATCCTTTTGCTTTGTTGATGGCAAATGCAGAAAATATTTACAATGTCTAAAGAGAAATTATTTCTTAGAATACCATCCTGTGGAACACAGTGCCATAGCCTTGGAAGAAATACATCCCAAATTTACAAGTACCTCTGTAGCATGTAATTGATTTCAGTGACTCAGCATTGAGCAAGTATTTACCTACTGCATGTCCAGGCTGTGTCAAGTGCTGGTATATAGTGACCAATAAGTTAAATACTGTCCCATTCCTCGTTCATTAAAGTTTAACCAAGAAATTTAAGTCCTGCCTTTAAGACATCCGTGATTCTTCACATGATGTTTGGCATGGCGTCTTATTGAAAGTTCCCTATAATCCCTTTCCTCTTTCCATATAGAACATATACAAGACTCTTACCGTCTTAAATCTGAGCCACTGTTTAATTTGATGTCCCATCCTTTGCTTAATCAAAACTGATGTTCTAATATGATATTGAATTTCAATAATACTTCAGTAAAAAAACAAAACTAATTTTCTGTGACTTACCATTTTCTGATTTCTGCTCTTTCTCCTCCCATTGCCAAGAAAATTAGCTCTTTTTCTCGATTTTTTTTTTAAGAAATAAACATTTTTGTGACTTCATGAGATTACTGTTATATGTGTATGGGACGAGGTATAACCCCCAAAAATGCATCAGGATATAGATAATGGAGGTTGGCTAGGTTCACTCATTAGCTAAATGTCTCACTCTTGCTTTCTACCCTCAGAGAACATATAAAACAGTTATCCCTCAGCAAAATTAGAAGTTACAAGTTAAGAACTCATGGGGGTTCTCTCCATTAATTGATAGCAGGAATGTTAATCCTGAAGACACCAAAGGCCCATGGTGTTTGCACTGGCTAGGCCTTCTGCGTGCATTCCAGATAAGATGACTTTAGGCATCTTAGAGGAAAGTTAGAATCACAAGTCTAGGGTGAGGAAATGTTGAAGGGATTTCTTAATCCCAAACAACTGACAGCTTCTTGGTCGACTGCCCTGAGGATTTCTCATTCCCCAAGCTGTACCGTCTTTGAGAATAAGACCCACAACAGGACTTCTGTCATTAGCTCAGCTCTTTCACTGCCTCAGCCGGTGCAGACCAGGCCCAGCAGGTGGAGCATAGCTGCCACATCCCCTCATCTTCTAGTGATCAGATCCTCCCCAGTGATTATGTTAAGAGTATTAGGGCCAAAGAAGTTTGGAACCTAGAGTGATCCTCGGCGAGCTAATGAGCATCTGCCATTCCATCAGGTGCACAGGTAAGCAGTTCCAAGTTCCAGCAGTTCAGGGTGCTGCCAGCACACGCCAGCATGTTACCATCCTCTCATCCCAGGAGAGAATTTTAGCCTTTGAATCTCCTGAAGGACACAGGTTTAAAAGTTTAGAGGCTTCAAGATTAAGAGTCCCAGGGATCTTTTATGGAGAGTTAGAAAGGCTGCTATTGAGAGAGCAGGAGGGAGGAGAATTTCCAAACCCCCTCTTTGGGTTGTGATCTGTTCACTGGGGGCCTACAATCAGATGATCAACTTTCCCCCCACTGTTCACTTTAAAAAAAAAACCCAAAAAAACAAGGAAAGGGAAATGATGTATTAACAAAGAAAGAATGTGAGCTAAAGATGAAGTACAATAAAAAATACCCAACAGCTGAGAAACAAGAAAATAAGGCATGCTAAGAGCTATTGGTCTATAACAAAACAAAGGATTAAAACAATAAAAGAGTGAAAAAAAATAAAATGAGGTAGGAAGGACCTGATCCTCTACGTACTATATTCACCAAATATGTACAGATATGGTGAGGAGACTGGGAAATAAGCACAGGCCTGCTATTGCAGAAATACTCTCAGCAGGCTGAATAGTAGCCCTCTTTCTGCGTGGTTTTCAAGGGGTCTTCCCAGAAGCCCTGGAGCTGGCTTCTTACAGGGGTTTGGGGGTGTGGGTACGGGAGGAAGAGGCACTGAGGGAGAAGGCCAGTGCTGTTGCCATCAGCCCTCTTCTTCTGTTTCTGCCCCTGCCTTTTTTTTTTTTTAATTTTATTTATTTATTTGACAGAGAGAGAGAGAGAGAGAGAGAGATCACAAGTAGGCAGAGAGGCAGGGGGAGGGGGAAGCAGGCTCCCTGCTGAGCAGAGAGCCCGATGCAGGCCTCGATCCCAGGACCCTGAGATCATGACCTGAGCCGAAGGCAGAGGCTTAACCCACTGAGCCACCCAGGGTCAGGCGCCCTCTGTCTTCTGCTTGAAGCCGAAGAAGCTGTGTCTCCAGCTGCTTTATCAGTCAGGGTCTGCAGAGAGAATTCAGAGTGGTCTGTGAACTTAGAATAAAACGATTATTTTTCACTAACCTCTCAGTAATATTTAGCATTCCCTTTCATTATGAATACAGGCAAAAGATCACAATATTATAAGCAGCATCTATGTCTTTCTCACTAATAAGAACAGGTTTTTCAAATAGCAGTATGTTTGTTGCAGATACCTTAAATTATGCTCATCAGTGCTTAGAAATTACATTTGGAATTAAACTACTGCTAGAGAAGCATATGTTCACACATCTTAAGGATTTTTTTAATATTTTGATAATTGTATTTCACTATAATTGGTTTCCTTTTCGTTCCTATGTGCTCTTATTTTATGCATGTAAAACATCATTTTGGGAAGAGGCTTAGGAGCTTTCAGAATTCCAGAGAGTTCTGTGCCACAAAGAAATAACAAGAACCCCACTATGAGATCGTGTTTGAAAAAAAGGCAAGCCTTTGCTTGGCTTAGTCCTGCTACTTCCCTCAGGCCTTTTGAAGTTTTCTAGATCTTTGTTTTTTTCTTCCTACAAAGAAGGCTTTATTTTCTTATTTTAGTTTAGACTTCATAGAGTAAGACGAACATATGGCTGATAGGTGTGCTGTTTTCCAAATGAAAACTTAAATACAGCCTCCCTCCTGAGGCTCCCCACTGAGCAGCAAGAAGGTGAGGGGAAGATGAGGAGAAGAGGACAGGCCCCTAGATGCTGTCGGCAGGACACCAGTGCGGGGGCGACATGGGGCAGGAACAGGAACACTTCTGCTGGGGTTTGGTACCACCAGCCCTTCTGGCTTGGTGAGGGAGAAGCCATGTGACTGCCCAGCAGTAGCAGCAGAAGTTTTGAGGCACTGAGGAGAAAAGTAACCCCATAACTGATGGCTGCTGAGAGGAAAGGGCCATTCTGTGGGCATCTGACTGCTGCTGATAAGAAGCTGACTGCTGGGGGCGCCTGGGTGGCTTAGTGGGTTAAAGCCTCTGCCTTCGGCTCAGGTCATGATCTCAGGGTCCTGGGATCGAGCCCCGCATCAGGCTCCCTGCTTAGCAGTGAGCCTGCTTCCTCCTCTCTCTCTGCCTGCCTCTCTGTCTACTTGTAATCTCTCTATGTCAAATAAATAAAATCTTTTTTAAAAAAAAGCTGACTGCTAAGTCATGCTTGATATTTATTAAAAAGAGTTTTATATGTCCCATGTTAGTGTTAAAAAGAGTTGAGCAAAACAGTTTTTCCCTTGGGCATAGGATTAATTTCTGCTTCCTATTCTTATGCCCTCTCCTTTGGCTTTTGAAGGAGAAAGTCTTCCTCTTTGCTGTACTAAATTTATGGCACTACAGGTTTGCTGTACTATAAATTTAGAGCATTCCTAAGAATTAGATTTGCATCCTTATTTTACTGAAGCAGAGACGAAACCATAGAGATTCACTGAGAGCAGTCATCTTAGATGATGTGCATGTAAGCCACTACCTGTCCCAAGCAGAAAAGGGAAGCCACAAGGATGGAATATGAACAGAGACTAATACTGTAAAAGCGATATAATGTTTTCCCAGTGCAAGATAGTATCAATAAGGATCCCGGACGGAACTATAGTTTTTTTGTTGTTGTTGTTTTTTAAGGAAGCTGAGATGGAAGGGATTCCATAGAGACCAGAGTATAGAGGATGATAGAGCAGGAGAAATGAAAATTAAGAGACAGAAGGAAATTCCTTACATTTCTTGCAGTCTGTGGGTCATTGGTCGTACTTGGTTTCTAAAAACTATGATCTTAGCTTTCTGCCACAAGAGATCCCCTTTTAGGTTCTTTCAACTTGAGGTCAGTGTTAATAGCCAGCTTATCTAGAGTTTGCCTTTATCATTTTGTGGAGAGCATCTCTTGGGCCACCTAATCAATAGTTCTGAGCTCAGAACCCCCCAGATCTATGTGCACTGCCTACGTGCATGCAAATGATCCCTGAGGCAGGCTCTGTGTCTCCACCTTCAGGAAATAAAACTGTTTGTCATCGGTAAAATTGTGGCACCAGTGAAGGCTATTCTTTTCATGGTTTTAACAAGCTTTAACAATTCCCATATTGGTATTTGATTATTGCATTAATTGAATGCAACCTCAAGCCATAAAAATTCCTTCTTTCCATGTGTTATCCTCCTCTTTACCAAGGATGTTTGCACATTAAATATCTTTAAAGTCTTATTCAGACTTTGAAGTACTTTTGGGATCATGGCAACTTAGATATGCATGAAATGATACTTGTTCCTTTTATTATCAGAGCATCAGTAGTCAGAACTGATAATTTAATCTGCAGCCTAATGGTCATTCCTGAAGGCTAAGTGATAGAAATTTCTGGTGTGTATAACATATTCTCTTTATTTTGAAAAAATATAACGTTTTTTTAAAGTAGCCTTTTAAGGGGTGCCTGGGTGACTCTCTCAGTTAAGCATCTGACTCTTGATTTCAGTTCAGGTCATGGTCTCAGGATCAAGGCCCAGGTTGGCTCCTTGCTCAGCAGGGAATCTGCTTGAGGATTCTCTCTCCCTCTCCCCCGTCCCTCCCCCAACTCACACGCTCTCAAGCTCTCTAAAGTAAATAAATATATTTTAAAAAGTAAAGTAGCCTTTTGGTTTTTAGCAAAAATATGGAGAATGCTGAATTAATTGTCATGCAATAAGAAGAGATGGTTGCAGAGCTCCATGAGAAGGTGTGTTTTTCTCAGAATACAGCTCTGTGTTGTCATGGAAAATGGCATGCCACCCGTTAATGAGAAGAAGTCAAGGTTGTGTGGCAGGCTGTGTGCTGCCAACATACCCATCCACACTGTACCTTGGCCTCAAGCATCTTTCATGAGTTGTTTAACTGACCTGGCAGATACCATGCGTCCCTGGTTGGAGACGGATGGTAGGTCAGGAACAGCTGGGGTGAGGCAGATGGCAGCCTGCATGTCTCCAGGTCCCAGGTTGGCAGCCAGGCTAAAATAGGATGGACCAAAATAGCTTCATTTTTCATTACGCAAATACACCCCAGTGTTTCCTTAGAAGGTGAGCACACAATCCTACGCCTATGTTGTAAGAATCTGTCTGCCTGTTGAAAGAGGGGAAGGTGGGAGCTTATTAGGAGTTTAAGCAGTAGTAATTTTCTTTTGAGGGCATAAAGATTGTATATTTCAGCAATAAAATGAAATTAGAGATTTTTCTGTTAGTGTATTACCAGGTGTCATTAATGTTTGAACATTTTTAAGAAAAGAGTAAGAGCCCAGGGGAGGTAAATGAGCCTTGGAGCATTTATTTTTAAAAAACACTTCCATACTTTAATATTGCTGAGTGTTTTATTTAGTTCTTATTTGTGGATCCTGACCACAGGGCGGGGAGAGTTTCTTACTCTTAATGGCTCTGCATTAGAGAATAGTCAGTTTACGGTAGAATACAGGGCATTAGAGAGAATGAAAACTTTATTCATATTTCCGATGGGATGAGTTATAAAGTGTATTCAGTGAAAAAAAACAAGGCATAAAACTTTTTTTTGCATTACCACTATGGATTCTATGTAGGCAATATGTATATACGTGCTTTTATACATACGTGTATATATGTATGTGTATGTGGTTAGACTCTCTGCAATGATATGTATACACATAAAAACTGGTAACAGTGGTTTCTTTGGGAGAAGAGACCTGGGTGCCTTTTTTTTTTTTTAAGACCTTGGTGACTATTGACTGAATTCTCTCTTGTACTTTCTGAATTTCATATCACAGATATATATATTACTTATTATTTTTTACTATGTTTTTTTTTAAATAAAGAACTTCAACATAGTTATCAGTAGAGTCTTGGTCTCATAATAAAGATATTTCGGGAATATTAGTAACAGTAAGTTTTGGATTGAAAAGCAAAAATGTTGGGAAGGAAATTAATTGTCTACCTAAGGTGATAGAGCCCAGATCCATGGTAGCTGACAGTGGAAATGAAGAGAGAAATGTTTTGCACACAGGAGGGAAAAAAAATCAATAGGATTAATGATGGGTTGAATATAAAGACAGAAAACTAGGAGGGTAAAAAATGAGCTGAAAATGGAACCTCAGTTAATGAGAAAATGGTGTCCATTGATGGACGTTTTGAACTTCCATCTAAATCTGAAGCAGATTTAGAAGACAGTGAGATGGTGGGTTTTTCTTTTGCCTTTTCATCGTATACCTACAGATTTCTAAGTTTGTCGTGTCACCTCTTATACCTGCTGACCACATGTGAGCTGTTTGAGAGGAACTAGTCACAGACCTTTGGAGAAAGAACAGCTACCAAAACATGTCTACATTAGGGTCTTCCTGATGTCCTGGTGCTAGCTGGGAAATTTTAGAGTAGGCATCTCTGAAGAGTTACTAACTTCCTGGATATGTGAAATTGGGACTTGGGAAGGCTAAGCAATTTCCTTAGAACCATGTGACAAATCCAAGCTCTAGCTGCAGATGAAGGCCTCGATTCCAATTGAGAGGCTCATCAGTTAGACCAGTCTCTCTCATTGTGCCAGTTCTTTGTCCTAAGGCAGTCTAGGTAATAAAGCAGAAGATAGACTCAGTAGATATTCAATACCTCATTACAGAGTGACATAAAATTAATTAAAGCCGGAAAAAACCTAGCATATACAGAGATACAACTGTAAAAAATGCATAATCATGAAAAAAAGTGCTGAAAAGACACTGAAGGAATCAGGCTGGCAGGAAATAGTCAGATGACATGGATTTTTAGGACCAATTTAGTTTCCACTTTGATCTGTAACTTGGAGCCAGTTAATGAACTAATTCTCTGGACTTCAGCTTCCTGGATGACCAAATGACCTTGGATGCTTCCCAAGGCGTGATACATAGCTAAAATTCTGTTTCTCAGTCCCACTGATCTGGAAGTTAGACTGTATCACCAGAAACCTGGCTTTAAAAGCCTGACGTTCTGGTCTTTATTTTCTTACTCATTTATTTACTTAAACACTGAAGTTGAAGTTTTAGCCACATTAACTATGAATATCACAAGAAAAACTAATGGATGTAAATAACAAAGTGTAAGGAGATCTCTTAATCTCATCTGGATTTGGGTAACAGGCTTCATTTTCTATCTCATTTATAAATAGTTTTAGTAAATTTCTTGGTATGAGAAGTTGGGTATTCACTCTTGTTTTCCAGGGAGCTGGGGTTTTTTTTATATATATATTTGATATTTTCCTACTATCTTTTTCTGGAGAGCTCACAAAGTACCTTTTTTGATGTCTTGCATATATGTGGGTTTTAAAAGGAGAGAGCTAAAATAGATGTATTCTGGTAGCTGATGAACCCTCTGAATTAAACCTAAAAATCTTCTATAGTTTCATATAAAAAGATACATCCCAAGTTGTTTTTTTCCACAGTATAAAGTCCTTTGATCCAAAAAAATCAGCTTCTTGGCTGTTTTCATAACTGCGAAGTCATTATCAAGGTAGCAGAAATTATAGCTGTAGGGCCAAGAGAATGGCTTAACTATAACATATTAATGTTTATTAAACAGAGTCTTCAGCACAATTTTGCATGTAAGGCAGTTTGATTTAAAGATACAATTGAGAAATCTTTTCAGGAGCTGGTACAGTATTTAAACAGAAGCTTCAATATGGGTATATACATTACACAGAAGCTTCAAGAAGACCTTTGTGAAAACTGAAGTTTTAGCTGATTTCATAATGAGTTTTGAGGCCAGTGGCAAGTGAATTCCTTAGTATTTTTGGATGCCATGTGTCTAGGCAAGAGAACACTTGAGGAACTAGAAGTATTTGATGTGAATTTTCTTTAGTGCCCATCCTGCAGTCATTTTCATGATAGATTTCCAGTTATGCTTTTTTTAAATTTTTTTACAGACTTTTTATTTCGAGATCTCTTCTCTTCTTTCTAATAGTATTGCTGATTTTAAGACCAGTGGTACCACATTTCATAGCTAGTAGTGGCCAAGGCTGGGATGTAAAACCAGACCCTCCAGCTGCAGGCCAGTACAGCACCTAAACAGTATATTTATGACACATTGGCTGTTAACATGGCTCAGTGATGGATGCTACCGGGAGCTGAAATTCACATTGGCCGTATGTCTTCATTCATGAAAGTCAGGCAGAATTTTGATAATTTTAAAAAACATTGAAATTATTTGTTAAAATAAGAAATTTGTGGATCTCGTATATATAGCTGATTATAGTCCTTCATTTGCTATAAGGTAATCTGACACGAATGGCACACTTTCACAAGAGCTTTCAGACTCCGGCCAGAAGGGACTGCTATTCTCTGAATGTGCCCAATGTTTTCTTATCTTTGCCCTTCTCCCCCATTTCATTCTGATAAATTGCAACCTGTCTTTTAAGAACTGTCCCTAATTCTGCTTATCCATAAACTTGCCCTGATTTTCACCATTTGAATGTGATGTCTCTGACCCTCTGCTACAGAATTTTTGATCTATCGACAGTGTTTATGTGTTTGTTTTTTTCTATTGACTAGTCAGATGTATGTATTTCTTATTTTTTCTTTACTTGAGAGGCAGTTTGGTATAGTAGATAAGAGCATGGCCTCTGGAGCCACTCTGTCTAGATTTGAATATTAGCTGTATGATTTAGTTACTTATATTCTCTGTCCCTCAGTTTCCTTATCATTAAAATGGGGATTAATATAGTGCCTGTGCTTTAGGGTAGTTATGAGACTTAAAGAAATTAGAACAGTCGGGACAGAGTAGGTCGGTACTCAGTAAATTTTAGCTTTGAATTGTCTGTGCTACATTGTAATGTGTTGAAGACCAAGGATGATTCCTTCCCCATACTTCTTTCTTTAGGGAAAGTGTCTTTTGAACTCTAATTTTGGTTACAAAGGCTAATAGCCCCCCACCATTGTCACCACCCCGACCTGGGGCATCACAGTACAAAGAGTATCAGGACTCAGGGATAGAGAGAAATCGATGCTTATGAACACTCATAGTGTAGCGTTCAGATGGAAAGGTTATCACAAAATGGGCAGACGCTGCCTAACCCTAAAGATAACTTACTGAAGGTGTAATGTATATACCCATATTGTAAGCTTATGGTGGCCAAAATCCAGAAGGGGGCAGCAGAAAGTCATCTGCTTCCCAGCTGTGGAGAAAGGGGAGAAGTCCAAAGAAGGTGATTGCCGGTTAAGAACAACCTGCACCAGAACTGGTCTCTTATCAAAGATATTACTGAATCATTTATCAAAATATAGATTAGAACTGAAAGGAGAGTTGTATTCTGAGGGCAGGGAGCATGGCAGGAAAACATTTAAACAGTTGAAATAGAAATTAAGGGACTGCTTCCAGTGAGTTTAGCACTGATATTTGGAGTACACAGAGCTGCCCAGAATGTTTAAAGATGTTTAATGCTGCCAGCATTCCCCACTCAGTAAGAGTTCCTATTTGTGTGGCCTGTTTTATGGGAAACTGGGCTGCAATTTATTTTTTTAAAAAATCACTTTCTTATTAGTGTATTACCTGCTGGGCTTTCATCTACATCTTTTCATTTAATTTGTTTTAAACTAGTTGACACTAATTCAGATTTCTTCTATAAAGTCAATGCAAGTCCAACCAAAATCTTGGCAGAATTTTTTTGAGGAACCAGAGAAGATGATCCTGAAATGCAAATGAAAGAGAAAAGGTCCAAGAATAACTAAGACACTTTTAAAAAAACTAAGATGAAATGATTGGTCTACCAGATACATAACATGACTTAGAAAGTGATAGTAAATAAAAATGAGATGCTGTCTTAGACTAGTGGAACCAAATGGAGAGAGCCCAGAATGAACATGTATATATATGGAAACTAGAGTTGCTTTACACATCAAAAGAGAAAGAATAGGTTAGTTAATAAATGGTACTTGGACAATTGATTGTATGGGAAATTAATTCCTACCTCAAACACACATACATACACATTTTGTTTAGGTAGATTAAAAATATCAGTGACAAAGACATAAAACTTTTAGGAAAATAATATTTGTATGATACTGTGGAGGAGTTTTTTGAACAAGACGCAAATAACTGGTAAAAGAATGATAAATTTTAATGCATTATAATGTTACATACCACAGGGGCACCTGGGTGGCTCAGTTGGTTAAGCAGCTGCCTCTGGCTCAGGTCATGAATCCAGGGTCCTGGGATTGAGCCCTGCATCGGGCTCCCTGCTCAGCAGAGAGCCTGCTTCTCTCTCTCCCTCTGCCTGTCGCTCTCCTTACTTGTGCTCTTTTTCTATCTCTCTGTCAAATAAAATCTTTAAAAAAAAGTTATATACCACAAATAAACCATTAACAAATTAAATTATTACCATTAACAAATTAAAAGACAAGCCAAAGTCCAGACTCTCACAGTGGAATTCCAGACAGCAGTTAAAAAGAATGAATTAAAGCCATACATCTCAGCTTGGTCATCTCAAAAACGTAATGAGTGAAAAAAAGCATGGTGAGGCATCATACATACAGTGTAATATTTATGTAGTTTAAAAACAAACACAGTAATGCGGTAACTTATATGTTTATGGGGATACAGGTATAAAGTTTAAGAGTATAAAAACATGCTTAATGAAAAACAAACTTCAGGAAATTATTTACATGTGAAGAAGGATGGTGAGGTATAGGAGTAGAATCAGGAGATGTATATCAGGGGTCTTCAGTTGCACTTAATCTCTTCCACCACACACACACACACACACACACACAAATCTGTTTTCACATTTGTTTAAAAAATTTATTTGATCAAATTTGAGGCTAATTTCTTATCACTTCCTCCTTAAAAAATCTTGAGATAGAACTGGCCCAGCTTGGCCCAAACTTGTCTACTTTGGCAAGAAAGACAGTGATATGTTTGGGCCAGATAACTACCCACTTTGTAGGGATAACTAGGGCCTCATATGGGTCTTTTTTATATACAGCCCTTTAAAAACATAAGAACTCTTTTTAGCTCAAAAGCCATACAGAAACAGGCTGTAGGCCAGATATAGTCCATAGGCCTTGGTCTGCCAACCTTTGATCAGTACCCTCACTTATTTTCTCTTGTCCTTAAAATTTTCGGAGAGAAATCCCAGTGTGTCATTTCATCTACCTTTAACCCTTTTGTTTTGTTGGGAAAAAAGTAAAGACAAACACATAAACTTACTCCTGAGCTCTCTGATTTTGCACCTTGTAGCTTGAGGAGGAACAGTCCATTGGATGGCTATTCTTTATGCTATGCTGAGCATAGATATGAATTTTATCAGCCCTGTAGCAAATGCTGAATAACAGCAAATGGCTGGCATTTTTACAGAGGTCTAGAAGAAGAAAGATGACCTTGTTAACTGGTAGATACCCAACTTACACAGATACTATTTATTAATACTGATAATTTGACCTTTTACTTAGGCATTTCTCCTGCATAACTACTTACAATGATTAAAATCAGAACATTTAACAGTACTACAGTAATATGATCTAATAGTAGTCTGCATTCAAATTTTGTCAGTTGCCTTATGAATGTTCTTTATGGCTGTTATTTTTCTTTTTTTCTAGACCAGGATCCTAACAAGGATCATACATTATATTTAGTTGTTGTATCTCTTTAGTCTCCTTTAATTTAAAACAGTTTCTCAGCTTTAGTGTGTGTGTGTGTGTGTGTGTGCACACGCATGTGTCTTTCTTGACCTTGAGATTTTTTAGAAGTACAGGCCAGTTATACTGTAGACTGTTAGGCAGTTAGGATTTCCTGATATTTCCTAGGAAGGAAGGAGTTTGTGGCCAGGAGTACCACAGAAGTGATGCTGCATTCTCAATGTGTGATTATCAGGAAATGCATAACGATGATTCATCCCAATATTGGTAATGTTAATTTTCATCACCTTACTAAGGTGGTAGCTACCAGACGGGCCACTATAAATTCAGTTGTCTCTTTGTAATTAGTAAATAACGTGTAAGGAGACACTTTGAGATTATGAAATATCCTATTCCTCATCAGACTTTCACCTACTAATATTGGCATCCTTTGATGATTATCTGATTGTACCATTCCTTCTATATTTTAGTTAGCATTCCACTTGTAAAAAAAGAACTTGTGCTTCCTCCTCATTTATTTATTCATTAATTTTTATTATAAGGACTCATGACTTGATTTTATTCAGTAAGTTCCAACACATCACTTATTTTGATGCTCAAAATGTTCCCTATTTGGTGAGGAGGAGACCCTGTTTCTTGCATTGTTTTGGTATGCCCCATCCTTCTGTGAGCATTTTCTTATTTTCTAGACAAAAAGATTTTTCAGTGTCATCTTCCACTTTACCTGCCCCAGCCCTTGAATGAGCCATTTTTCCAAAGAGCCCCAGTTCTTTCTTGAGGAGAATGGCATTCAGAAGAAGTCAGTCTGCTTAGAGGGTATGCTCTGTTATGGGGATGTTATTTTTCCCAGACTTTTTCAGTGGACGGAGGTAGCAGATCAATCTATCCATTCATGTGGATGATATTTTTATATATGTTATGTTTACATTAAATATAAAAACATATTTTAAACCATCTTCTTACTAATGCCTCCAGTTCCACTCTTAACACCAGTTTTCCTTTTAGACTGGCCCCTTCCCTAATTTTGTAATTCTCTTCTGGCAATGTGAAACCTGATTCTCAGTATTTTTTGGTGTATGTGTTTTGCAGATATTTTCTCCTAATATAAGGCTTTTCTATTTCATTTCTTAATGGGTTGTTTTGATGAGTAGAAGTTTTTAATTTTGATTAAATCAAATCTAGCTATCTTTCATTTTTATGGTTACTATTTTCTGTGTCCTAAGTAGTTATTGCCTACCCCTTAGTCATAGATATTCTTCTGTTTTCTTCTTTAAAATGTCATCATTTTAGATTTTATGTCTCAGTTTAATTTTATATCTCAAGCCAGTTCTTGCATATGATGTAAGCGTTGACGTACTTTTTTTTCCTTATGGATGTTCCTGCTTTCTGTTATTTTCCATTCATTGTGCTATATTTTTACTGCTGTAGGTCTTGAAGCCAGATAGTGTAAGTCCTTCACCTTTGTTCTTTTTTTATATCATTCTGTTACTCTAGGTCCTTTACATTCCCATACACATTTTGGAATGAGATTGTCAATTTTCCTTTAACAGACCTACTGGAATTCTGATTGGGATATTATTAAATCTATAGATAAATTTAAGAAGAATTGACATCTTAATTGGGACCTTATATGATGTTAATATAATATTGAGTCTTCCAACCCATGAAGATGGGTTTGACTCTTTTACTTATTTATTTATTTATTTGGTCCTTTTCCTCTTGGCAATGCTTTATAAAATTCATTGTAGGGATCTTGCAAGTGTTTTGTTAAATTTATTACTGAATATTATATAGGGATTTTGATGTTACCATAAGTGAAGTTATTTTTCTAAATTTTATTTTCCAGGGCACCTGAGTGGCTCAGTTGGTTCTTGATTTCAGCTCAAGTAATGATCTCAGGCTCATGAGAGTGATCCCTGAGTTGGGCTCCATGCTAGGTGTGGAGCTTGCCTAAGATTATCTCTCTCCTTCTGCTCCTCCTGCTTGTGCACGCACATGCACACACTCTCTCTAAAAAAAATAATAATTAAATGATTTTATTTTCCAAGTTTACTAGAAATACAGTTGATTTTTATCTCATGACTTTGTATCCTGAGACCTTGATAAATTCACTCATTAATTCTAGTAGTTTGTAGATTGTTTAATGTTTTCTACATATCCAGTCATACTGTCTGTAAATAGAAACACAGTTTATATCCTTCCAAATTTTAGGCCTCTTAATTTCTTTTTCTTGACTTATTGCACTAGCTAGGAGTTCCAATACAATGTTCAAAAAAAGGAGGGGGGCATGTATCCTTGCTTTGTTCCCAGTCTTGGCAGAAAGTAATTTACTATTTAACCTTTAGGAATGTTATTAGTTGTAGATTTTTCGTAGATGCTCTTTATCAGGTTGAGGAAGTTCACTTTTATTCCTAGTTTCCTGACAGTTTTTATCATGATTGGATCTAAATTCTGTTAAATATTATTTCTACAAAGGTAAAGGTGATCATATGTTATCATATGTGA
Source organism: Ailurus styani (assembly GCA_002007465.1). Taxonomy (NCBI): domain Eukaryota; kingdom Metazoa; phylum Chordata; class Mammalia; order Carnivora; family Ailuridae; genus Ailurus; species Ailurus styani. The sequence goes on from LNAC01000299.1 coordinate 1,083,949, forward strand.
ATTATTGTTATAATGATGAATTATAATCGTAGAACCAGCAGTTTTTCTCCATTCTGTTACATTCTTGAAAGTGAATTTGTTAATGTTTGGTAAAGATATTTGTGTCTGTGCTGTTGATAGTACTGGTATCTAAATTTTGTTGCTTATAACATCCTTGTGTGGTTTTGGCATCAGGATTATGTGATGTCATAAAATGCTTTAGGAAATGTTCTCTCCTTTTATTTTCCAAAATTTTGTATAAGATTTTATTTCTTTAATATTTGATAGCATTCATCATTGAAATCATCTGGGTGGTCCTGGAGTTTTCTTCTTAAGAAGATTTTAATTAGAAATTCATATTTTTGAACAGATGTAGGTCTTCTTAGTATAATTTTGTTTTGTATTTTTGTTTTTGATGATGTTGACTTGTTCTTACATGCTTAACAGTCATTCATATTTCTTCGAACTGTCTTTTATCTTCTCCTTCTACTGCATTGTTGGTCTTTTTCTTAATTTGTAGGACTTCTCAATGGTTAGGGAATAGCTTTGAATGATGAATGTTTTTATTTTTCTCATTTCTTTTTGTAAATTATTTTGCTTTATTTTTTTTTTTTAAGATTTTATTTATTCATTTGACACACAGAGAGAGTTACAAGTAGGCAGAGAGGCAGGCAGAGAGGAGAGAGGAGGAAGCAGGCTGCCCGCTGAGCAGAGAGCCCGATGTGGGTCTCAATCCCAGGACCCTGGGATCACGACCTGAGCCAAAGGCAGCGGCTTTAACGCACTGAGCCACCCAGGCGCCCTATTTTGCTTTATGGTAGTTTTTGTTGTGTAGACTTTCTTTTTTATGTACTTGAATTTATCAATCTTTTCTTTTATGGCTTTTCCATTTATCTAAGAGTGACATTCTCCATCGCAGAAATTTCCCCATATTTTCCTTCAATGAAAGTATACTTTCATTTTTAACATGTAAATATACAGTTCATCTCGAGTTTATTTTGATTTAATTATGTGAAGTACAGATCCACACATACATGTACCCACACTGAAGAAAAAAAAAGGGCTAACCAGTTATCCTGGTGCCTCTTTTGCCTACTGATAATTTATGCCACTTTATCATATACTAATTTCTTGTTTGAGTTTAGGTCTGTCTCTGAATTTTCTGTGCTATTCCATTGATTTGCTTTTTCATCCAATAGCATCACATTTGTTTTAATCATCTTAGCTTCTGTATATGTTTTAATATCTGAGTAAAAGTTCATAATTCTGTCCACCCCTTCACTCAGCCTCTACTATTTCCCTTTCTCCTATGCATAACAACCTTGTTAACTGTTAGAAATATTTTTCAAATACCTTATTTGGATATATGTTTTTTCCTCCCTTTCTGTAGTGGGGAGGCTCAAGGGATGGTTGAAAGTCTGAGATAGGTGACCAGGGCCTCAAAAAGCCTTTAGGGCATGTTTATGTGAACAAGAAAAAAACTGCCTCTTCTAAACAGATAAATTAGGGAAAAAGTACCTTTCCTGAAAGATGCAGCCTTGTATCTGATTACACAGTTGCTAGGGCTGGCTTTTGTCTCTATTTACACCTTTGGGCAGTGCTCAAAATGAACCACTTTACAATCATAACAATCTTGAATTATACTGCATCATATAAATAATGTAGTCAGTGAAAGAATTACCTGGAAAGCCAGATGCATATTCCTTCCCTTGCCTCCTCCTCCCCATCTGAGCCGTTAGCCCCAGAGCTGGCTAATTACATCATTCAATAATGTGCTTCCTTAAGTGGGAGTACAAGTGGCTGGTCACACTAAATAACTCCCTGCCTTTAGGAATGCCCAGATTGGGATGATAGTACATAAACCTCTTGAAAGTCCAGTTGCCACCCATCAATTGGACTGACACTGTGGGTCATCATGGTGAAGGTCAAGTAATAATAATTACTTTTGTCCAAAAGTACACTGTCCTCTCGTTGTTTATCATCCTCTTGAAAATGCCTGCAAAACTGAAAGGGCAGATACTGTTCTTGCACTTCTTTTGTGGGTGAAGGAAGTCAGCCAGAGGAGAAGGTTTTCCAAAGTCAAAAGAGCTAGGCTAGTGAGTAACAGCTCACTTGTTGTTAGATTTTTTGAAATTTGAGTTTCTTCCTCTAAGCCTGAAAGAACACTTATTTCCCATATCACCATCTCATAAAAACATTATTTGTTAACTCCACAAACATTTAGGCAGATTAAATGTGTATCGTCATTAAATTGTGGTGATACGTTTCATCCTCCTGAAAGTACACTCTCATACTTCTGGCATGTTCATATCACCTTCCCTAGTGTTCCAGAATACTTCCTATTCAGAAATACTCAATGGTACAGAAGGTAATAATACCTTTTTAAGGAAAAGGCAGAAGTTGCCTAATACTTGTTTTTGATTTGTTAGTAGAGGTCTGTAAGCCTCTGGCTTTTACAAGATTGAAAGAAAAGGATTTTAAGAATAAGATTATGTTGTGGATGTAGTCCTATGATAAATTTGTCATGTTTATAAATCTGTAATTTTACCATACTTTAAGGAGTTGGCTTTTCAATTTTTTTTTTTTTAAATATTTGCTATTTCTAGTGTGCTCTTTCTCTGCCATAGAAGCAAAGTTTACTCTCAAGTCTCTGGATACAATATAGATTTGAAACCAATTAGGAAGCTGCTTTTCCTTCCTGTTGAAGCTGCTTTTGAAGCTGGGAGTCACTGCAAAAGTAGTTTTTAATGCCTCTAGATCTCTCTCTCTCTCCATTTCTAAATACTACCTTTCTTTTTAGATAGTAATCATTTGGTCTCTACTGTGAACTCTTTTTGGCCAACTGTTTTATAGTGATTGACATAGTTCACCTGGATATTTATTTGGAAAGCGGTATATCTGAATGCACATTGTTTTAAAAAATCTTGATATCAGTTTCAAATAAATTTCATTGTGAAATAGAATAGGGAAGTAGTGTGGTTGTTAGTAAGACCTAGACTGGAAGTAGAAGTTCCCCGTGGTTCTCCAAAAATGATGATAGTCTGATCCTGGTCAGATCACTTAACCTGGCTGACCTCAGTTTTCTCACCTTTAAAATAAAGACAGAAAGTTGTGTAGAAATGTTCTGGAAAGGTTAAAAGCATTGTGAAGGTACAAAGGGGCAGCGCTTTCTTGATGGCTTTCCCTAGAGCTCTGAACCAATTTGGGAAGGTTTGGGGTCCTTTTTGCCATAAAATTCAGCATGCTTTTTTGCTATGAAGAAAGGTTCATGAACCCAGTGGTAACACAGCACATTTCTGGTTCCTTCTATATGGCTGCCTCTTCTGTAGTTCAATAATATTTTCCTTGCCATTCATTTCTGTGCCTGTAACTATGAACAAAGTCAACCGCAGATACATAGAACATGAAAAAGCACACGGTGCCACTTTGGGGCTTCCACCTCCATTCAAATCCAGACCTTGGGAAAGGTGATGTTCAGCTCCTTTTTAGGGTTAGGAGTTGGGGCAGTTGTGCCGTATACTACATGTAGTGGTCCTTGAGGGAAGCTGAGAGAGATACCCACTTCCTTGACACATTAAGATCAGGTCAGACAAGAAAGGTGTGGGTCTTAGAAATAGGAGGAAGCAATATCTTCTGATTTACCAGATCCAATATCTTTGGTTCACTGACAATAAAAGAGCTGCCATATGGGTAGATATATGTGCTCTCTCAAATTGTCACTCCTTTCTTTTGTTCTTCATGATTTACTTGTAATATCCTAACATCTTTCGTTTATTTTTCTTATCCATTCTGGCAAGGCCTGTTGTTTCTCCCTCCACATTCTTGTATCTTCCCCTTCTGTGTCCTATAAAATATAATCCTGGGTCGAGCTCTAACCTGTTCTCTGGTTTTTGTTTCTGGTGTCCATATTCAAATTTTGTTTATTGCAATCTTCAAAGAAGAGAAAATACCATTAATGGATTTCAAATCAGAATCCTGCTTCATTTCAAAATTCTGTCAGTAGTTTAAAATAAGGTATTTGACCTTAGTTAAATTCATTAATGTCATAGATCTACGGTGAAGTCATATTCTTGGCTTTCCTAACAGTACCAAGCTCCTTTTCAAATTAAGACGCTAAATATTGCTTATATTTTACAAGTTAATATGTATGGCTCCTTGGATTAACAATTCCCAGTGATAAAAGTGTGGACGTTATCAGCCACTTATTTTATAACTCTTTGAGACATCTGTCCAAATAAACTTTTTTTTTTCCCAAATAAACTTTCTTTATTGAGGCGATAAAACTACGTGACTCATGTGCTCTGACTTTCATCATAGGTCCACTATCATTTACTAGATTAGAAGTGAGAGGAGGAATAAAATGGTTTTCTATCCTCCCCATCCCTTATGGCTCAGTCCTGTTCTTGATCCCACATATTTCAAGGATAGACAAGACTGTTATATAATTTGGTTCCACCCTAATTTTCCAGCCTGATATCACTAATCCCTAACAAAAACCCTACATTATGGAATTATTGTTCCTGGCTCATTCAGTTTGTTTAACAAGTATTAATTGTATTTCCTCTGTAAAGAGGGCCTTGCTCTTGCCCTCAGAATTCATTCCTTTCCCTTTAAAAGTCTGTCAAATATTAAGTGTCCAGACTCCATGGTCCCATTTCAGATCACTCCAGCCAGTAATAACCCTCTGACTTCCACACTAGTTGCACTTAGTTTGCATTGTTCAGGTTACATTACGTTGGTCACACGTGACCTAGCTTTGTGATAATATCAAATTGTGAGATTATCTGCGTTTTGAGTAAAACTTGTTTAATAAAATGATAATTAGCAAAGAGCCTTAAAAAGTACCCTACATGCAATAAGTGTTCAATAATTGCCTGTTAAAGAAATAAATGAGTATCTCTTCTTCCTTGAAGTCTTGTTGCTGTCTTAAGCATTTTTTTTTTCCAGTTCACCCCACAGAGATGCTCTGAATTTCCTGTCTGGGCTCTCTTCACAATCTAGTTGCTCTTTGGCTTTATCCTTATTTCCATCTCTAAGCCTACTACTTACTTGTCTTGTCCATTGTGTGTTAGTTTCATAGGGTTGCTGTAACAAACTGCCACAAACTAGGTAGCTTCAAATGACAGATACTTATTCTCTAACCTGACTAGAAGTCTGAGATGAAAGTGTCAGTAGGGGCCATGCTTTCTCTAAAGATTCTGAGGGAGAATGTGTTCCATGCGGTTCTCTTAGCTTCTAGTGTTTTTGTTAATTGTTGGAATTGACTTTTAGATATATTACTCAAATCTCTGCTTCTGTGATCCCATACCTTTCTGTATGTCTCTGTCTGTCTTCCTGTCTTCTTCTAAGGACATCAGTTGTATTAGACTAGGACTCCCCTAATGACCTCATCCTAACTTGATTACAGTTGCACAGGCCCTGTTTCCAAATAAGGTCACATTCACAGGTATTGGAGATTAAGATTTCATTGTATTTAGGGGAGTGAGGGAAAACACCATTCAACACAACACACACACTGTATCTTTTTTTTATATGAAATATACATAACAAAAATTATTTTTTTTCAAAATTAAGCAAAGTGAACAATTCAGTGACATTGAGTATATTCACAATTTTGTGCAATAACCAACTGTCTAGTTCCAAAACATATTCATCACCCCCAAAGGAAACCCTGTACCCATGAAGCAGTTGTTCTTCATGACCCTTCCTCTCTCCAGGCCTGGCCAGCTATACTTCTCATGTGGATACTTCTCATCTCTGTGGATTTACCTATTCTCTGTATTTCTTATAAATAGAATCAGAAAATATATGTCTGACTTCTTTCGCTTAGAATAATGTTTTCAAGGTTCATCCATATTATAGCATATATCAATACTTGAGTCCTATTTTGTGGCTGAACAATATTCCTTTGTAAGAATATACTACAGTTGTCTGTCCATTCGTCTGTTGATTGCGGTTATTTTGTTTCCACCTTTTGGCTACTGTGAATAGTGCCATTATAAATATGTGTGTACCTGTATTTGAGTATCTGTTTTCAGTTCTTTTGCATATGTACCTAGAATTGCTGGGTCATGTGGTAATTGTTTAGCTTTTTTTTTTTTTTTTAAGATTTATTTGAGAGAGAACACATGAGTGAGCAGGAAGAGGGGCAGAGGGACAGAATCCTTAAGCAGACTCCCTGTCGAGTACGGAGCCTGCCCCAGGGCTTGATTCCAGGACCCTGAGATCATGACCAGAGCCAAAATCAAGAGTTAGATGCTCAACTGACTGAGCCACCCAGGCTTCTCCCTGTTTAGCTTTTTGAGGACCTGCCATACTCTGCCAAATTTTCCACAGTGGATAAATCTTTTTACTCTCCCACCAGCAATGTACAAGGGTTCCATTTTTTCCACATCCTCACCAGCTTTCCATTTTCCTATAATTGTTCTCCTAGTGAGTATGATTTTTATTTACATTTCCTTAATGACTAATGATGATAAGCATCTTTTCATGTGTTTGTTGATCATTTGTATACCTTCTTTAGAGAAATGTTTATTGAACTGCTTTGCAATTTTTTAACTAGGTTCTTTGTTATTAAATTGTTAAGAGTTGTTTATATTTAAGAATCCATTCCTAAATCTAGAGGCATGAAGATTTACCCCATGTTTTCTTCTTAAAGCTTAATGGGTTTAGGTTTTATACTTAGATCACTGATCCATTTTGAGTTCATGTTTCTGTTATGCACAAACTGGATACTGTCACAAATACTAAAGAGTGCCTGCCCTCAAAGACCTTACAGTTTAATGTTCTTTAATTCACTGTGTTACTGATAGAGAAAAGCCCCAGGAGATGAACAAGGAGAAATGCTTTTTTTTTTTAAGAGATGTTACAAACCAGAGTGCCTTTCATACCATGAAACTTGGTACCTTGTAACCAAAGGGCAAGTTACAAGTACCTTGTAACTTTCGGTTTTTTGCAGGGGCAGGTATGCGGTGAACCCAGTCATGAAAATGATTGAACCAAATAGGAGTTTCATCAGTACTTAGAGATTCTCTTAGTCTGAGTTCTCCAGAGATAGGAGATACACAGACACACAGAGATTTTCGAGGTTCATTCATATTAGTGTGTGTGTGTGTGTGTGTGTGTATCTCCTCTTGGTTCCATTTAATAAAATGCCCTATTACATTATTTATATCCTATCATAAATATATGTATGTATCAAGAGAGGGAGATTGAGAGGTTGTTTTATGGGAAGGAGTTGGCTCATGTGATTATGGAGGCTGGAAAGTGACAAGATCTGCAGGTTGGGCCAGCAAGCTGAAAACCCAGGAGAGCCAATGGTTTAGTTCCAGCTTCCAGTTTCTAAGAGAAAACTGATGTTCCAGCTCAAAGACAGGGAAAGAGAGAATCTTCTCTCACTCATCCTTTTTTGTGCTAGTCAGGATTTTTAACAGGCTGGATAAGACCCACCCACACTGGGGAGGGCAATCTTTTTTTTTCAGTGTGCTAATTCAAATGTTAGTCTCATCCAGGAACACCTGCACAGACATACCAAAATAAGGTTAACCAAATATCTGAATACCCTGTGGCCCAATCAAGTTGATGTAAAATTCACCATCACACAAGTTATGAGAGGCAGGTATGAAGGCCTGCGACTTTGTTCCTGAGAGAATTCCTGTGAAGTACACATTCCCCCTCCCATTAGCAGGTTGGAGCTCTCTTCTCCTTTTCTTCTGTCCTAATGCTTTCATTACCCTTGTTCCTTATAGAGAATTTGTTCATTAATGTTGACTAGAGTGTAGATTTTCATATAACACTTGATTTTCTTCTAATGGACTATGCAGCAGCAGTCCGGGGGGGGCTTTATCCTATTTGTCTTTGTGTCTCTAGCTTTCAGCTGAGCCTAGTATCTAGTGTTTACTGTTGGCTGCATTGTTACTACTGAGCTTTGGAATGCTTTTTCTGAGTTGGTGTATGGGTGTGGGTTTGTTTGTTTGTTTGTTTGGTGGGGGGAGGGGAGAGGATGCTACAAGGTAATAGGCCCCACAAAAATGGCACTATTATTAGTAGAGGTGATAATAACCCTGAATGCTGACATATTATCATATGTTACTATGATTGAGTTGCCATAAAACCTTTAGAGTGGAACCTTTATTTTCCTCATTTTGTAGATAAGGACATCAAGAATCAGAAAAAATTAAGTGGCTTGCCCGAAATCCTATGCAGCTAAGTAGGAAGTAGGTGGCCACGGAGTCAAAGCTAGGCCAGAGAGTTAAAGCCCAATTTTTTAACCATTATGCATACCATATTTCCCAAATAGAACTTAGTATAGCGTGCATGGGTGTATGTGTTTGAACTTGCTGAATGGAAGGATTTTAGGAGCAGAGGAGAGTGGTATTTTTATAGGTATGGCAGATAACTTATATTTGTATTTCCGTAATTGTTGCCTCCTCTCGACAGACATTACTCTTTGATCATGGGAGCATTTCAGCTGTTGTGACTCAGCCTTAGACTCCTTCTCAGTACAGCAATATACTGACCACTACCAACAGACTGAAATTGGCCTACAGATGAAATCTATGTTATGTTTGTCGTAAGGCCATGGTAGAGTGCAGGGTAATGGGCAATGGACAAGAAAGAAATTTGGATAATTACGACTAATCCTTGTTTTGCTTCATGATAGGGATATCAGCAGTTCTTTTATAATACTCATAAATACTGCATGAATATCAGAGCTATTGCTGCTGAAAAGTGAGGGGTTTTTTTTCCTTCAGTTTTTCTACTGTTACTATTCTCTCAAAATCTAGTACAAAAATGCAGTACAGCATCCAGAATGCACTGTTTTTTGCTTTTCTTTTTCCCATGAGTGATTAGCAGTTGAAGATACATATTTTTAAATTATAGTTTCCTGATCACATTTTAATCATACCAGTGTAGCACTCTTTAGAAGCATGGGGAAGGTGCCACTTAAATGTAAATGATTTAGTTAATTATTGTAGGAAGTACTCTGAAACTTGGTGTTTTGTTGCCCTGGAAACACCTGCTCAGTATTCCATGTATATTTTGAACCAGCTAATTACTTGTAATAACATTTTGACTACTTGACTACTTCACTGTTAGATGAAATTCTTTTATATCTGATACATATTTTATTATGTAGTGATTTTACACATTCTCTCAATGGCCAGCCATTTTACCTCTGTACTGTTTTTAGCACAAAAAGATAGATTTTTTTTTTAGTTTGTAGGATAAGGAGCAGGAGATGCCCTCTTCCCTTTCTGATTATATTGTGATAAACTGTTTTCTCTATGATATATGGAGGAAGTGGAGCCTTGTTTCACTCAGAACACAGTCAAAAACATATGTGTGTTTATCTTAAAATTAGGAATCAGAAGATAGAAAGGAGAAAGAAAACAATAGGGAAAACAGTCATCAATGCCTGGAAGACTGGACGTATAACTTAGGAGATATGTAATGGGAAGATACTCATTAGGCTTTCCTGTTTCCTCATACCAGAGTAGATTCCAAGTAACTAAAGATTTAAGTTTAAAAGCTGAAACCATCTTAGTATGTGAAAATAACAATAGGTAAATGCTTTTGTAATCTTGACACATAGAGACCTTTCTGAACATGACATAAATGTGAAAAATCATACAGCAACGGACAACAGATTTGTCCGTAAGAACATCTAAAAAGTAAAATACAGAGTTCCTTAATCTAAGTAATATGATGCAAAAAAATAAGGAAGAGTAATTAAAACATTAATTCTCTATTAATAAACTTAATAATTCTAAACTATAAGTAACAGAAAAATAAACATATAGTAGGAAAGAAGTACAAAGGCAGTTCTAGAAACAAGGAAGGCAAATACCCATAAGCATATGAAAAGATGTTCAGCCTTACCACTAAGTAGAATATGCAAATAACATAATGAAATACTGGGCGCCTGGGTGGCTCAGTGGGTTAAAGCCGCTGCCTTCGGCTCAGGTCATGATCCCAGGGTCCTGGGATCAAGGCCCGCATCGGGCTCTCTGCTCAGCAGGGAGCCTGCTTCCTCCTCTCTCCTCTTTCTCTGCCTGCCTCTCTGCTTACTTGTAATCTCTCTCTGTGTGTCAAATGAATAAATAAAATCTTTAAAAAAAAAAAAACATAATGAAATACTTTTTACTTGTCATATTGAGGATGATTAAAAGTTGACCAATATTCATTCTCATGGCAACAGACATTCTCATCAAACTCTGATAGGAACTTAAATTGATACTTTTTGGAAAGAATTTATCCTAAAGAAAATTTATACATAGGTCAAGAAAATTAGCTTTAGTTTTGTTTTTAGTAGTGAAATATGCCCAGTATTAGGAGATTAGTTAAATGACTAGAGGATTGATTAAATAAACAGCAGAAAACTACCTCTTGGTTGTGAGGATTCAGGTGTTTTTTACTTCTCTGTACTTATATAGTGATTGAACTTACAAGAAAATCACTACATTTATATCAGAAAAGATAGTTTCTCGCAATTAAAAAAAAGGGGGGGGCTTTCAAATACAGTCTTTTAAAGAAGCCGCTGGAGGAATTAGACTTTTTAACTGGGTAGAACAGAGCTAAGAGATATTCAGGAGGTCGAGTAGTAGAATTCCGATGATGGAATTTGGGTGATCTTAAGTAATCTTAGATCATTGAAGATTAAGAATACAGAAAGTTTAAACCGTAGTTGAAGGAGGGGGATAAAGTAGATATGCTTAGTTCTGAATATGTTGTCTATGAAGAGCCTGTGTGAGATCCAAATGGAGACGTCCAGGAAGCAATTGACTATATGGGTCTACAGCTGTGGGCCATATTTGGACTGGAGAAATAGATTCAATGGTTATCTGCATCTAGGTAAGCTATTTTATTACCTACATTTCTACCCAAAGTCTTTTTGGTCATTGAAATCATGAAATCAAAATGGTTCATAATCAGCCTTGATCCTAGAAAGCAGAAAATATGTCGTCTCCCTTTATTTGATAAGCTTCTAAACACAAAAATCAGAACATAGTATGCTTCTTTATATCACACAGTACACATCAGTGCACTTTGGAGCAGCAGGTCCATTCACTTAGATTCGTGAGCTTTCCTACCAGCTTCTCTGGTCAGGCTTCTTTGGCGTCATGTCTATCTTAGACTCATGATCTTTTAAGATATTCTGGTGGCAGGGACTCTTAAGTTTTAGTCACTCTGGGTCCTGGAATCAACCCCCACATCGGGCTCTCTGCTCAGCGGGAATCCTGCTTCTCCCTGTGCTGTTCCCCCTGTTTGTGTTCCCTCTCTTGCTGTGTCTCTCTGTCAAATAAATAAAATCTTTAAAAAAAATCTTCTCTTTATCACCCCCACTTAAAACCACATTAAATAAATATTAACAAAATTGGAATACATTTGGAGTCTCATAAAAGTGTGATTCTTACTTTCTTCTCACCACAGCCTAGAATATGAAATTTTGGTCTTATGAAATAGACTAACCATAAAACCTATGCACATGCATCTCCATGGGAACAGTAGAACCAGGCCAGATTCAATTAATTCAGGCTTGTGGGTAAATGTAGCAGACATAGTGATCAGTTTTTATCTAGTGGCCCAGAGTGAGAAAAGAGAAAGAAGGGAAGTGGGGCAGTTTGGGGAGCCTGTAGTCCTTTTCATGTGGGGAGAAAAAATAATATAAGTATTTATGGTCTTCCAAAGGCAGGGTTATATTATAGACTCATAATCTATTTGAGCTGTTCAAAGTAATGTTTACAGAGCTGGAAACCGTAAGAGAGAAGGAATAAAAGATTTTCCCAGAGTCACAAAGCTATTTGTAATAGGGTACCGTTATATAAAAATTCCACCATATTATAAATAGCATTTGGTGGGGGTGAATTTCCTTCCTGTCATTGGTGTGTAAATGACATATAGTTGCACATCTGTTCTATTTATCTGTTGTATTTCTTTAGGAGATCATCCTAGGGATTGCCGTTAAATGCAGAGGTTACCAGGAATGGCACATCTGGTTTTTCTGTACAGGACATACCACAGCATCTTGTAGGAATAGTATTACCTTCTGATGATCAGTGGATGAATGCATTGAACTTCAAGGAGTCTCTTAATGTTTTCTTCTTATTCTTGAGATCTGATGACAGAGCATGAGACATCATAGAGGTGCTGAATATAGGATTGGTGGGCATTTTATGAGAAAATGAGCATTGTTACAGACTCATTAAGTCATTAAGGTTCACTTGGGCAAATGCCTAAAATCAGAGCACATGGAATAATTCCCCTTTCAGTGAGGCTTCTTTCTGAACCACTTCAACTCTCCCTCACCTGTACATATCTGCAGTCACGCCCACTACAATGCTAAAATGCCTTGGATAGCTGGGAGAAAAGAGAGAGGGCAATACATGAAGGTTCAGTTAATATAATTTACATAATGAAACTGTCAAAGAGCTCTTGGCCAAGTTTGCCTTATCATTGGATGCTCACTTTTTTATAATGAAGAAGGTGAAGGGGTTGAATGGATAAGTGGAAGCAGCTCTACAGTATTCTCATAATAGGATGTCTTGTCACTAAGTCAGCATGGGTCCTTTCTCCTCTTAAATTTTATTTTAGATTTCTATCTACCCCTCCCTTTAAATTTTATTTTATCTATTCATTTGTTAATACCTTTAGGTATTTAAATTTTTGGAATGGGTGTAGCTCTGCTTCTTAAATGTAAGGTGTGTAGTATTCCATTTGATAGCATTTTCTTATATGTGAGTATTTGTATAAATGTGTATGGCAACGAAACACAGAATTCCACTTTGCATGGAAAATATCAAATATACACAGATATACATGTCTGTGATCTCACTAGATGCATTGTGGTCATTAAAGAGATGTAATAGCACATGGTGACATTTGATTGTCATTGGGGAATTATAGTGGAAATTCTATGGCTGAGGTAGCGTGCTAAACATCTAGTTATAATATGGCATTCCAGAACCAAGAGAGAAAGGACAATGACTTTCATTCAGTAGGATTCAAACCAAATGATTTTATCTCTAATTTCTGAAAATGACAAGTTTTCTAGCCAAAAGCTCCTTCTCCTTAGAGGGTAATCTTAATTGGAAGAGCACCTCCTTTGTCATTGTTGATACCCTGATTGAAGCATTAAGAAGCCCCAGTCTTTTCGGTAGAAAGTTAATAGAAATTTTACCTTAAAACCTACCTGATTAGAGGTGCCTGGCTGGCTCCATTGGTAGAGCATGTGATTCTTGATCTCAGGGTCCTGAGTTCAAGTCCCATGTTGCGCATAGAACTTACTTAAAAAAATAAAATTTTGTCACAAATAAAATTTTAAAAAATAAATAAAATCACCTGATTATAGTATCAGGCAATATAGCTCAGTAGTCAAGAGCTCTGGAGTCAGACTGTCTAGGTTTAAATCCTGGCCTTGTTTCCTCCTAATTGTGTGACATTGGGAAAGTCATCTAACCCTTTGATGTTGAGGTTCCTCATCTGTAAAATGATAATAGCATACTTACTCAACTTAGAGCTGTTCCCATATATAAATGAAATAATCTTTAGAAAGTGGTGAATGCAGTGACTGTAAAAATGTCGGAGTTCAAAAACTGTTGAGCCGTCTTTTGTGACTGAACACATCGTTTCGGTATTGTCATCTGAGTGCCTAGAGAGAGGAGAGCTGTCGAGGCATGGCCTCGGGCAGCAGGAATGTCCTAGTATTCGTGCATGTCATACCAGAGACAGATGGATACTGAGCTAATATATAGGCTTTAGCCCTTTGTCCATGTCTGCAGTCCTTATTTCAGGTGTATATGTGTTTAGTGAATGCATATCAATAAATGTATTACATTATCGGTGTGAAGGATAAGCTCTTCTTTACGGAGCTACTAAATCTCACATATTTGTTTGACTCAGTGTTTAAAAATTATCTTCACATTCTTGGCAGCAGGTGCTTCTCTAAAGCAAAGGACAGTGATCCCCAGAAAGCACAAGATTATTAAACATATGCAACAGTCCTGACTTTTGAAGGGCCTGAATTCACTGAAGTATAATTTTTAACTCAACCCTTTGGGTTTTTATTATCCCTTGAAGTAAATAAAAGTAAAATACACCTAGTGATGTGGCTTGTGCGTAATGTCCCATCCTGTGTGGCATCAGCAAGGAAAGAGAAGTTCAGTTACATGAACTGAGAAGCAGGTGCTATCAGGTGCCATATTGCTGCATTGTGTCAGCATGCCCGCAGGTCTCCACCGTGTGCAAAGGAGGAGGCCTTGTTCCTTGTTCTCATGCGGGACCATATTCACTACAGTCTGACAGTTTCCTACCTCTGTTAGATGGTGGCTCTCCTCCTCACATGTAAAGTAGGGGGTCCATGTATAAAATTCCAGGAGTGGGGGAAATGGTGTTAACTTTGTTTGAACCCTAAGGATAATAAGTACAGGTGATTATTGTAGTCCCCTTTCCCCTATTGCCTTTCTTTTCTCCCTCCCTTCTGATATAGAGATCTCCGTGTCGATATGCCAGGAAACTAGGCTCTGGCATCAGCTGTGCTGCCTAATTTGTCAGGAAGTTGACACAGAAGTGCCTTGGCGCTTCAGCCTGAGCTAGACCTTCCTGTTTTACTGGTTTCATAGTTTTGAGATCCAGTCCCCTGGCTTCTTGACCCTTCAGATATAGAGAAAACATTTTTTTAAGTCATCAGAGCAGAGAAAGTTCCATGAATATGACTCAGGTTTCATCTTTGAAGACATTGTTGCAATATTAGATAATTTTCTGCCTTCTTCTGAATTCTCTACCTTCTTAAAAGACAATTTGCCAAGCTTGATTTAACTTTGTTTCCTTTTTTGAGTAATCCTGAGAAATGTTGTTACGTGTAATTATTCTTTTTTCCCCAGAAAAAAAGAGGGAATATTACAATTTAGGGACCATGTCTTAATATTTTTTAACACTTTTAGCATACCATCCACATATTGGTCTTTATATATGTGCACAATGTTTTTAATGAAATATTTTAGGTTGAACAAATAATTCAAGTTATAGCACTGTGGTTTATTTTGGGCCTTTGTTGAAGGATATTAGAGTTAATGGGGTCATTAAAGGACTGTTCTCTGGTCTAGCCTTTTGTTTTGTAATTTATTGAAATGGAAATCCAGAGAGTTAAGTGTCTTCCTCGAGATGTGTTCTTTAAGCAGAGGATATTACCCCTGAAATAATTTGAATGTTTGAAGTACATTTTTTTCCGTCATTGCTTTCAGGTTATTGACTAGTTCACAGAGATCAAATAGCTTATGGGAATCTTCTGATTAAACGTGACAGGTTGAACATAAGTTCTTAGTTCCATTCCCTTATAAAAGATCCACAAACATAACAATAAAAGGTAAAAAAAAAATTTTAAACAAAAATCTACAAAATAAAGAGAACAGGAGACAACAGGAATGAAATTTTGAAAGTTATAAAATAGATGGATGGGAGGTAACACACTTAGCAGAAAGAGAAAGCTACCACTGAAGCTGGCAGGAGAAAAATTTGGCTGCGGAGCATCCATACCGTAGGACCCTAGAAAATCTCATAAAGGAAAAGCAGCAAGGCAAGAGGATTGATTGAAAGTTTTCATGAGATGTAGTGAAATACCCAGATTATTTCTCTCCAACTCTAGGAGAAGACTGGTTGTTTTCTTTCTGGAGAGACTGAACCAGAAGGACTCTGGATTTGGCAATGCAAGGATTATTATCCCTCTCAGGGAGGAGCCTGGAGAAGTCCGCTCTAGGGAATCTGAACAACTCAAGAGGAAAGACCTGGGGTGGGGCTTGGGTCGGGGGTAACCCAACAAAATAGCCCTGTCAGGCTACCCTGGCATGAGAACCTGTTGTTTTCACCTCTACATTCCTCTCATGATAGGAACATCCTGCTGTGCCAAGTGTGATTCTCATGTTCAGAGTGACACATTTTTTTGTAAAGCAGGCTATCTAAATGAAGCTATCTACTGATGCTCAAGAGCAACTAGTAGTCTTTTTCAAACACTGTAGTAAAAATAAAAACCACCTGTGTTGGCTTTATTGCAAGCTCTCAGGCTAGATTTTTTTATCCTTTTCAGTTTTCTGTTTCCTACTCTGTAAAAATGAAAAAGTATAAAGTACTGAGGATAATGCACATAGGAAATGTTGAGTACCTTTTAATTAGTGATGCTCTTATTTATTTTGATCTTCCCATCCTCAGTTACATGAAGATTTCGCACAAACTGGTTCAGGAAAAGAAAGCTTCCTTTCATTATGATTTTTAAACAACAACAAAAAGATATTGGGGCACCTGGGTGGCTCAGTTGTTTGAGCGTCTGACTCTTGGTTTTGGCTCAGGTCATGATATCGAGCCCCATGTTGGGTTCCACACTCAGTGGGGAGTCTGCTTGAGATTCTCTATCTCCCTCTGCCCTTCCCCCTTTCATGCTTGCTCTCTTTCTCTCCCTCTCTCAAATAAAATCTTTAAAAATTTTTAAAAATTAAATTAGATCTAAATATTCAAAAAAGCAAGCTTCTCAGTATGTTCCACCCTTTTGTAAGTACTCATTCATTCATTCCTAAAAATATAGTTAGTACAACTATTGCTAATAAATTAGACTGTTCTAGACTTGCATGGGATTATGGGGAATCCTAGAGATGATCAAATACTGTGGCCACCATAGCAACAGCTATGTCTTTGTCTCATTTTCTGAGCCTAGCTTAACATAGGATCCTAAAACACAGTTATTGGTTGTATTCATTATTTTTTTTTAACTCGAAAAAGAACTATTGTGTATTTGTTTCCATAGATATTCCATTAACTCAGTGGCCCTTTGCTGTCATGTGGTTGCCATCAGCTGCTTTGTCCAGGTTGTGAAAGGGCTGATGCCTCCATCTGATTGCAGGCAGGAATGGGAGCTTTCAGCCTTCAAGTCTTTTTGGGTTACTGGTAGTGCATAAAAGATGGAAAAGAGAGTTTTGGGCTTCTAAGGGTGGCGCAGCGGCAGGTGGGTGGGCAAAGATTACAGGCAGGGACAGCAGCTTGCTCAGCAGCAAATACATTGCCTCTGTTGCGCTTTTCTTTTACTTCCTAGGCTTGGGTGGGCGGCATGCCCCATATAGATACCTTTTTCCTTCCTCTAAGATTCTGCCCCAAGCGTGGATCAGAGCCATGAGCAGTGCTTGACAGCTTCTATTTTGAGTGGTTCAGTTTATCTTCAGTAGTTATTAACGCTCCTTAGTTATTGAGTCCAGCCAGACAGAGGCTGGTGGGCACTGAACCAACAGAGGACTCAAGACAATCTCTGTTGTGTTGTAACTCTGGCTTGCCAAGGTTGTGAAAACCATTCCAGGGTAGAAGAGCAGTAATAGGTAAATTAACTAGTCATTAGGTCATCTCCTGACTCCCATCTCTCTGCCTAGGCCTCTTTCTGTCATAAATAAGATCAGAAACGCTACTACCAGTCATCAGACTGACTGGCACACCCCTGTACTGTTTGGCTTTGAGCCTCTGTGATTGTGAAAAGCCTCTCTCTTCTCCTCTCTGGTTTGCCGTCCAGCTCCTCCTTTGAGATTGTCTTCAGAGAAATGAGGTGCATGGGACACTTCACCCTCTTACTGACCCTGTCCTTCCTACTGTGCCCCTCCAGATTGACTGATGACAGTCAGGTATTTGTTGCTTGTGTGTCCCCGGCACTATGCAAGTCACAGCCCAAGTGGAGGGAATAGTCAGTAGAGTTCACATTTAACTCCGTGTCCTTTTGCATGTGGCTACTGTCAGCTGCCCTGTCCAGCCTGTCAGAAAGGGCTGTGTGCTACCTGTTGTATTAAGGAGTTTACATGTCTAATCTCCTTGATGCTCATACCAATCCAGAGTTGTGCCATGTGAGGTGTTGACAACTTTACTCACTTTACAGGTTTAGAGTCAGTTTCCTGGGGGTTGTAAAATAGGAATGAAGTCCACCTGATGCCAAATCTTGTATCTTAACTACTTCTGCACTCCCAAAGGCAGTATCTTAACTACTTCTGCCCTCCCAAAGCCAGTAAGTAATCTTGTATCTTAACTACTTCTGCATTCAGTCTTAGGAACAAAACGTATTTAAAGCAAATAGTGAGCAGTACCAGACAGAATGCCTTCAAGTGCTATACCAAATAGACTCTAACAATAATTATTATTTCTTGGTTTTGTGCATATTTATACTTTCCTCGGTTCCAAAGAGGATTAAAAGTTGTCAAAATACTTAACCTAATTCTCCTTTGATTTTCAAAGTAGCCTCGTAATTAAGGTATTTTCACCTCTATTTTATAGCTGACAAAACTGCTTCTCAGGTTGATTTAACCAAGTCAGCAAGTTAGGACTGTTGCAGTCAAGTGCAGAGCAGCAGTCACCTTGTCAGGGATTCTCCTGGTGTCAGTGCTGATTGATTTCCACAGTAAAAGTGGCATCTGATCCTGCCTTATATCTGAGATAGCACTAATTTTGTCAGTTTTGTCCCTACTCTTCTCCCACTGGCAAAGCACACACTACTGTGGTTTAGCTCGATTCTCTACCAGACAGGCCTTGAATGCAGAGTTAAAAGGCATATACATGTACCTTAAATTGGATGCATCCATGGGTGATAAAGGTATAAAAACACATATGAGTATGATGGACACCAGCGTTACTCCTCGGAAAGTAGCAGAAGGATGCAGCTTTTTTTTTTTTTTTTAAGATTTATTTATTTAGAGAAAGTGTGCATGGGAGTGGGGAAAGAGGCAGAGGGAGAAAATCTTCAAGCAGACTCTCTGCTGAGTGGGGAGCCAGACTTGGGGCTTGATCCCATGACCCATGATATTAGTACCTAAGCTGAAACCAAGAGTCAGATGCTCAACCAACTGGGACACCCAGGCAGGTACAACTTTATTTATATTTGTAACACTTTATTTCTTAAATATATCCAAAGAAAACAGAAAAAGACACACTAAGAAGAGGAGAGGAAAGTTGGATTCACGTCTCTTCTGAGACCCAATTTTTGAAAATTTAGTACCAGGGTGTTATGAAATAATCAGTGTTAAGTAAATGAGGACTTGCATTGATGGTAATGAATTAACCTAAGCTTGTTTTAAATGTTCACAAAATACTCGTGTTTAGATAATCCCAATCTAACTTCACTAAAGGCAAGGAGTATGTGTGTTTATCTCTGTCACTTAGTGTCCATCGTAGTATCTTGATTCATGGTAGGTTGGTGGATGAGCACATGCAGAAGAGAACAGCTTTGCCAACACCAAGTGCTCCATTCTGTTATAAGTGACTCCATATAGGTCCCCAAGTAAAATACTTCTCTCTCTAGTTCAGCATTCAGCTTTTCCTTAATGTTGCTTTTTATTTAAAAAATAATAATAATAATAACTAGCTCTCTTGCTTTTTTGCCTAAAATGAGGGAAGGAAAATTGTGCCTGTTGACTGAAGGCTGCACACATTGTAGCAGCCACATACAGATGGATAGCCTCCAGCTACCGCAGTTGAAATTCCACTTAATGTGCACTCATAAAGGACAAGCTCCTGCCCCTTCCAGCTCGCTGTAATCGTCCAGCATATGAGCTAATGATGTTTCTGAAGCTTGGGAAACGGAGGTATTTTCATAGTTCATTTCTCTCTGCTCTCGCACAAAGCACAGCCATGATCTGACACATGATCAATGGGACCAGCCCTTTTTAGGATGCAGAAGATGCTTCCCTGCATCTGTGGCTCACAATGGCAAACAATAGAGACTCCTACAATGATATTTTGCCTCCCTGGTGTTCAAATTTCTTCAGTTAAGCCTGTCTGGAATCTATTTAACTACTATCTATCAAAGCTTCTTCTTCTTTTTTTTTTTTTTAATAAAATAAAGGAGCAGGAGGGTGGAACCAAAGAGGAAAGCCTGTATCTTTGCCAAGATGCTCTCTCTTCTCCCTATGACTCATACTTAGAGAAGCAGAGGGACTTTGGAAAGCTGCCTGCAGTCACATTGAGACAGCTCTCCTGGCACTTTCAGACATTTTAAAAAATTTTCTCAGGGAATAAAGATGTTTTTCAAATTGTTCATTCCCTCCTTTGGGCCAGCCTGAGAGCTTTTGTTTAGCTGTAGCATGGTGGTTTTATGGAAGATTTGCCAGCCAGAACAGTTGAACCCGGATCTTTGTATTTGGTGTATTACTAAAGAATTAGCTCTTTGCTGTTCAAAATTTGTAATCATTCTTTTTAGGATTATCATATTAAAAGGAATTGTCTCAGACCCATAGCATTCATATGGAATGAAGTTTGTATTTGGACATTCTTAAGCACTTTCTTAGTATATTATGTTTGTAGAATTTCAAATATTCAGTTTTTCTTTTTTTAAGTTGGTTTTAGTATGGCAGGGCTAGCCCAAGCTATAAGGGATCTCCTTAATAAATGTAGTCATCCTGATTTTAACCATTTGGCAGCACAAGAAAAAAGAAAGGTCACCTTAATTTTCCTACCTTCACATATAAATAAAGGTTTGGTTTGGTTTTGGTTTTTTATAAGTGTTAAACTAAGGCTTCCTGAAAACCAGTTGCACTGACAAACCTAAATCTCTGTTTTTCAAACTTCTTTTCTTTTTAGCTATAAAAAGTGATTGTGTCCTTTTATAGTTCCAGAAACTGGCAAACAACTTAGTATCTCTTTGACCACCTCCATTTCACTCCCCTCCTTTTTTAAAGGGTTCCACTGTTTCTGCTATAGAAATAAGCAGATCATAGGGGTTTGATACCAAAACTAGTTATGAATTAATTGTTTGGGTAATTATGACTGCTTAGCAGGAATTTATTGAAGGAGTAGAAGAAAGTAGCAACATACAAAACAATCTGTTGTATAGGAAAGTTGGTTTGGATGGCTGACTCTAGATATAAACTGAATATAATATTCATTAGAGTAGAAAATACTAGTGGAGGGGTTAATTGCTGAAAATTTTATTTCCTGCAGGACTTGATCTCTAATTAAAATCTACTTTTGGGACCTTGAGTTCAACTTTAGTGGTTTTATCATTTCATCTTGTAATTTTAGAGGCTACTTTGCAAGGTGTGCTGCCGCTTTGTTATCTATATTGATTGTCCAAACTGGGTAAAATGATGTTCAGCTCGAAGAGGAGTGGAGGATAGTGGAAAAGAGTGAAATCAGCTGTGGGCTGAATGATTGCTTGTTTTTCCTTGTTTTTCGCTTACTTGTATCACTGCCATTTTTCTGGTGTAATAGAAACTTGTAAATGACTGATGTTTTAATGAGTGGATTAAGTGTATAATTCCACAGAATCATTAAACTTGAGAGCTAAAAGGAGTTTCAGGGGGTCTGGTCCAGTCCAAAGTTCTAGTATATTTTGTTTGGCTCATATTGTATGTTTGCAAAAATAGTAGCTACTTTGCTTACAAACAGCTTTGCACCTATTGTCTCACATGGTTCTTCATGCGTTTCTATTAACTGACTCACCCCTGTGGACATGTGAGTTCATGATCCAGATAATCCTACCTCTTCGTTTTACAGTTACAGGAGTTGAAACCCTGAAGGATCAAGTGACTTCCCAAAGTCAAACAGCTAGTTCAAGGCAGTTCCAGAGCTATTTTACAGCTTGAGTATTTTTCTCTGAATTCTGCTTCTAAATTTAGAAAAGATGTTATCTGGGGAGCCAAGTGACTCCGTTGAGTGTCTGACTCTTGATTTCGACTAAGGTCACGATCTCAGGGTCCTGAGATCAAGCCCCGTGTTGGGCTCCACACTCAGCTGGAAGTCTGCTTGAGATTCTCTCTCTTTTTATTCCTCTGCTCACGCCCCTGGCCCTGCCCTTGCGTGCTGTGCTCACATGTGCGCTCTCTCTCTCTCTCTCTCTCTCTCAAGTAAATAAATAAATCTTTTTTTAAAAGTTGGTATTTATTTTTCAGTATGTTAGAGACTTTTGTCAAATTGCAGAGATGCTTTTTTTTTTTTTTTTTTTTTTTTTTTAAATTTGAGGGACACCTGGGTGGTTCAGTTGGTTATGTGTCTGCCTTCAGCTCAGGTCGTGATCCCAAGACTCTGGGATCAAGTCCCACACTGGGCTCCTTGCTCAGTGGGAAGCCTGCTTCCTCTGTTGCTCCCCTGTTTTTGCTCCCTCTCTGTCACAAATAAATAAATAAAATCTTGAAAAAATACTTTTAAAAAAAGATTTTATTTACTTGAGAGAGAGATAATGAGCAGGCGGTGGGGCAGAGGGAGAGGGAAAAGCAAGCTCCCCACTGAGTAAAGAGCCTGGCATGGGGCTCGATCCCAGGACCCTGAGATCATGACCTGAGCCAAAATGAAGTACTGGTTGCTTAACTGACTGAGCCACCCAGGTGCCCCCAGAGATGCTTTATACAGGTGTCTTACAAATAAAGAATTGAGAAGCATTGGTGGAGTAATAAGAGTCTAGTTCAGGTCCTATTACAGACCAAATCTTTTCATCTCAGTAAACACCAAGATTTTTCATCAATAAAGGAATTGTAACTTCTCCAATAAATAGTTCAGAGAACAGAGTGGCTTTTGAAGGTCCCTGCCAGCACTAAATTATAGATTCTCTAATTGTATATCAGTTTTCTTCCTTCCCCTGTCCCCAGTTTACTTGACCTAGATGGCTTTCAGAGTCTCTTCCAGTCTTAGGTGTCTTAAGTTTTTTGGTTTAGAACTTGTTAGGGGAGTTTTTTGAACCCATGTATTCTATCTTCTGTCCTCGTATTTGTGGTTTGACTCTCCTTTCAGGTTATCTGTTCCCGAACTTACTATATTGCACAAAGATCCATGGATCTTTTCGATGGGAAGGAAACAGCAGGCAGAGGAAGTAAGGAGTAGGTGGCTTTTCAGAATGCCCACATTATTCCACATCTCTGCCATCTCTAATCTCCTCCAGCCTTCTTTATTTTTTTTTTAAAGATTTTTTTTTAAAGATTTTATTTATTTATTTCACAGTGGGAGAGAGATCACAAGGAGGCAGAGAGGCAGGCAGAGAGAGAGGGGGAAGCAGGCTCCCCGCCGAGCAGGGAGCCCGACGCGGGCCTCGATCCCAGGACCCCGAGATCACGACCTGAGCCGAAAGCAGAGGCCCCAACCCACTGAGCCACCCAGGCGCCCTCTCCTCCAGCCTTCTATAGAAAGATGTAGCGTTTCCTCCTGGCCTCACCTGTTTATAGGCAGGATGATATTTCAAAACTGGAAATGGATTACTGTTTCATTATAAACAATACTCATGTTTTCAACATACATTATTGGGATTTATACAGTCTGAGCAGGCCTAGTCACTGTTGCCAAATCATCAAACACCTATGTTATAGGACACGAAAGGATAGAAAAGTTCTCTCCTACCTTTTAAGAGATTAAAAGCATTGTAAGAAAGTCAGCAGAGTTACAGGAATGGAAACTAGCTGTGAACTTGGGTTGTATAACTGCAGTAAATCCAACCTTACCTTTATATATAAACAGAATCCTTATGGAATTCAACTTTTCCCTATACTGAGAGAATCAGAATGCTTAAAATACTGAGGTGCTTTTTTCTTCATTAAAAAGAAAATCTGATTCTTAAGAAACCCAGATTAGTGCTGAGCTTCTCTTCCCTCAGAAATATCCCTAAAGAAACCCATTATCTCACATACAAATACACATATAAATCTGCTCAACATCCGCTTAATTCTTCTCTGCTTTTTTGCTGGTGTGCTTCATCCCCTGGGCCAGGTGCCTTTGCCTGCTCATTTGTTTTGTGGCAGACTTAATCCTGACAACTTTACTAAGCCAAGAATACTCGAGACATTCTAATTTCTATGCCTTTGTTTTTCTCCGTTTTGTTTCTTACCTTTCCCTTCCTCAGAACTATTCATATGTACACCCTGCCAGTGACTAATAAATATATGTGATTTTCCTGTCTTAGTCATCGTGTTATTCATGATTTTGCAGAAGTTTTTCTGAAGTTCCTAGCCAAACTATAGAAGACATCGGGCAATATTTGCATCTTTTTAAAACTGGCTCATTTATTACTCATAGATTTCCTACCGAAAACCAAAAATATTTCCCTTATCTCTGCCTAAACCGAGCCAGTTCCCACAACTTTGTGCTTTTATAAATAGGACTGGTTCCAAGATCTAGCTTTTCTCAACTTCCTGTTCCCCAGTGAAAGAACTGCCTGTTCCTCCCTTTAGCCTCACCTTGCCCTCCAGTGATGGTGTCTCAGGAGTGAAGCTAACCTGTGTGTTCAGCTTGGAAGTAGCTGAGGAGCCCCACCAGGTGCTTCTGGGTGCAGTTTCACTGGCAGGTGAATTGTTGGCCACAAAGACAGCCATTTCCTGCTTCTAGGATCATCACAAGCAAGGAAGCACCCAGCAATCACTGTAAATATATTTTCTTCTCCCATTCTCCCACAAAGAATCCTCCTGTCATCCATATGTATCATCTTTTGGAGGCTGATAAAAATGGCGTTCCAGGCTTCAGACAAAAAACAGCTGGTTTCATTCTGGTTGGCTCCTCACCTTTAAATACCTTGAGAGAAAGAACAACAGAGCATAGTCAGTCTGTAAGTGTTCTTTCTGCATCAGAAAGGGAGAGATGTCATTTTTAAGACTGGAGTTCAGGGAAATTGAGTTAGACCAACATGACTAGAATATAGATCACCTGGCACAGGGTAGCTATTTGGTATATACTTCATGGATAAAAAATATGTTTCCTAGGTTGAGAAAGGTCGATCTGGCAAAACAATAACCAGGTCAGAGAGAAGGGAAAGAGATAATAATTTGGGGCCGTTATTATCTTACTTGTCATTGCTTCTTCCTATTCCAGGAGAAGACATAGAAAATGGAGTATTTCTCCTACTTTCTCATATGTCATACCACTATGTTTCCAGGTGAAATGCTAATGACCTCATTTTTAAGCCCCGAGTCTGACAAATTTAGACTTTGACTTTGATATCTAACGAGTCCCTCTGTTATCCATCTTCACTTCAAAAAATGTGTTGTTATGCTGCATTTATTTAGCACTTCACATTTGCAAAATTCTATGCCTGTGTTATTCTCTACCAAAAATCCACTTACTTATCACCCTTTTTAGAATGGCAAACAAGGATACCAGAAGGTCTTATGCAAACTGGTTTTTAATTTTTTCAAATTCTTTTTGGAAATTGGCAGGATAGAAATTATAAACTAACTGATAAAAATTTTAGTTTTATTACCATATTTGCTTTCCTCTCATAAATTAATCACTGTGGGCTTAGAAAAAGACTTGAGGAGGTTATCTATATAAAATTGGCTTAAACTGACTGGCAAACCATAGAGAGGTTAATGACAGAGGAGGCATTAAGGAGTTTTTAGGGGTAATAGAACTGTTCTTACATCTTGATTGTGGTGGTAATTGCACAACTTGACATGTTTGTCAAAACTTATAGACCCATACATTGAAAAGTATGAATTTTACTGTTTGTACATTCTATTCCTGTAAGCCTGTCCTTTAACGAAGTGAAGTATTAGAACTTTAAAAAAATTTTTTTATCTGCTTCCTGAGGGAGATAATGAATTCACTGGCATTGGTTGAGCCCAAACTGGTTGGCCATTTGAGTTCCTATATTAGACCCTACCCTTTTTAAACACTTGACAAAAATATAATAGTCATTAGAAAATTATCAAAACTTGACTTTATTTATGGATTTTGGGAGGCAATTAATAACTGATGAAAGCAGAATTTCCAGAAGGTTGCAAAAGAAAGTAATTATCCTTTTAGAATGAGAAAGTCAGTAGCAGTGATTGAGTCAGATTCTGGTTTAAATAGTCACACGACACCCTTTTACCCTTTGGTTCTAGTTCAGGGAAGTGCTCAGACCTTTTAATAATTACAGTTTGCTTCACTGATAAGATTCCTAGTCCACACAACAGGCTTTGGTGCCAGCCGTGTTTTCTTCTTGGCACTCTTTCTGTCCTCTCTTCACCCTGGCCCCTCACTTGCCCCCATGTGTGCCCAGCCCAGAAGCTGAGGTTTCCATCTGGAAAGCCTGTTGCCACAGGATACAGAATTCACTAGGGAGGAGGGGAAACTGCATGTGTGTGTTTAAGGATGGTGGCTCTCATAATCAGATAAACGTTGTGGAAAGCTTGCTCATTCATATGGAAGAGCCACTGCTGCAGCGAAATGGTGGAGCCGCTGAGCTCCAGGCTCTGGCATCTGTGCATCAGCCCTGCCTGGCCGGAAGCACATTGACTTGCTGTACTGAAGAGCTGATGAACATCGTTACTTTCGCCTTCAGCAGTAACCTTTAGATGAACCCCGTGGAGAAAAGGCTGTTACCCCCCTTTATTTTTTTTTTTCAATGAAATGATGACATTGATTACAAATAGGAAATACCTTGTGACTTTTTCACACAGTGAAGTGCCTTTTCTGTAATCCCAGTAAGTCTCTGGTGTTTTGCTTTTCACTCTTGACTTCTTTGATATAACCTCTCTTCCTCTATAAAAAAAAAAATCTCGGGGTATCAAAGACTTCTGCCTCTGGTCAATTTTGTAGCCTGTGATTCTCCTCTGCTTCCTTCCTGGTGACATTAATCTTGAATGAGCCATGGTGCAGGCGAATGCCCTGAGCAGTCCTGAATATAGCCTGATTTTTGAGAAGAGGAAGCTTCCCGGTTCCTGCCATTTGATTGGCCATGATTTGGCTTCTTAGGCCAGTTCTGTCTTCACCTGGAATGCCACTTAGCACTGTGGACAGTGTGTCCGTGGCCTTGGGATACCAACTTTGAGAACTAGAGTTAAAGCTTGAGAGTACATGTCTTCATCCTCTCCTTCTGCTTCCCGTGTCCTTCCTTACTCCAGGAAATACTCATGTCCTTAGAATTGTTGTAAGTATACTTAATATTTTCTAAGCTGGAAACTCAGAATATCTGTGGCCTCCCTCAGCACAGGCATTGTTGGGGAGATTTGGGGTTGCATTTGTTTATCTTTTCCACACTCACACGGTTTGCCTAGCTTGGCAGCCTGCTGCCCAGGACAATAATAAAGCTTCTGTCGAGGTGAGCAAACAGCTGACGGCACAGGGCACAGAGGGGACTCCTACAGTGGCCGCCTGTAATCTGCCAGGCTGGTGGTCAGAGCAGGCGAGAACAAAAGCCAGTCTGTTTGCAGGCAAATTGGAAAATCAATGTGTTAGTTGTGTTCTCGTCTCTTTGCCTTTCTCCTGGCTGAACGGGACAGTGCTTGTCCAACAGTGCATAGAATCATTCCAGGCAAGTACCCATTCCAGAGACTTACCTGCCTATCATATTATCCCTGGCAGTTCTGAGCAGGGCCCAAGTTTATCTGTTTGAACTGCTTAAAACATCATTGATAGAGAAATCCTCAAACTCACCATCCAAAGTGGGGTGGACCCTACTGTCTCAGTGGTTTGAGTTGTTTATATTCTGGACAGCTAGATAACACACATATGTTTGTGTGCTAATTTCTTTTTCAATACCGATAAGGGCTTAAAAAGGAGTTCATGTGCTGCCTGGCTTGGAAGTGCAGGAGCTGCAGATTGGACAGCATATTTCATAAAATCGGTGTAAGTGTTTCCCTCTTATTCCTAAATTGATTTGATATGCTCACTTAGTTGAACATGTTCTAGACATGGTTGTGTCTCTGGATTCCTAGGTCTTAGAGAGCAGAGATCATACCAAGCAGCCCTGTTCCAGGATGAGGGAGAGAGTGGACTTACTAAAGACCCCCGAGACTCTGTTCACAAATCACTCAAAGGCTGCTGTGCTGAGATCATTACACTGGATGTGTAAAGTCTTGAGTAACTTTCCCTCTAGGCTTCTCAGAAATTGAAGTGTGAGAAGAAAGACCTTTGAGAAGATAAAATTTTTCTGTTCATATGTTCTGTAACATATGAAAGTTAGCCTCAGACAGTTAACAAATGACTTTAAACAAATTTTAATTTAGACTTTGAAGGTCTAAACCTAGGTCCTATTAATCTTTGCTTTCTTTTAAAGCCTAAATAAAAAGGGTGTTTGGTTGAATTTGGTCACAGTGCTCTTATTTTAAAGTCTATCAGAAAGAAAAGTCACAACTTCTGTAGTCACTGGTGACATCCTAAGGTAGAAGATTAGATTTTAAAATGAGGTTTAGGTTTAAAATAATCTTGGATAGAGAAGGTAATTTCTAATTTTGTTTGTTTTTAAAGGAAAATGGATGGAACTTAACCATCAGTGCAACCTAGTACATTTTCCAGCAGCTGGCAATGCCTTGTGTCTCCTTAGCACTTACTGTGTTCCACTTCGTACTGTTGTGAAACTATGTCTTTGTACCTTCTGTTTGTAATGAAATTATAAATGTCCCAAACAGAATTTACAGTTCTTCGTATTTGTCTTAGATGTTAGCAAAATGATCAGCACGTAATAGCATTTTACATGTGTTGACCAAAGCTCTTTTTGTATTTGCTGAAAACCCGTGGGCCACCAACTGTGTCAGGCACTGAGAGTCAGTGTTGGCCCAGGCAGCATGGCCCTCCATGTCCAGCGAGGGCTCACAGGCCAGCAAGCAGCATCACCCTCATGGAGGCAGTACACCTGGTAATTCTCTTGAATTGTTTCTTTAAAAAATAAACTTTTAATTGGCCATTATATTTTAAATCCCAGATGTTTCAGAATAATAAGGAGAGGAACTCAAGTAGCTCAACTGTTTAAAATGTGAGGGAAAGCACGAACTACTAAAAGATACATTTTGTTTCATTTCTATGCGGAAGATCTCATTAGATCTAGTATCTTGGGCACCTATACAATGCCTTTCTCTAGCTAGGTCATTTTCATCCAGAACATAATTTGACATATTTCTGTCTTTCTGCCTTTTTTTTTTTTTAAGCTGTATCGCTTTTTTAATATTTTTAAGTAAGCTCTACCCCCAACATGGATCTTGAACTCATGACCCCAAGATCAAGAGTCACATGCTCCACCATCCGAGCCAGCCGGGTGCCCCGTCTCTCTTTCTGCTTTTAAAGGGTTAATTCTGCAAAGAAAGTGAGAAATAATTTCCAGCAAGATGTAAGATATTCAGAAGTCTAGAGAGGGTTAGGTGACTCTGTATCCATAACACATCTTCAGATCTTTTTTTGGCCAAATTTCTCACCAGAGCACTAATAAATATCCTAAATTAAATACTACTTCACACTTCCTCCCTTTTTCTCAGCTTTTACTTTGGCAGAGAACCTGTTCAGCAGGAGACTATCCCCACAGCAGATGGCAGATTGAATAACCAGCTTCTAAAAAACACTAGTATTAGCCGTATCCTTGACTCAAATATGGCACAGAATCCTTTTGCTCCGAGTTTTTGTCTTTCCTTTTTTATTTAAGAAAACCATTTAATTTTTATAAGGCCCGGAGATTGATGTGCTTCCTGAACAATTAAAGAAAAGATGGGGACTTCCCCTGACATGATACAACATTCAATGATGTGTCCCAATCACAGCACATAAACAGAAAAAGGAAGACAGAGCTCTTTAAACACCCCCTCACAGCAGTGTCTCGTCCCTCGCTCAGTCTGTGGCAGGGACCTGCAGGCACGAGAAGTCACCCCAGCCCCGGGTCCCACCGGCGTGTGCACACTTGAGGCAAGAGCAGCACTCAGAATCCCTTTCTAAATTCCATTCCTCTGTAGGTACCATTGCCACCCACACCTCAGCTCGGGCTGCGTCGGCCTTTTAGAACCTCGTGGGCAGCTATAGAAAACAAAAGGAGAGGGACGAACTGATGAGCTAGAATGGAGCTTCGAAGAGGGCGGTGGGAGGCTGTGGATCCTGGAAGACCTAGATGTTTATAATTGTGCTCTATTTTTATTTTTTTCTGCTTTTTTGTTTTCTTTTGGTTCAGTGAAGAGCATCCCAATCTCTCCAAAGTGCCGTAAGAAATATCAATATAACTCAAAGCTGATTTCCCTCTAGAGTTGCTGTGGTATTCCTTTTTTCACTTTTGCTTCATCTGTTTTATTTTAAACTTCAAAAGTGTCAGCATCAGCCTCACATCTCTCTTCTAATGAAATGTGTATTTGTGTAATGCCATGGTTAGTATTTTCCCCAGATCATTATAAATCTCGTATTTTAAAACAAGATGTTGAATCAAGAAGCGTTAAGTAAGGAATACAGCATTTAGGGTA
Organism: Ailurus styani; assembly: GCA_002007465.1. Classification (NCBI taxonomy): domain Eukaryota; kingdom Metazoa; phylum Chordata; class Mammalia; order Carnivora; family Ailuridae; genus Ailurus; species Ailurus styani. The sequence continues at coordinate 1,114,047 of LNAC01000299.1, forward strand.
CTTTGTTATTTATTATTCTGCCTCCTCTTTCCCATTTCATACTTTACAGTTAACAGGTTTTATTGACTGTTTTTATTGACTGTTGACCTTTATGACTTTTGGTAACATTGACTGCACATCGGTAAATATCTAAGAGAAGGACCTGATTGAGGATGCACTTTGTCATTGACATTTCAGCATTAACCCCAGTTTTTTCTCTTCTTATTCTTTATTTAGATTTCGACACAGCCCCAACTGCTGGTACCTGAGAGACTGGACTATCCACACCTGGATTAGGCAGTGTCTAAAATACGGTGCACAAGACAAAGCCTTATATACCCTTATAAATAAGGTGAGTGGTTTCCTGGTAATTGCAGCTTGTTTTCCTGATTTTAGATGACAATACCTATTATAGTATAGCAAAACTAGGACAATAAATAACTTTTGATATCTGTTTGCTCCCAGATATCCTTTTTTGAATGGAATTGACTGTAAATTAATCAACAGTTAAATATAAAAATTCCCTAGCTGTTTTTCCACACCTAGTGACTGGAAAATGACAACTAAAAGCAAAGGAAGGTCAGTCACAAGAATTTTGCACTGGTGGTTCATTCTTGATCCCTAAGATGTGGATTTCTTGCCTGGTTCCCTTTGGTGATGTTTAGGGAGAAAGACATGACCATTTTGCTGGAATGTGATCTCCAGAGTATTCAGACTATCTTAACACAATTTTTAAAAGACAAGTATTTCCTAGGTTACTCAAAACATATCTGCTGAATTCCCTGACTCCTATCCTTGAGCCCCAGAGTCCCTTACGATTAGGGTTTTTCTGAATGTTACATTCCGAGGGTTGACTCTTCATTACCTTTATACTATGAAATAAAGTACAAAATAAACAAAAATTGTGAATGTTATTTTTGTGAGTCTCAAGCTATAACCCTTGTTTGACTCAAAAAGATTTTGACAATATTTCTGTGCAAACATATTATCTTCATAATGTCTCTGAAACTTGTGTGTTAGAACTCAAAAGGATACCATAATTTTTTTTCCTCCATGACTTGGGCCCAGTTCAGCTTAACATACATTGCAGACTGTGTGAATGTGTGTGTGCGTGTGAGAGAGAGAGACATTGCATTGGGTGCTGCATAGTCTATAAAAATGAGCAATATCCTTTCCTTCCCTCAGGAAGCTTATAACTGAATAATGCAGATAAATATGTTTACTGAGAAATCTAATATTAAGCCCCAGAGGAAGGAATGGATCAAATCCTCTTCTCATCAGTTCCTCTTCTCATTAGTTTAGAGTTTAATGACACAGATTATACTCACAGAGTATTTCTCTGAAAACAAAACAAGAAGTATCTAGAAAGGCATAAGTTTATCTCATTTTCTGCTATTCCTAGTCTTTTGGTAGAAAGAACACTGGACAGAGAGTCAGAAGACCCAGGCTGTAATCTCAGAAGTTCCACCAGTTGCCCATAATTTCAGGCAAATAATTTTACCCATCTAGGTCTTAGTTTTTTCAACTCTAAGTTAAGTGAGTTGTACTAATCAGTGATTTCCAATCCTGGCTACACATTAGAATCATACAAGACTCTTTTAAAAATTAGTGATGGTTTTCTCTAACCCCAAGATTCTTATTTAACTGACCTTTATAGAGCACAGGCTTTTGGTATTTTTTTAATGGATTAAAAACAAAATTTTTTTTAATAAACTTTATTTTTTTAGAGCAGTTTTAGGTTCACAGCAAAATTGAGTGGAAGTTACAGAGATTTCCTGTATGCTCCCTGCCCCACACATGCACAGCCTTCCCCATTATCAACATCGCCCCCCAGCCAGAGCAATCTGTCTGTTACAATTGATGTAGCTATATTGCCACATCCCAATCACCCAAATCCATCGTTTCCATTAGGGCTCACTCTTGGTGGTATACATTCTGTGGATCTGGGCAAAGTGCAAAGACATGTATATATTTATATTATTGTATCATATAGTCATTTCACTGCCCTCAAAATCCTTTGTGTTCTGCCTCTTCATCCCTTACTGGTATCTTTCTAAAGCTCCCCATTGATTCTCATTTTCAGCCAGTGTTGAGAATCACTGAGTGGTTGATTTTTAAGGCTCCTTCCAGCTTTAATGTTTTATCATTCTAAAATATTTTGGTTTTGCCCTGCCCCTGGGGATTAGTGCTGATTTGGATAACTGTTTTGAGAAATATAGAAACTGCCCATGAGCCACAACCTTTAAAACAATGGTTTCTAAACCCTTTTCCATTTCAGCACATCTAAGGCATCCCATACAGCCTAATGTAATAGTGACTCAATTCAGCAGTGATTCACAACGGGGGGTTAGGACTATCAGACTCTCCCTGCAGGTGTGTATCATTTGAAAAAATTCCTCAGGTGTTTCTGATGGTTGGTGGAGGAAGAATGGGGCAGGGTGGGGGATGGTAGTTAATCCTACTCAAGAATTTAAAACAAAAATATAATCACAGTCTAGATAGATCATTAGTAGTCAAACATGATTGTGCATGAAAATGACATAGAGGGCGCCTGGGTGGCTCAGTGGGTTAAAAGCCTCTGCTTTCGGCTCAGGTCATGATCTCGGGGTCCTGGGATCGAGGCCCGCATCGGGCTCCCTGCTCAGCGGGGAGCCTGCTTCCCCCTCTCTCTCTGCCTGCCTCTCTGCCTCCTTGTGATCTCTCTCCCTCTGTGAAATAAATAAATAAAAATCTTTAAAAAAAAAATAAAAAAAAAATAAAAAAAAAGAAAATGACATAGAAAGGTCACTAAAACTTCAGGTTTATGTGCCCTGTTCCCAGAGATTCTGATTCTGTAAGTCTGAAGTTTAGCAATCTGCATTTTTTTCTTTAATATTTTGTATATTTATTTTAAAGAGAGAGGGAGAGAGTGACGAGAAGGACAGAGGAGGAAGGAGAGAGAAAGGGAGAGAATTCCAAGCAGACTCCATACTGAGCATGGAGCCTAACACGGGGCTTGATCTCACACCCCTGAGATCCTGACCTCAACTGAAACTAAGAGTTGAATGCTTAAGCACCTAAGCCACCGAGGTGCCCCAGAAATCTACTTTTGTTAAAAGTACTCCTAGGGAATTCTGAGGCAGATCCTAAAGGGTCAACATTTTGGGAAATCTGGATTCTCAAATACTTAGTTGCTCATAAACAGGAACGAAGTAATATTTTCTTGGCATATTTCCAAGGTCTTTAGAAAACAATCTAAGGGTCAAGAAAAAACAAATGCTAGTGTGAATGTGGCAAAAAGAGAAATCTTGGGCACTGTTGGTAGAAATGCACATTAGTGCAGCCGCTATGAAAGACAGTATGGAGATTCCTCAAGAAATTAAGAGTAGAACTTCCACATGATCCAGCAATCCCACTTCTGGTATATATCCAAAAGAAATGAAAACAGGATCTCAAAGAGATATTTATACCCCCGTGTTCACTGCAGCATTATGCACAATAGCCATATAAATGAAGATCTTGCCATTTGTGACATCATAAATGAACTTTAAGGTCATTATACTAAGTGACATAAATTAGAGAAAGACCAGTATCCTATGATCTCACTTATATGTGGAATCAAAAAGCCAAACTCAGGTCGCCTGGGTGGCTCAGTTAGTTAAGCGTCTGCCTTCAGCTCAGGTCATGATCTCAGGGGCCTGGGGTCGAGCCCCGCTTCAGGCTTCCTGCTCACAAGGAGACTGCGTTTCCCTTGCCTCCCTGCTCGTGCTCTTTCTCGCTATCTCTCTCTCAAATAAACAAACAAATAAAATCTTAAAAAAAAAAAAAAAAAACCCAAACTCACAGTAGCAGAGTGTAGAATGGTAGATTCCAAGGGCTGGGAGGTGGGGGAAATGAGATGGTGGTCAAAGGGTACAAACTTCTAGTCAAAAGATGAGTAGTTTCTGAGGATCTAATGTACAGCGTGGTGACTATAGTTAACAATAGTGTAACGTATCCTCAGACGTTTCCAAGATCTTAAATGCTTTCACCACCACCACCACCCACCCACCCACCTGCTGTACCG
>LNAC01000299.1:1118112-1193132 GCA_002007465.1 Ailurus styani
ACACACACACACACATACACACACAATGATACTTACGTGAGATGACGGATGTCTTAACTAACCTTACTGTAGTGACCAAAGTCATTTTACAGTGTCTATGTGTATTAAATCATCATGTTGTACACCTTAAACTTACATGATGTTGTTTGTCAATTATAGCTCAATAAAGTTGGAGAAAAAATAAAGACCAGAAAATGCTGCATAATGTGATAATTTGTACTTTCTTGTGAGAGTCCATTTTTACATTGATATTCTTACCTTATAAAAAGAATTGCTAAATCATTGGAGTATCAGGAGTGGGGGAGACTTTTATTTTTATTTTTTTATTTTTGGTGGGGTTTTTTTTAGACTTGATAAGATACTAGAATTGAGCTTTATTTTTCACATTATCACTTGCCTTGTATCATATACCCACTCACAACTTTCTTTCCCTGACCAAGTTCCAATTACCAAACCTCATGAGTCACAGCTTCTATTTCACTGTCACAGATGCTGTAAAATGATAGGCAAATATCTTAAAGCTAATGGTGGCAAGTTTTGTCATGAATAATGCATAGGCATATATTATGAACTGAATGAAAGTGGGTATTTTTCTCTTATTTTCCTTTTATTTTCATTACCATTACAGGTCCAGTATGGAATTTTTCCAGATAACTTTACATTCAATTTACTAATGGATTATTTCATAAAGAAAGAAAATTACAAAGGTAAGAAACTAAACCTGGATCTCTTTATAGTGGGGCTTCAGCTCCTAAAGGAAAGTAAATATGGGCAATTTTCCTTATTTTATTTTGTAATGACATCTCTTTAGATCACTCTTTCTGTTAGAAATAGATGCATAGTTGATCTACCATACCACTTGACCAGATAGGACAATCATATCCAGGTTTTTTTCCCACTGAGTTTCTCAAGTTTTTCTGTTCATGCCTCCTTGTACAAAGGACAATGAATTTAGTTAAGCAATAAACCTGCCTGAGCGTCTATGGCTGGTTAAGATTGTAGTAATGCAATTATTAGCTTAGCTCTTTTTTAAAAAGTACCATATGCTAACTTTGTTTAGTTTAAATCACAGTTGTTATTCCGTGTGAAATATAAGACTATAAAATCAGTTAATTTTCTGGGAAGTGCAGTACCCTTACTATGAAGTAAAGTCCTTTTATCTCCGTAGGCTTTTGTTTCCTCATCTATAAAATTAGTGGATGGGTAATCTCTGAGATATCTTTACCCCCAAAATTTCTTGATCCTGTGCAGTTAAGTTGAAGCGACTCTTCACTTCTACTACAATAAGGACAGTGGAGGTTGCAGCAACTGTACAGAGGAGTCAGGTGGGCCCCGGCCAATGTCCGTGGGTTAGGGAATCATATGACAGCATGCTTCTGCTCATGGCTATGCTGATAGTGAAGAGTGAAGGAGGAGCCTCGCTATTGTGTAAAAGCACACCTGGCTTTCCCCTTCCCCCCATTTCATCCTCCCACAAGGGAGCTATGTTAGTACTATGTTAGCCACAAGGGAGCTATGTTAGTAGTCACTACCTCAGTAACGTGGATGTGGACTGGTGGGCACTTATGCATTTGTAACATCTGAGACTTCTGCCATTGGGTTCCATCCCCTCAATGCCACACACCAGCACCAATGGCCTTTCCCACTGCATCCATACTCAGTGCTTAGGCTAGGGACGGGGTATTCCTTCCCTGAGTGTGACCACCTGTCCCCTTTCTCTCCTCTGGATCTCTGCTTTATCTTCTCTCAAAAGACTTGTTGTTGCTGACTACCAAAGAGTACTTGCTGTATATTATTTTTTAAAATATCAGTTATCTCTTATCTATTTCTTATTCAGTTTTATACCTACATTTCCTGAATTGAAGTGAAAGACAATTAGCTGTTCTTTGTTGCTGAATATGTGCTCCATGAACATCAGATTTAATAGTGTATCATTGGAGAATTATTAGAAGCAATTTTTCCCCTGCCCTCTCTCTTTAAGGGCATGTTGGAAGGGTCAAAGGACTTTTTTTTCCCTAAATGCAGAGTAAATATTTAATAGGATTTCTAAAAATGAAGTTTTAATGAAGATTATTATCATTTATGGCAAAAATTTAGAAAGTATTACACTTTTTATTGTTAATAAGATACAAAATGTCAAAGTACATGAATGAATATGGAGGAAAAGGTAATTGATTATTCAGGGTAATCTAATTTCACTTCCCAAGCTGAATGAAATGCAGAATATAAATAAAAGATAAAGTAAGTTTGATTTATTTTTCATGTGTAATTTTGGATTCTGTAATGAACAGTTGAAAAAACAGATCTTTTTTTTAACTGGATTTTTAGCTTTAAATGGTGTTCTTTTAAAACACTGGTTTGTTTGGGGTTCTTTCTTTTACATCTCTTCCAGATCCTTATTTGCTACTGATTTAATAGATGACTTTCTGGTGTTTCTCAGTTTCCCCATTTGCAAAAAGAATATAGAAGTTCTTGCCTATGGCCTCATTTAAAACCATGACAACATGCACAAAGCCAGCTGGCTAGGAACAGCTGCAAGTCAGTGCTAACTCTTATAATTATGATTATATGCAAAAATTGGTTAGCACAGCAACTTAGTTAGTCAAAAACATTTGTTGTGCCTGTTTTATGTGCCGGCACCATATTTTAAACCAATATTAACATTCTCTAATTTAACAACAAATATTAAGGGAAAGAAATTGTCTGAACTTGATTTTCCTGGCTTCCATCTATGTTGTGAAATCTTAAGGGAAAATACGAATTGCTCAAGGTCTGATCTGCTATGATCAGCATTCATGTGGCGACAAATATCTTACATTGTATTTTACAGTCAGGGGCTTATAATTTATGAATGTGTATTTTCCTTTCCAGTCTTTTAAGTCTTTTTAAACTGGGCCTAATTATCCTTTTTATAGCCATCAATTTTCTGTCTCTGAAATGATACCTGGGATTTAGGATCATCTCTAGCATTTGTCTTCATTTGCCCCAACACAGAGAAGGTTCCACAACACAGAATAGGACAGTCAGCCCAGCTTCTGCTCTGCTTATCAGGGTAACCTGGAAAATATATTTGCCTCCTTTCTGTATGCCTTAGTTCTTCCAGCTGATGGACAATGTTACATTAAATTTGTTTCACAGTTTATGAGGCATTTTTGCATGTATTATCTTGATGGACTGTCCATAATCTTTTTTTTTTAAGATTTTATTTATTTATTAGAGAAAGAGAGAGCGAGCATGAGCCCAGGGAGCAGGAGAAACAGGTTCCCTACCGAGCAGGGATCCCAGTGTGGGACTTGTTTCTAGGACCCTAAGGCCACGACCTGAGCTGAAGGCAGACGCTTAACCATCTGCGCCACCCAGGCACCCCTTATTTTATTTTGTTTTGTTTTGTTAGTTTTTCTTTTAAGATTTATTTATTTGACAGAGCACAAGCAGGGGGAGCAGCAGAGGGAGAGAGAAGCAAGCTCCCAACTGAGCAGGGAGCCTGATGCGGGGCTCAATCCTAGGACCCTGAGATCATGACCTGAGCCAAAGGCAAATGCTTAACCAACTGAGCCACCCAGGCGCCCCTCTCCCATAGTATTTTGAAGTAGATGGAACAAATGGTATTTTTTTTATTATCATGAGGATGATACTGGAAGAAATTAAGTGGATTATTCTGTGTCATTGAGAACATTGGTGCAAAAGCACCTAACTTAGTACATAATAGTAAGTGCAGTAGACACTAAAGACTTGGGGAAAATCTAGTTTGTGGAAGAACTGGGATCAGAGCTCACATTTTTTTGCTTCTTAATTCTGTTTTTCTGTCATGCCCCACTTTTTAAGTTTATAGTTAAATACAGATTCGGTGATATTACCTAAAACTAATACCGTCTCATTTTCACTTGGATCTTTTTGCCAGATGCTTTATCCGTGGTTTTTGAGATCATGATGCAAGAAGCCTTTGAAGTACCTTCCACCCAGCTTCTGTCCCTCCATGTTTTATACCATTGCTTGGCCAAGAAGACAGACTGCAGCGTAAGTGGTGGGCTGTACAGTGGTACTTAGGGCCCAATAAGTCCACTGTGCTTCTTCAGCAGGGAGGAGGTGGCTGGAGGAGACCCCTGCTTCCAGAATCTGACATGCAGCTCTGTGGCCCCCAAACAGCCAGGAATAAGTGCTCCTTCTGTACATTTTAGTTTCCAGTTTCTGACAGAGTAGAACTGGATGTTCCTCCACTTGAAAGAAATCTCAAGTGAAAGTCTTTATGTACATTTTGAAACTTGAGCTAGGCTGAATGCCCCTCAGATGTTCAGTAACGGGTAACTGATCGTCCGTGACAGCTGGACTTGAGTGTCAGAGAAGCAATGAGGCAGCTAACTGACCACGACCTCAAGCAGTCAGTGCCAATTGTTCACTTGGCATCAGTATTTTCCTGAGGTTGCTCTGGTCAGTCCAGAATACCAAGTTTTGGTTTCCTCTCTTAGGTTAGGCCATTTAATCATTGTTCAGTTACCCTAAGAATAACAACAGTAATAGCAGTAATAACTAATATTTAAATAGTACCTGCTTTACACCAGGCTGCGTTCTTTGTGTCTTAATTTATTAATGCATTTAATCCTCACAATTCTATGTGGGTGAGAAGACCAGAGCACAGAGATGTTATATAATGGCTCGTAGGTGACAAAGCCACCTGGGGAAGCCAGGCAGCCTGGGCTTGCAATCTGCCCTCAACTTCAGATGTATACTAGTGTGGGTAGGAACTGAAAAGGACATCTAATCCAAAAGAATCTACAGTGTGTTTTGCTTTTCTAACATGAGAGTCATAGCCTATGACATACCTCACATGCATTGGTTCATTAAATTTATATTGGGCAGTGAAGTGACTGCCTTCCATACATTGCCAAGTACCGGTTATACAATAGTAAACAAACATTCCCTGCTTCCAGCCAAAGAACAGTATAGGCATTCAAAGCAAAACAAAATAAATACATGAATATAAAACTATAACTATAATGAGCACTACAAAGACCTCTCATATGACAAGTGTGTATTTTGGGAGTTTTTGTTTGTTTGTATTCTAAACTTAGGTTAGGAACGGCTTCCTTAAGGAAATGTTTCCTAAGTTAGTATTTAAAAGATGAATAGGAATTAACTGGCTGTAGAAAGGAAGAACAATCCCAAAAGAGGAACTAACACATGCAAAAGCCTGGTGGCAGAAAAAATATGGTGAGCAGAAAGGGGCTGGAAAAAGATTGGAAGACAGTGTAGATGCAGCAGAGAGAATGGTAGGAAGGGCGAGGGGTGAAGTAAGGTTGGAGAATGTAGGTCATGCTAAGCTATATTTATTTGTATATCCTAAAAATAGCAAGAAACCATTGAGAACTTTTAAGCAGAAGAAGTAACATGGTCCAGTTTTTATTTTGAAAAGATGCATCTGGCTGTAATGTGGGTAAGAGATTGAATTGGGGCCGTAATGGCTTATGGTCAGAGCACTTGGCAGACTATTGTTTGTCTGAGCAAGAGGTAATGATAACCTGGGGACCAGAATGTCTGGAGTTAGCAGTAGCCAGTGAACATATTTGGGAGGCAGATAATATGATGGGGAACTATATGTGGCGGCACAGACATACAGGTGAAATCTTTCCTCCTCAGTTTTTGCCTCATGTATCTGGATGGAAAGGTTGCTGTGTACTTGCAAAGGGAACTCTGGAAAAAGACTGGATTTTATGAGGAAAATCATTAATTTGGCTATGAACATGTTGCATTTTGAGATGCCTTTCAGACAACCAAGAGATTTCATGAGAGAAATTGGGATCTTCCTGGAAAAATCTGGACTGGAGATACAATTTATAATACATCTAGATGTAAATTTCTGCAGATGAGCCACAGAGCAAAAAGGGAAATCAGGAACACTTTGGGTCCCCAAAACCACAGAAGGGGAGTGGTTTACAGTTTAGAATGCTTCTAAAAGGGTAGGTAAGGTGAGGACTTTTAAAAAGTTCATTGAATTTTGTGGTCTGAAGACACTAAATTGTAACCTGTGTTTCCATAGATTAATGGAGGATGAAAGGAAATCGGAATGGATTGTGGAGTGAGTTAAAAGTGCAGAGAGGAGACAGCCCATGTAAACGAGTGCTTTGGGTTATCTAGCAGTGAAGGAGAGTGGGAGAATGAGGTTTGCTTTGTATTAACAGGAAAAGCACAGGCACAAACTGGGAGAACCTTGACCCTGGTGCACTAGCATCTGATTTTGTCTGTAATGGTATGTACAATAGAAGCCGCAGGTTTGGGAGAGACCTGATCTCTTATGTTAACACACAAATAGCTTTTCATATAAGCAGCGATGTTTCTATTATTCTCAGACAATTCTCAAAAAAATCTGTAAGACATTCATTTATTTGTTGGCATTCATCTTTTTAAAAGTCCCATCAGAAGTATCACTGTTCCGGCCACCATCACTACCCTGGCTCAATTCCTAGAGCAGCAAGGACACTGCCCTTTTGGCTTTTTGCCCTATTGCATTTTTCCCTAAAAAAAAAGAAAAAAGTTTAAGGCTCCTTATGTATTATTCACCAGGTCCCTTCTCATGCATTTTATGTGGGGGGAAATCAAACCTTAGGGTGACTTGCTTTTGAAAATGAAATGCCCCAGTCCTCAATTATCAGCTCTTTTACTTATCTGTACTACACAAGTGCCTGGGGAGGCTTTGTTTTTCTTCTAAGATCTTTCTTTTTTCAAAGGTTTAAAAAACCCTTAAGAAATTACACTTGTACCACACAAAGGCCACTGCCAGTAAAAAGGTTTGGGTGCCCATTAACACCTAGGGTGTCTCCTTTACACCTGGCTACGATTGCAGCCTGTACACCTCATTCATTCTCTGCTTCCTCTCTGTCTTCTGACTGCAGACACCAGTGTAGGGCATCCTGAGCTTTGTGTTTTTTATTTTCAAGCCCAATCACGGGCTCTGGCCGATGTTTACTCATATGGCACCGAGAAGATCACAGCTCTCATTGTCTGGGGGGTTGCCAAGGCTGCCCATTGAGCCAAGCGTTCACAGCGAGCCCCCACCCCTGCTGTTACTACTCTGCAGCAGGCTTAGCAATGCTTGCATTTTTGCCCCTTTTTTCCCAACTCTCAGAAGGCGCCAATTTTCCTGAAGTGTGATTTTGCAGCCTGGGTTGAAAGAAATGATCACTAAGTGTTTCTGATTGTCCAATTTATTTTTAAGAGGCACAAATTTATCTAAAAGCAACCTAATAGTTGTATTTATTTTTACACTGTGAAGTAGGAGTCTTATCATTGCTGACTTGTTTAAAATTCAAAAGCTTGCCCCCACCATGTTGTAGCAATGTGAGTGAATATTGGGCTGACAGCGTGTGTGATCTTTATTGATTGTCTCAAGGCTATGTTGGTCCAGAGTGTGCCCTTTATTTTTGTTTTGCTTTGCTTTTCTGATTGCAAAAGGAACTCTTTATTCATTTTGCCAAAAATGTGGAAGATAACGAAAAGTGTAAAGAAAACCAAAATGGCTCATAATTTCCAGAAATCCATTAATAGAAGATATTTCTTTTCTGTATTAATCATTAGACATAAATATCTTTTATTTATAAAATTAGGTTATAATGTACCTAAGCTTTGTTATTTTGCTTTTTTTTTCTTAGTGTTACAACTTGTTTTTCCGCCTATTAAAAATCATTAAAAATGTAATTTTTGCATAAAGTGTTCTTTGCTTGGCTGGACTGTAAACTGTTTTATTCTTATGCAGTGGGAAGAGGAGAGGAACTTTGGTGCATCCCTATTACTCGCAGGCCTAAAGCAAAAGAACTCGGTGGGGTTGAGTTCCCAGTTGTATGGCTACGCACTTCTTGGTAAGCTAAATGATCTTTACAAATAGTGTTCTTTGTGGATAGAACTGATGCATTCTTCTAGTTTGTAATAAATTTTTAATTTGATTTCAGTGTACCAGTGAAATTCCAATACAGCTTTCATTTTTAGACATAAAAATAGACCTTGAAAGCCTTACAGTTACGGGGTAATACCTTAAGAGACAGTAAAGAGGGTTCGAAAACCTGTTACCACTGCCAAGGTGAAAACTAGTTCTGGTGGCTTTGGGTTATATTTAGTGTTAATCAGTGTGAGGAAAGGATAAAGAAAGGAAAGTTCTGGCCCTCTTTTGGGAAAACCAGCCAGTAAAAACTTTCCCAGTACTAACAAAGATCTTTATGCCTCTTTTAGATCTAAAGCCTAGGAGGTAAGAAATTAAGAGTTAGGGTTAAACTCATATCCTTGGTATTGTTTTCAGGTGAACAAGGGACACTCAGAGAGTGCATCTAAGTAGCACTTGGGGAAAGCAGAGAGACTCTTGATACAATGTGACTGTTCCATGCTGGGGATGGTTGCTTTACGTTGATGCCCTGGTTGCATTGAAAGTCAGGTCAAGAGGATGAAGCCTGGGAACCTGGAATCAGGGCAAGTAACATCCAACCTAAGTGTGCATAAAATATGTCCTGATTTACAGAGGTCTATTAAATGCACATTATTTCACTGTTCTTCCATTATCTCTTTCAAGTAGGCAGGCATTTCAGAAGGTACCTTCTCTTGACCATACACTGCTTTGACTTACCTTCGTTTTATGAAAATCATTAAAGTTTTAGCAGTTTTGAAACTGATCTTCACCAGCAACATGTGGTATGGCCTTGTTGGATGCTGATTCTGATGCAGACTGATGGAAGGAAAGGAATTTTAGAGTTTATCAGCTGGCTATCAGACTAGCAAAACAATTAACCACTCTTTTTTTTTTTTTTAAGATTTTATTTATTTATTTGACAGAGCAAGAGAGCATAAGCAGGGGGAACAGTAGAGGGAGAGGAAGAGGGAGAAGCAGGCTTCCCATTGAGCAGGGAGCCCCATGCAGAGCTCGATCCCAGGACGCTGGGATCATGACCCAAGCCGAAGGCAGATGCTCAACCATCTGAGCCAGCCAGGTGCCCTTTGACCACTCCTTTTAAAAATTGCTTTCTCCTAATATGCCATCTGCTTTCTTGCTATTGACTTACATGTTTTGCCTTTGCCTTCAGGTGAGCACTCAGAACTATTAGACAGCGTGAATTGTTGAGGGAGTTGTCAGGGCCAAGAAAAGGTACATTGTCACTGCTGTTTCTGCGCAGAGGCCCTGGTGCTTTGGGACCAGCGGTCGTCAGATCAAACGCTCCTTGCTCTCACTGTGTCATGTGCTGTGCAGCCTCACTCAACCCCAGTGGAAGCAGCTTCCCAGAATGTGACTACAGTCTAGCCCCAAGCATCTTAAAAGTCTAAAATTAGCTGTCACCTGATAAGCTTTGTCTATTTATGTCCTACCAGGGCCTTCCCAAATCCTCCTTCCCAGGAAAGATAAGTGAAGGTGGCTTTAAGACCTAGCAGCTCAAGGTGACTTTGGCCATTAGTGCAGAGAGGGCTTCTGTTCCACAGGAGCACAGAGACAGCCGCTTGGCCCACCCGAGGACTCTTGTCTAGTGTCCACATCTTGAACTCCAGTTGTGATGGTTTGAGGTATGAAGAAAAACATCCGTGTCCAAAGATCTGAAAAGGACAATGAAGACTTTATGGTTTCAGTACTGATGAAGTCCAAATAAAGGAAAGAAGAACAAAATGAGTGGGGGTTTTTTGGGGTTTTTTTGTTTTGTTTTTTTTTCATAAGGACAGTCAATGGGGTGTTTTGGAGCATTTTGAAAAATGTCAAACATTTGCTGGCAGGGAAAGTTGTCATATGTTGACAAGATTTCCACTGTAGGAGAATTGTGGGATTTCTTTTTCAGAGGAAGATTTTGTTCTTGAAACAAAAATAGTATTTCAGTTGTTTGACTCATTTTCTAAGGGTAGTTCCACTTAAAGAGACAGATGTGTCAACCTCTATATCTCCCTCAGCCCTATGATTCATACATCCTCATGATAATTTCCACCAACCCAAATGAAAAAGAAGAAAAGCATATTCATACAATTTTGTATTAAAAAACAGATTCAGTGAATTTCACCATATTCTTCATCATCCATCTGAAATGGCACCAGCTCACTGGACAGGCTGAGGCTCTTGGTACAGATTTGAAATGATTTTCCAGGTTCATATTCACTTGTGCTGTCAAGTCCTCGGTCTCAGACGTAATGGGAAGCCACAGTGGAGGCTTCTTCATTGTTCTTTTTGGCTACAGGGAAGGTGGAGCTGCAGCGAGGGCTGCGGGCTGTGTACCATAACATGCCTCTACTGTGGCAACCTGGCTACCTTGACCGAGCCCTTCAAGTGATGGAGAAGGTGGCCTCGTCCCCAGACGATGGGAAGCTGTGTGCAGAAGCGGTATGTCCCTCGGCCGTAAGTCAGTGTGCTTTAGCCATCTCCTGTTCCTTGTAAGCCAGCCTGTGAATCTGTTTGCATGATCTTCCCCCTTCCCCTACTTTCTTTACATATGTAGAATCGTGTACTCATCCAGTTGAAAAGGAATGAAAATCCACACACATTCTCAGTGCTACTGACAAAAAGTATTAGAGAGTAAGATGAATGTTGATTCCATAGCTCACTGTCCGGGAGGCAAACTATGGCTCTCCCCTGAAACTGAAACTGAGTTCAGTAAAATACTGCCTACTCCCCCAGTACAATCTCAGTGGGAGCTCAAAAGAAGTTAATATTTCATTTTTAATTTTTGGCATTTCTGTGCCCCTGTAGTCCTGGGATACTACGTGGCAATTGTATTCACCCATAAAAGCCTTCAAGAAATGAATCTGGGGACTAGAGATGGCACATTTTTTTGTTTTGCTTCCATGAAACCATTCTGTGGTGAATGCGCGATGCTGGGGAAATGTGGATCAGGTGTTCCTTTCAGAGTTCTGAGGGGTTCACTTTGCCTGGACTAGGCAGCTGTCTTCCCACCAGCCCCAGTGTGCATCTCTCAGTCACCTAGGACTGTTGACGCTGTGAAGCCACTAGACTTAGCTCAGCTACAGGAAATGTAGCATCTTAGAGCCATGTGAAAGCCTTACACCTTACAGGCAGCCAGTGTCCACTCCTATCCAGGTAGCTTATTGTATAAGAGGGAGGCCTAGAGGGACGTTGGTTGTTGCCTTCCCAGGATGTAAAAGTTAACTTTGAGTTCATTCTTGGTTTTGCCTTGACCCCAATCACTAGGACTCAGTCCTTGGCTTCCTTTTAGTCATGAGATGTGCATGTCCGATGCCTATACTGACCAGATACTAATGTCTAATGAATATCATGTTCTTTGGCAGACATCGATAATAAAACATACACATTCCTAAACATGTATTCATATGTAGCCCTACTCAGTGCTAGTGATTAAAAACACAGTATTATATGTAAATCCTTTGCCAGGGAAATATTCCTTCCAATCTGAGCCAGATTTGTGTTCTCTGTGATCTGTCTTAA
The DNA here is from genome assembly GCA_002007465.1 of Ailurus styani. Lineage (NCBI taxonomy): Eukaryota > Metazoa > Chordata > Mammalia > Carnivora > Ailuridae > Ailurus > Ailurus styani. The sequence goes on from LNAC01000299.1 coordinate 1,129,523, forward strand.
TAGGAAGGTGATTCAGATGTTAGTGAGAATGGAATATATGTTGGCTTTGGGTATAAGGTGATAGTGCCACTAAAGGGCCTTAGTATTTTCCGGATTTTTGTTCTAAGGTGACATAGTCAGAATTAATTGGTATCCAAGGAGGCGCTAGTGCTGGCCTTGAGGTTGTAGAATCTCTGATGACTAGGCCCTCAGGGGCTTGAGGGAAGGTGTGCCCCAAAGTGAGTTTGGTGGAGAGAGAGGCCAAAACAAAAAGAAATGCTCTGTTTTACAGTTTACTTTGTAAGTCACAGAAGTCGCCTTATTAAAGTGCATTTCACGTCTGCCTGTTGGGTCTCTGTCAGCAGCTCATTTGGGTTGTGCGGCTCCCTAATTTATAGAGGCTCCTTGAGCTCCAGTCTTTCCGTGAAGAGAGCTTGCCTAGGTTCTGAGGCTCCTCCCGCACATTCAGAATGGCCCTCTGTTGGTTGTGCTCTGCAGTGGGTTTTCTGTCCTCCCAATTCCATACCAGTTGAGGGGAAGACCTGGAAGAGGGAATACTTTGAGTCCCCATCAAACATAATTTTTGGGGCCCTCCCTGGTTGACTCAAGGTGCAGTCAGGTGCCCCGGTGCTGATCCATACACAGATGATTCTGAGCTTGCATATTCACACCATGCATTTTGTGCTAGGTTGTCCCTGCCATCTGACGGAGAATTTCTGGTGTAAAATCGGATAACCACATCTCTTTCCAATAATTTTATGAGAGAAAGAGTTCACGAGTTTGCAGATCCCAGCTGTTCCTTGCTTTCCTTGCCCCAGCCTCTCTTCACGGTGTGTTTTTAGGGAGACAGGATGGTTAGTCCCTGCCCCTCTTTCTACCCCACAGCTGGCTCTGCTAGACAGAACGCTGCAGGCTGTGACTACTCCAGCCCCCGGGGCTTTGGAGGACCAGCCCCAAGAAGGGGAAGTCAGCCGGGGCTCAGAAGACTTGCTGGAGCAGCTGGACGTGGAGGAAACAGAACAGTCCAAGCTTCCCCAGTACCTGGAACGATTTAAGGTGCGTCGTAGCAGAACTGGGTCCCCCTCCGCTAGGCATTAAATGTGCTTCTTTGCATGGTGTCAGACAAGCAGTCCTTTTGTGCCTCACCGTCACACCCTGACACCCTGAGGCATGAAAAACTGACATCACAAATGAGACTTCAAAGAGGAAGCGGTCTTAAACAAGTGGAATTTTTGTGCTCCTTTTTGTGCATGAGCTAATCAGTCCCAGTTTTGTTCACTGGAGCAGCATGTCATTACACACTCATCCCTGATGTGTCTGATGGGTCGATACTAGCTTGCCGCTCCAGAGCAGTCACCTGACTCCAACCCCAGGTGGAAAGGATCTGGTCATTTCTCCGTATTGCACTCATGTACTTGATAACCCAAAACCCCAGGTGGAAATTAGAAATCCACATTCAGGTATGATGGAAATCAGCTGCATACATCTTCCATTGCTTAGCTTTGTGTTATGCAATCACGCCCTCCGAACACGTTTTTGGACTGCATGGAAGTTGTAAACAAGTTCCCGCTGTTCTTTTCCAAACAGTCCCAAGCACTCAAGCTGTCTTTGGTAGCTTTCAACTGCATGGCCCAAAATACTCTGTGATCAGCGTCAGGAAAGAAGAGCTGTGTTACAGGTTAACCCCTTGGCCTTTCTTGCTTTGTTTCTTGTCTACAAAGTCCAGAGAGAAAAATGTGCTGCCTAAAGAATTCTTTGTATGAAGCAGAAAACCTTCCCATCCATGCCAGCTGACTTCATGTGTCATTTTGGGGCAGAGAGGTGTCGTTTTGCCTGATGTTGACATGTTCAGTAATGCTGTGGAACCAGCTATGGCATACCTCTGTCCCCATGTTATAAGGACTCTTCTATACTTGAGCTGCTGTTCCTACCACTAATTCTGTAAAGTCATTATTCAAGGTCCTGCTTTCAGAATATGAAAACTGAGAAAGAAAGGTTGATCGATATTAGGTACACAGAATTGACGGTAAAGAATTTACATACCTACTGTTCCTCTTAATTTTGCAGATTAAGAAAGGCCAAAAAACCCCCCAAAAATGCTGCTATAACGCATGTAAAAATGACTACCTCTTCCTCTTGTTTCTTATATATTTAATCTCAAAGAATAGAAATCAGAGCTGCATTAAATTCTCAGTCCTCATTCTTCTACACATGCATTTTTTTTGAAAATCAAAAAAAAAAACATTTATTGGCTGCTGGCTGCATCATAGACATCAGTGCATTTCATTTGTCTTCACCGGCTCTGCATGGTGGATGCTGCTTTTCCTATGTTACATGACACCAGGCTGAGAAGCACTGCCCTGTAAGTGACTGATTTGGGATTTGAACCAGTTTGTTGACTCAGATTTGAGTCCTTATTCTCTTGTCCCAAGCTATCTTCTTGGCCCCAAACCACACAGAAAGTGGTCTCAGAAAGAAATAATTTTCATTGTGCATTTCTTTTTTTTTTCCTATTGCCTGACTTTTATTAGTCTCAGGTAATTTGTTTGGGGTCCATTTTTATAGGACTGACCCAGCACACTAGGCCTCTAGCCACTCCTTGACACATGGATCCTGCCCACCTTCTACCCCGTATTGGAGCAGGCCTCATCGCCTATGCCAATGAATTGTGTTTGTAGCATGGGGATGTGTGGCATAAGCTACAGCTGAGCCATAAGTGGCTCTCTCTTGATGATCTACATCTTGAAGCACTTAAAGAGATTAGTGTTTTTAGTACTTGACTTCTCCAGGAATACAACACCGCCCAAACCAAGATGCCATTTCAGATGGAGCCATAAGTAGTCAGTTTATAAAGGCTGACCTGCGACGGAGCACAGCAGGTGGAAGCTTATAATGGTGCGAGCACTCATGGGAGCCGTTTAGCATGCCATTAGTAGAAAATTCTTGAAATGATTTCCATCTGTTGAAAGGAACCTGGTTAGGCAAGCATTTATCTCCGTCATTCTGAAGGAAAAGCAAGGACAGCCTTGCTCCCAGTTATCAGCTGCTTCTGCCATTTTGTGTGTATCTTACAGTGCTTTGCTCTGGGAGTTTGCTGCTTGGTTTGGTGCAAGTCAGAGCAGAAATGTAGATTTGTTAGATTTGTGCGGTCTTTGTGGATTAAAACAAGAAATTACATAGAAACTCACAGCATATGGATTCCATTTACTGTTTGTGAGTGAAAGGAGAGAAATCACATGTGATGCATCTTAGCAAAATTGCCGGACTAAAAAAAAGGGAGGAAACGCTCACAGTGTCTAGATGAAAGGCAGCATGACAGGTTCCAAATAAATTGCCTTTTCCTGCAAGCAGAATGTGTGGAGGTTTTGCAAGTGACTTAATGGCCTTTCCGCTTTGCCTTCTCCCATCCGCACCCTCCTCCCCACCCCCTATCTCTTTTTTTCTTGCTTTCCAATAGGACTTACACTCCAAGCTTGAGGCCCTGGGCCGAGTTGAGTCAGAAAGCCTTTTGACTCTGACCACCCAGCTCATCAAGGAACAGCTCCCCACCTGTGAAGCTGAGGACATCGCGACCTACGAGCGGAAGCTGCAGCAGTGGCATGTGGAGCAGGCACACTTGATTCAGAGGGAACGGGAACAGAGGGAGAGGGCAAAGCAGGAGTATGAGGCCCGGAAAGCCGCAAAGGCATCTGCCTAAGAGGCCCACAGTCCCCCCGGCCCCCAGCACGAGAGCTTCACTAGCCCTGTCCCAGGACGAAGAGTGACCTTGAGGGCAGCCTCAGCCTCCTCCATCCACCCCTCCTTTTCCTAAAGCAGGCCATTTGCGGTATCAGAACCACAGCAGTCAACATATGGAGGCACTGTGGCTTCCCATCTTGTGCCGAGGGCTGCAGAGCTGTGAGTGGCAAGTGGTCAGACTGAAACCCCAGCTATACACCATAAACAAGTTGCACATGAGGCCTGTGGTCGAGTTTCTGGAGTCAGGGATCAGTGTTGAACATTGAAAACTCTTGATCCATAGCAGTGGTGGAGGGAGAGGCCGTGGTTGAACAGCCTGGTGTCGAGCAAAGGCTTTTGAATGGTGTCTCTCTCCCCAGTGGTAGATTGCACATCCTGAGCCTCATCCCTCTCCGTGTCCTCCCAGCCTGAGCTGGGTGTGGGATACCCACACATCTCAACTTCTCCTTCCCCCGTGTCTCTTCTCTGCACACCTGAACTTGGGAGAAATTGAGGACAGGAGTGAACACCACCATGAGCCCACTGGCTTTCAAATTTCAGGCACCCACGGTGTCATTTTTAGAATGAAAGGGCTTCTGAGGAGAACAGTAGCTCTAGCTCCAAAGTCTCCTTGGCTTGGCTTCTCCATCATGTTGGGGTAACTTCTTTCCAAAGCATTCTGAGCTCCTTCCTCAGGGAGGTAAAGTGAACTTTTTGTGTCCACACGTGCACACACGTACAACTTGTCAATACACATTTTAGTTGCAGAAGTAGGAGAAAATGAGAGGCAGGATGCGGCTTGTAGTACATAGGAGACATGCATAATTGTGCAACTGTCAGGAGGTGGAAATTCCTTCCTGAAGTTTCTCTGAAAGGGTTCAGGGGCAGCTCCTGTTTGCTGTGTAATTTTGCCTTTAAGTACTGTTGTTCAGGGTTATGCTGTTTTATCAAGAACCTGTGGAAATAAATGTCCTGGGATCCTTTTGGTGTGTTCTTTGTTTTTTAGGGAAGGGAGGAAAAGAGGAAGTCACACCATCAATATGGTTAGTTTGATTTTGAGCAACATTTTTTAATCTTCCTTCTCTATCAGACGTTGGTATAACCGCCACCACAACCGTTAACATGAATTGAAGACAAACTGTGTGCCAACACCTCAGGCAGCCCTGTGAGGGAGGTAGGAGTAACCCCCTTCTTGAATGAGGAGACAAACTAAGTGACTGAAGTGAGGCCGGGCCCACTGCTTGCGCAGCATGCTGACCGCCAGCCATACCTGCCATGCCATTGGCGCAGGGTCTTGTGGCTGCGCAGAGCTGAGTCTTACTCAGGTAGAAGGTCAAGACCCAGAGTCAGTTGTGATACTTTGGTTTATCATGGGCAGGGCTTTTTCAGTCACTCCCTTATTGTATCAAGAGGAAGGTTTAAGATGAATCAGAAGGCCCTTTTTGCTCCATAAATTGCTGACCATCATGGCATAAAGCATCACATTAATATTGCGGCTCATAATTTGGCCTTCTGTTTCCTCCCCATCTGTCCCTGTTACACTTGATTTCCAGTTTTTGCCAGAGTGGGGAGCATGTAAACTCCCGCTGAGCAATCGCACGATACCTGACTCTCCTCCTCTTGGGGCCGTGTTGCTTCAGCACCAAACTTTGCATCGTGTTTTCACACTTCCTAGCTGGCCGTGGATATCAGATATATGTGTGGGATTTTTGTTATTGTAGATTTTCCATGTACTCACAGGCCCTGAAAGTGTATTAAAGTCATTTTTTCACTATGAATGAATTAGCATCTCATGAGTAGAGGCCAGAAATGCTGCTAAACATCTCATGGTGCACAGGGCAGCCCACATGACTAAGAAGTACCTGGTCCAAGGTGTCAGTAGTGCCAAGGTCAGAAACCTTGGGGATAGAAGAACCTGAGGGTATAGAAGCAGGGCATCCATGGGCATTTTTGCAGTGATGTAGATGAGACTCAAGAATGTGCAAATGGCTCATTTACAAATGGCATTTCTCAGGCTAGAAAAATAATTAACAATAATCTTAATATGTAATAAAATAGTAGTTGCTTTTTATCTAAGTAAATGAGTATAAAATATGCAGTAATACAGGGTGGGCTTTTATTCTTCCTACAAAGTCCATTGTGGAAAAGGGTAAATGATGATTTATATGATTTGCTGTCACGCAATATGTAACTGGGACCAGGAGGCTTAAGTTCCAAAATGAAGCTGCTGTGTGAGCTCCTATGAGTCAGCGGGCTCTACACTGCACCCAGTAACGTCACTGGTTAAGAAAGCGATGAAGTTTGAAATGGGCTCAGAGGGTTTTGGCGATAGGGAATGAAAAGCAGAAAATGTATTGTGGTTGTATTTTCATTAAATGGTCATTAATAATCTTCAGAGCTGAACTTTTCAAACTCTGACAATGATAAATTTTTTAAATCTTACGTTAGAAAATGGGGTAAGAGGAGTGCTTTTCAACATCTCTATGTCAGGGAAATTGCCTTTTATTCTAAATAACAGCTTCTTAGCTTGAAAATAACCTTTCCTTTCCCCCATGGAGTTGGCCTTTTTGCTGACATTGCACGCTGCCGTGAGGATGCTCTTACCCATGTGGTAACCAGGAAGTCCAAAAAAGATGGTAGCCAGTAACACACCCAAAATTACCCAGAAGAACTGCTCATCTTCAAAGAACTAGATGTGACCAAGAGTCAATCTGAATGTATGACTCCAGTGAATTTTCAAGATGCACAGTATAAAATCAAGGGGGAAATGGTGATCTGGGATCATGAAAGAGACCGAGAATTCACGAGTGAGGAGTTTGTCGAAAGATCATTGTGGGGACACAGAAACACTTAGAATGAGTAGTGCAAGTATAAAGAGAGAGAAGGTGGAGTCAGTGCTGTAGCAGACCTTTGCTGATTTACCTGGAAGAGAGGAGAAAAGAAACTGAAGAACGCCACCTCCAGTGTCTAGGAAAGGACCAGCTAGAAGGGCATTAACTCCCTTCCCACCTCTGCAGTGCCTGGGTCTGGAGGGAGTAGGATAGAAACACATGGAGAGGTTTGGGTAGGGTGAACAAATGGCAAGGGCTTCCCCAGGGCCAATGACCTCCTGAGAGCCAAAGCCAGGGCTGTCCTGGGCTAACACAGATGGGCCCACACTCTCAGTTCCGGCCAGAAAGACATCTTGGAACCAAGTACTGTGACAGTGGAATAGAAGATAACTTACTTTGGTGTGATAGATGTAATTAAAATATCTCGGTGGTGGTTTCCCACCCTGAGTACTCACACATTTAACCCTTTAATTTCTGGAGGCATTTCCAAATCCTTCTGCCAAACAGCTGCTTCTAACGGGACCAGTCCATGTAGCCCCATGGTTTTGGAGGCACAATATAAGATAAAAGGAGTGTATGTAACAGACATCCTTATATCTCTTTTTTATGAGGACAGGTTGCGGTAACCTTTTGAGGTCAAAGGGTCATCTCTGGAGACAGATGGGCCAGGTCCTGGAAGTCTCTGTGGAGCCCTCTGTGGGCAATATTGTTGTGGCCGTGTGGAGGGAATCAAGACGCCCACTGCACACTCGCCATTCCGAGCTGAGTGGGCCCCAACACAACTCCTGCTCCATTGGTGCGACCTGTCGCCTCTGCCTGGAGTTTGCGTTCTGTCCAACATGCGTGCGCGCGCACGCGCGCGCACACACACACGGTCAGCAGGTCTCAGACATCACTTCTGGTGCTTTTCCTAGGTCACCAAAGCTCACCCTTGAATTTTGGGTGCCCCTGTCACCCTAGTTTAGGGCAGCACTTTGTTTTGTTCGCCTTTATAAATCCCCACAGAATTACCCACTGCTGAGTAGAGAGTGAAGGTACAAAAGTCATTTAAATGACTAAGAGAATTCCCTTCTTTTTTTCAGATACTCTTTGCTATTTATAATCACTTTTCCTAAACAGCTTTTAGTTCTTGGGTGTCAGTCAAAGCCACAGGGTATTGTTAGTTCTATAAGCTTATTCTGTAACTGAGCAAGAAACCAAGTGGGAGGTATGGTATTAAATGTAATTCCTGAACATGATGGCTTTTCAGAGCCCCAGAAAGTCACTCTTGGGAGGGATCACCCAGTCCGACCATCTTGTCAAATCCTCTCATTTTACAGGTAAGTAAAGGAACTTCGGATGGATAAAGTGACTGAGGTCAGGCAGCCAGCTGTCTGTGGCAGAGCTAGGATTAAAACCTGTTTTTTGCTTTCTATAAGAAACCCTCCCAATATCCTCCTTCAGCTACATTAGTCTATTTGGTTTTGTTTTTTTTTAAGCAATAATGATAATTATGTTTCCTTCACCTCCCAGTTTCTGTCCTTAGACCCCAGCATGCTCCAGGGGTGGGTTAGAAAAGATAATGATGTAGCAGTTACCGAAATAGTACAATGCCCCCTTTGCAGTTTGCCAAAAGCCAGGGAGCCACTGAAAAGAACACAATCAGCCGTCATGAATGAATGTGTTCCCTCACTCATCAGGAGTGGCAAGTCCCAGCTCCTGATGAGCCCAACCCCCGCACACAAGACAAAAGACAGCACAGCACACACATGAACTTTTGCCACTTTTGTATTTTATTGTGGAACTGAGTTTTTTTTTTCTTTTACATCAAATATCCTCAATGGAAGAGGGGATATTGCACACAAATATCATAAAAGCACTACATATTACTTTCACTGAAAACTAATTTTCTACATTAGATATGACTGGATAGGATAGAAGTGATGCAGGATTATAAGACATAATACCATACACAGCTGCAGACTGACACAAACACCATTCAGAACAAGAGAGAGGAGTGGAGGTGCTTCTCAGCCGGGCTCAAGACCACTTCTTTCCAGGGCCGGAAAGAGAAGGCTGCGTGCAGCGCAGGTAAGCACGACTCAGGACGGCTGCGCGGTGTTCTCCAAAGGGCAGCCCGGTCTTGATGCCTCATCTTGATGGCTCCTGTTTGGGGAGCTCCAAACGAGTGCAGAGAAGCTACTTACTTTTTTTCCCTTCCTTTTCAGTTTTTGATGCTGCCTTTTAAATTAATAAAGTCAGATTTTTTTTAATAGTCAATAGTTTTAATACCAGGTGAATAACCTAATTGCTTTCAAAGAAATGCTCATCCCTACGCTGCTTTTGGTGTGTTGTTCAGTTGGTTAGAAGATAAAAGCTTACAGTTCCTTTCAAATGGAAACAAATCTTTTCTTCTAAATCTGAAGCACAAAAAAAAAAAGTTATTAATCTAACTCACAATATCATCACCGAGCAAGAACCTCCTGTGACAGGTGACTAAAGAGAGGCAAGAAAAGCAATTTCGGAATTGTAGAGCAGCTCCTGAGAGCTGAAATTTTGTAACAGAAAATGGAAGGTGGTAGAATTTTCATTAGCAAATGACTGAATCTTATTAAATGAGTATTGAAAAGCTCCTAAACTGCATAAGCTATTGGAGACACTTAAAACATTCATATACACTGGGGAAACCATTCACTAGGATATGTAAGGTTTAAAAAAAATTTTTTTTTGAACTCCATGGAAAATGGCATTGGGAGGGGGAAGGGGTCAGTCATTGTATCCAGTCCCACCACAAGACTGAGAAAGCATGCATGGGGGTTGGGTTTTGAGAAAGGGGATAGAATTGGTTAAAATTGAAAGTGGAGGATCATCTCTAACATTTAGTCTCTGTAGAATTTTGCTTAAGAATACTACCAAAAGTTCATGATCATGAGTGCCCTCTCGATGGAGTCTCATCATTTAAACAGAGTGTAAATTCTTTTCACTCAAATATTCAATCTGTACAATTGGATTAAGTAATCAGTATGAATAAAGCTCCTAGAAGTCTGTGTCAATCTTTAGCCCTCACCATGAATGTACATGGTACATTGTGATGGCTGTTACTAAACTAATTGTGTACTTATGGAACTAGCAAAATTAGGTTAGTCACACAGGTAGGAAAGGTGTCTGGAAGGATAGGAGCAACCTGCAATGCTGACTTTCCTGGTATACTCAAGCTCTGTGGTCATCACTGAGAACAATGGATGGAAAAAGGTACTGATACATTTTGTAGGAAAAAGAGCCAGCTGACCAGTGACAGCTTTTGTATATTTTTCCCATTAAATTCCATAGCAAAAAAAGAAAAATAAAGGAGTAGGATAGAATGGTTATAATTGAAGATTGGCTATAATTCTCCAAAACATTTGTATTTTTTTAAAAAGCAAAATAATGTACATGTTAAACTTAATTTGGAAAATAATTCCATCTTCTGTCAAAGAAAAATCAAGCAGAGGTCTGGATTTGGCAGGAAGGCTGGAAATCAGTTTCTCTTCCCATGTATTACGTGGACCTAACCAACTCAACAAATCACTAAATAATTACCATGAGTATCTTAGGTTGTCTCATGAAATAAGTTTGAAGTAGGTAAGTTTATACTCAGTAAAATCCATTTTTGTCCCAAGTTTTCCATTTTCTGTGAATTTTTTGTACCCTTTATCAATGTGTCGTTCTTAAGGACTCTAAAGAAATGGGGTAATAAATAAAAGCTGCATTTCTAGAGAAGCCTAAAAAAAATAGAATATTAATTTTTTTAAAAAATTAAAACATTTGAAAAATGTAATTCACAGCATTAAGTAGACTGCGTAGGTCCTCCGTGAAGGGACCCTGAAGAAGCATTGTTTAAACCCTCATAGTAGTTAGCAGTGCAAAACATACACTTATCAGACAAAAATCAACTAAAATGTTAATTTTGAAATAAATAACTAACATAGAAAATAAAATGAGGTCATTGTTCACTACTCCGTAGATCTTAAGAGTCTGCAGGAAACACAACATGACAGAGCACAGCACAGTTGTCACTGAGAAGTTTGCCACATCTGAACACTGGGTACACTGATCTGCAACTTGAAACTTGACATCAGTTTTAATCATGATCTGGCTTCCAGGTTCATTATAGTTCAATGACGACAATGATGGAAATGATCTCTGAACTCTACATGATGAATCGTTGGAGAAGGGAATTCATTTGCTTTCAGTGAATTATTTCTTTTACTTTTTTTCCAGAAAAGAAAGTCCCAAAGCAAATTTTTGCCAGGGTTCTTTGAACTTGTCTTGGCTCTTCTACCTCATGGTTAAAGGTCTTGAAAGAAGGATGTAGAATTACCACAGGGTGATACACTTGCAAAGGCCTGGAAAAGTAGCCTGCCGTGCCATTCTCCCCCACTCTCAAATAACATGTACTCAAGATTTTTATGTTAGGGGAATTAAGGGGTGGGAGGTATCACTATTCCTGGTAGTTAATGGGTTTTAAGAAATACTATTACTGCACTATCAGACTTCAATCTCACCAGAACTTCAAGAAACATTATTTTGTCTTATGAAAGACTTAAAAAAAAAAAAAAGACTGTCACTTGAAATTTTCTTTGCATTTTCCTGTAAATGAAAACATTTGTTAAAAAGTTCATCTATGAAAAGTTCTCACATATCTAGAAAAAAAAAACTCTTCTGTACACTTGTTCCCATAATTATGCTGAAAGTAATGGAAAATTAAAAAAAAAAAAAGCCAATGTAAGACAAAGGAAGGTAAATACTATACACTTGCCGAGAACCTCTTCCACTGTAAGATTTACCGTGTTCCCAGTTCTGATCATAGAAGCCATTTCGATCTTGGAACTTGCAGTAGTAAAGAAGCTGTGAAAGGCTCAACTTGTTTGGCTGAGGGGCCACAGGTGCACTGAGGTGGTATTCAACGCGCATGACTCAGCCTCAAACCGCTGCACCAATCAGATCAGCTTCTAGGACCCCCACACGCGCACACACTTGCTCCTTTAACTGAAGTATCTATAATCCTACATGGATGTTTTATAAACTTGCGGTCTCACATTAAAAAATAAGTGCATCAAGTATCTTTGTACATTCAAGTCACTTTCTAAGGCAAATTGTCTACCATGTGTACTCCCAACCGCTTTGGTATTTGCTTGTTAAGTGGGGTGGGCTTGGGTGTTTCCGCATGCAGGTGAAGTGACTCCGAGTGGACTAACTGGGTGGACAAATGCTGGGAGCATGCCTTAGATCAACCTACTCACGTGTCTGAAGAGTCTGAGAGTTCGGAATGGGGTTCAAACCACTCGCTCATCCAGTCTGCGCTCACTACGTCATGTCAGTGTGTAGCCTTCAAACTGAAGGAGCTTAATTAAGGCGTGAAAATCTCACATGCCCTCATAACAAGTTTTGTTCTTTTTGTTTCCTTCCAGCTAACTTGTTTTAGAAAATGAAGACCCTTTTTGATGACTCAGACTGACACAAGTTGAAAACTTGGCCTATGTAGACTATAGAATACAGACTGCCTGTGAAAATGCAGCCCTAAGTGCTGGTTATTTTCTCCTCCTTACCCCACCTTGCTCTGTCTCTTTCTCTCTGGGTATCTCACCAGCACTCTCTACCATTACCTCTCCTTCTCTTGCATTCTTTTCCTTTCTCATTCCCTCTCTCCTGTGTTCTCTCTCATTGTGCGCGCGCTCTCTCTCTCTTTCTCTCTCTCTCTCTCTCTTTCTAAGACAAATGCCTCTACCTAGCAGAAGTCAGTTGGGTTTGCTAGTGCATGGTTTCCAAATGTTCAGCAGAGATGAACTGGGGTAGGTAATTTTGCAGTAACTTGAACCCTACTGTGGGAATACTGTTACTTCCCTTAGCAATCAGCAAAAACTAAGAAATATTAGTGACTTGCATCACTGTGACACAGTATAGCATTTGGCAGGTAACAGTTCAGTGACTTATTTAGATGAATTGACTCTTTAGAAAAGGTGGTTTCAAATTGAAGAATTTCTGGAAACAAAGTTCAAATCCTGTGGTGTGGCTGGCCTTGGTTTTTACAGTTCAATCTTGCATGCAGGGAAGGATTCATCTTGCATAACCACTGTGCTGCTGCTTGCTAAAACCATGATGTTGAGGTCTTGTTGTTTCTCATGGGTCTCTTGGTACCATTCCCTCATCACTTCTGAGTCATGAGTAGGGATCAGGGTTACCTGCAGGGAGACAGAAAATAGCTGGTTAAGGGCAGAGCTAGAAATCAGACCAAAAAAATAGAACAATAATAAGGTATGAATCAGACCATTAGAAGAAGGGGAAAGAAAGGAAAATTTCCTGTTTTTTCTCAAGAAATACAAAGGACTTTTCATCTTACATTTTCCAGGAATCAAAGTGAAGCTGCGAAAAATTAAGTTTTCCTGAGAGAGTTGAAGACTAGAACCAAAAGCAGCTCATGACCAGTCAATTACTTCATCTATATTCATCATCAGGTTTTCAAATATTCAGTGTTAAGAGAAGAAGGGCTTCAGGTAAGGTGAAATTGCTTGGATTTCCTTTCACACACCTGGGCGATTTTGCGTGAAAGGTACTGCATATTTAATCCAAGGAACTTTAGTTATCATTGCCGCTCAATTGTTTGTAACTAATATTTCATCCTGAGAACAAAGATTTGTTACCTTTGTGTGGGGGGCTGGGACGGTAGAGTGGGTAGGTGGCTGGCTGGCTGGTTGTGTACTGGTTCGAATGGTAAAAATTCCATCTAATATTCATTAGGAGGCCACTGGGTGTTTCTCATGAAATTTAATATGATTAACTAGCAAATAATTCTATTTAATATTATGCAAACACAGTTTACTAAGTGACTATGCAAAACCAGAGGTAAAACTGAGATAAGCAGAGATCACAGCCAAAATAAGAGAGATAGTTCATAGCCAGTTACGATGTTTGTGAGCTGGGAGGGTCCTGCTGGGGACCATTTTCATTACTGAAACATTACTATGTTCCTCCTGTGGGATTTCACCTGGACAGGGTGATTTTCTAAATGGCCACATTCCTAGCTTTGGTCTATTTGTGAAACACAAAGGAGTAAAGACAATTTTAGTAGCTCTCACATGGAAATAGCATTTTGATCCATACAGAAATATTCTTGGTATATTAGGAGGAAGGGCAAGTTAATCTTGGGCCCATTTCATAGACAAGTCAATTAGGCCTTAGGATGGTAAAGTGGCTCTCCTCCCAGACCATGGTTGGTGGTGGTGCCAAGCATAATATTCTCGACTATCTTCTGTGTGTGAAATCCAGTTTGTCCTCAGGATGTTTCCCGTGTGAGCGCTACGGGGCACCTCAGCACCTCAGGAGGACCCACACTCGCAGTGGGGCCTGCTTAAACAGAGTCCCTTCCCTCTGCCTCTGGACACAGCTCCACGTGCAGGGCAGACACTGGCCTGGGGCTCTTACCTGCATGTTGCTGCCCCACTGGGCTTTCCCTTCCAACAAGGCATCCAGGACAGCCCGGCTGGGCTCCTCAGCAGCAGGGTCATTCCCACTCACCACATAGTAGGATGACCTCACTCTCTTGAAAAATTCGACATCCACATTCTTACTATTGCTGTGATTGGGAATATAGCATAGGTCCAAATACACAGGGGGGCCTGGAGGCACAGCTGAGGGCTTGGAAGGCTTGGTGGTTCCTGGTCCTTTGGTAAGGAAACGAAGAGAAAAGCCTGGGTCACAAAAATGCAAAGAGACCCACTGGTCCAGTACTCCCTTCCTACTCACCCCCAAGAAGGTCCTGCTGGATAGCAAAGGGGGCATTTGCGCATTTCTCCCCCTGCCCCCTTCTCTTGTAAGAGGCACCTGGAGAAAGCATAACATGGTTGTTTACCATCTCAACAGGAGAAGCAAAGAATGGGATGGTTTCCCTTTGGCCTTCCCAAAAGATGGAACTAGAGAGTAACACTCCTAAAAGAGCTGCTAATGTGCATCCTAACTTGAAAAGTGATCTAAGAAACCCATTTTGAAAGTCAAAAGGAGGCCTCTGCATTTGGCAAACCTCAGTTAAGCAGTGTTAGTAATCCATGTTAGGATCTCACGTGATAGCAGCTCTGCTCACAGCTAAGTATCATACCGCAACATCTGACTCAGTAAATGGTTCAGATTTTAACCCCCTAAGATCTCCAAGGCCCCCAGAATTCAGCCTTCTTCATAAACTGATGATACACTGCATTCTGTCCTAGCACAGTACTCTGAAGAGTGAGACCCTTTTCCCTTGGCAAGGCTGGCTACCAAACTTTGACAAGAAGAAGTTCAGAAGGACTAGGCTTTCTCTAGCCAATAGAGACATACCAGACTGGAGAAAGGGGCATCTGGCTGCCAACACTTCCAGTCTAAATTAGAAAGCCAGTGAAGTCAAGATTCAGATGAACCCAAAACTTTCTTGGCACCTTGTCTGATGGGATGGCTTCCTGACTTGTTTTGGCTAGAAGGTTTCAACTTTTTGGAACATGAACAGAATTGGCATTCTAAGGCAATGGTCTTTCAGCCTAGCTGTATAACTAGCATCACCTAGCAAACCTAATACTGATGCCCAGAGTCTGGCTTCGTGGGGCTGGGACAGAGCTTGGGCACCACTGTCTTTTAAAAGCATCCCAGATAAATGGCTAATGTTCAGCTGGATCCTATGTACGTATCCTCTTTCCTTTCTCCGTAAGATTGTTAAAGACTGTCACCCCAGAGGCAAACCACCAGTTGTCCAGTTTTACTTTTAGAAGGATTGGGGGAGTGATAAGAATCAGCCAAACTGATATTTGGGGAAACTGACTCATTTAATGAATAACCAGCCATTTTAATGTAACTGAGCTAAAAGTCCTCAAAATGTCCATATTTAGGCCTACCAACGAATTCTGATAGCAGAAGTTTATGGACTATGGTTCTAACAATTAAAAATATCTGCAATTTTCCCTTGTGTGCCAAATCACTACCATCAACGCCAAATGAACATTGCACATGGAAGCACAAATTGAGAGAACTGACAGCAGTCGACCAAGGTTTGTTTTAAAAATCAAGTAATAATGCAGTTGCGTTGTTTTAAAAATCTACTGGAAAAGCACCTTCAGAGTAAATTCAAATGAACTCATTTTTATGTATTACTTGGCCTTAAAAATACCTCTTTAAATGACACACAAAAAATGTTTTAAAAACGCCACTGTGTGGGCTGGAGTGGCTACATCTGGCAAGGTTGGAAGCAAGTTTCATTTGGTTTTTATCTGTCTGAAAGGATTTCATGCTTTCTCCCAAGTGCAGGCCAGTTGCCAATTCTTTCAAACCAAGAGGTTAATTATCTGGTGGTTTTCCATTAGTTCTAAGCATGAATAAATTCAGTTTGTTTTCTGCATGCATGTACAAAGAGGAAATGTGATGAGAACTCAGGCTTGAAATTGATCCTCCATGCTGCTTAAAAAGTAAAGCTTTGCACCTATAAGTGATACTTCTTAAAATGCACAGAATTTGAGAGTCCCAAGGTTCATCTATCAGATTTTTCCTTAATAAATGAAGAAATGCTATTTAAATTATTTTTTGCTTGGGTCAATTTATATTACTGGGTCAATTTATATTACTTTGTGAACTGAGGTCTGAAATCCCTGAATAACTACTTAAAACAAATAAAATGTATTAATGCAAATCCCTATGATTGGTTTGAAGCAAAGAAATGAAGCCGGCCCATCAGAGACCTGTTCATCAAAAACCCAGGACATTGCTGAGAACCTGATGAATAAGGGAGCTGGGATCAAAACAGAAATGATCAGAAGTCAGGTATCTCCTACCAACTGAATTTCAACCTGGAACAGAATCCTGACTCTGTTAGTGAGACCATGGCATAAGAGGGAGATAAGAAGAGACTTTAATGTTTTTCTCTCAATTTGTATTGCGTACTGGTCAACTGAAATTATGATATATTCTTTGGCCAATAAGAAAACAAAGCATTGCCTTTAATGTGCATATTGCCCTAGACTGGTGATATTTTTTAATTTAAAATTTTTCTAATTTTTAATTTTAAATGATATAACTTTATAAATGTTATCATTTTAAATTTTTTTTCATAAACAAAATTGAATCTAAATCTTGGGCCTACACTGGTCATGTTAGGCTTGGCTTGGCACTCTGGTTCTCCCTAAGCCTTTGGGAGCTCCCGGCCTGTGTCACCTTCACTGGATTCTGAGGCCAGTGTGGCTAAAGTCAGTGCCAAAACAGTCTTCCAGGGGAGCTTGAAACACACATCCCTGGTTCTGAAGATTCAGAACAAGGCTGTGGTTGCTGTGTTGCAGAATAGAGCAAACCCAGGAAATCGCACCTGGTGAATCAGAGCCGCTCTGGGCAAAGTGCCGCCCGCCCTCAAACTCACGGCCCCACAGGGCTGAGACCCACACCTTTCGGCAAAAGAGACAAGGAAAAGGGAAGGGACTGTTGTACTCATATTCCCAGTACCAAGTCACAGGAAATTCGAAGGCTCCGGGCCAAGTGGAACAGTCCCAGCCTGTGTCAGGGAGCTAGCACCTTCCACTTACCTGCAGCTGCAGTCTTTACCGACTTGGATGTGGAGGCGTTGGCGGCATTCTTGGTGTCCTTGTCTTTCTCTTCCCCACGTGCAGGTTTGACCTCGGGAGTGGTAGTGGTTTTTGTTGCTTTCTCCACAGATTCCTTCTTCTTAGGAGAAGCCACTCTAGATACCTTATCTGAGGATTCTTTCAAGCCCGCTGGTTTGGGTGAAGCTGTAGAGGGCTTCGACTTCCCATCCCCCTTTTTGACAGGGGACGACGACTTGGTCTTCGTACCTGGCTTTTTGGTTTTGGTCTTCTCTTTCAGGTCTTTCTTCAGAGCTTTGCCCAGGTTCTGCTCAATGGCCAAGGCCTCTGGGTCCATCATGGACACGTCAGGGTGGCGTGGAGAAGGGCTGCGGTCCTGCATGGGAGCTGGAGGTGGGTCCATGTGTTTGTATGTGACGGTTTTGTCTGTGGGTATGGTTTCTGATTCATCTTCAGAGTCGATATTTGCATCTGCTGTGATGGAAGGGCACTCTTCGGTCTCCGGGGGGACATCAGAATCCGTCTGGGAGGGAGCTGACTCGCTGACTGAGGTGGGAGGGGTTTCGTCACATTGTCGCCCCTGTGGCTTTCCTCCTGGAGGTGGTGGGGCTCCCCCTGCTTGGGTGAGGGGCTTCTCGGAGTCTTCAGTTGGCTCCTCACTGGCAAACCACTCGAGAGGATTGGGATTAATGAAGGAGGGTGAAAGTTCCGTTTTGGGATGCTTGTATTCACAGGAGGACACAAGGCATAAGTCAACATCCTGGCGAGCCTCTGAGGGGGACTTCTTTTCTGCAGTGTAGCACTGGTCTGAAGTCTCATAGGAATACATAGATGCTTGGGGGGTTCTGGTGATTTTCTCTGCGGTCTCATAACAGTACTTGGAAGCCTCAGGGGTGCAGGTAGCTGTTGTAGATGTCTCATAGGAGAAACTTTCAGACTCAGGGAAACTGGCGATTTTCTCAGTGGTCTCGTAAGAGTAGCTGGAATCCCCAAGTGTGTGGCCGCCATCTTCAGGGTCATCAAAGCCATTGCTAATGTCATCCAGGAGCCTTCTAGACCTGTCAGTCGTTTCATAGCTGTAACCGCTCACTTCAGGGGTCCTCATCGTCTTCTCACTTGTCTCATAGCTGTACTCACCCTCTTCAGGGGACCGGGTGGTCTTCTCAACAATGTCATAGGCATAGCCACCATCTTCAGGAGTCTTGGTTGTTTTCTCAACAGTGTCATAGGAGTAGCTGCTGTCAGATGGGGATTTTGTGGTTCTCTCTGTCTTCTCATAGTAATAGCCACTCACATCTGGGGGGCAGGTGGTTTTCTCATAAGACTCATAGTCGTAACCTTCTTCATCTGGGGACCTGGTTGTTTTCTCGGGCTTTTGATAGGCGTAGCTGAAGTCACCAGGCGTCTTCCCTCCACTGTCCTTCTCCACACCAGATGAGGTCAACTCTCTGTTCAAGGCTAGCTGGTGTTGCATCGTATCAAATAACATCGAGGCACGGAAGCCATAGGGCTCTGCGGATGCTGCATCCATCGCTGGAGGAGAGGAAGTGTGGCAAACTGCTATGCTCTCTTTGACGGCAGAGGTAGAGTCTGAAAAGCTAGGTGAATATAAAGGAGAGGACTCCCTTGGGGTGAGTGGCGAGATATCAGATTTTGGTGAGAGCTTCTCTCCCTCTAGACTTTGCACTTTTTCTGAGGTGAGTGAGGCATATAAGGAGATATCTCGGGGAGGAACAACGTCAGATAGAGTGTCTTCTTGAAGAGGAGACGCTATCTGAGAGGGAGTATGTGCTGAAGAGGTGGATGGGGAGGCCTCAACCTGAGACACTGAGATGAGCTCAGAAAGATCATTATCTTGGGTGTAGGACGGCTCCTCCATTGGTGGTATCTTATGTGATAAACTAGAGTCCTGCATGTCCGAAGGACTGTAATCCACTTCAGTTGGCCCATTTTCAGTGATGTGAAGCATACTCGCACCCACTGTAGGGTGATCTGGAGACTGTCGACTAAAGTCCATTGCAAGGGAATGCTCAGGGGATTCTTGACCAAATTCAATAGACATTGAAGACTGTTCTGATCTGTGATCTTGGACTGGTGTCCTGGATTTCGCTGTTTTAGGGGAGAAATCTGGTGGAGAAATTGACATTGGTCTTGGACATTCTTCTTTAGATGGAGACATTTCTGTTTCCTGGAAGGTGGTAGGCGTTTGCACAACAGACACTGAAAGGGAGTCATCCACTTCTGTGGAATGTGGGGACCCAACTTCAGCATGCAGAGAAGGAGACACGTCATCTGTTGTTGGCTCTGGAAATGAGCTTGTAGCCACGGAAGCTGTGGATACAGAGGCCACACCCTCCATATGAGAGTATGTGTCTTCTGCTACACCCTCGTCAACAGGAGTAGCCGACTTGTCTGAGACGGTGCCTTCAGAAATGGACATCTTAGTGTCTTCCTTAAAAGATCCAAACTGACTGACATCTATTTGGGTAGGAGAAACATCTCCTCCTAACTTCCTTTCATCTAAAGCCAGTCCAGATTGAGAACTCATGGCTTCGACATCATCAGTTTTCTTTTCTTCACCAAAGTCTTCCTTTATTGGTATAAAGTCTGTGCTTTTCCCTTCCTCTTTGTCTTGGAAAAGACCAGTAGAAGTTACATCAGAAACTGGACTGACTTCGTCTGGAAAGTCTTGTTTTCCATTCTTTCCTTCAAAGGGGCTTTCAGCACCTCTACCAGCAGCCTTGTCATCAGCACTTAGAAAACCTTCATATGCAGACTCGGATCCAATTAGGGGAGGGCTCCGTAAAGGAGACAAAACTTTTTCAATAGGAGATTCTGAGTCAGGCACAGGCTCATCCATGGGGCTTATGGAAGCCCTTTCATTCTCATCTTTGGCATCACTGAATTCAAAACTCACTGGAACTGCTGGCGGTTTTTCAATTACTTCCGTGGGGAGGTGACTAGACTTCTCTTCAGTGGGAGACTGGTAGTAAGGTGTGTGGCCAGCGCTGCCAGTTACAGACTGAGATGGAGACACCACTTCCAGGGTCTTATCCTCAGGACTAGCACAATGTTCTTCAACTACTTCTTGGGTCACCTCAGGAGACACTGGGGCTGCCTCTGCCTCTGCTGAGACTTGAATCTCATTGGGCATCAGAGAAAAGTTCACACTGCGTTCACCCAGAGGGGTCTTTTCTATGGGTGATGGAGGAGATGGACTCGGAGATGGGCTCTTGGGTGGACTAAGTTTTTCATCAGAGACTGCTGAGATGGTTTCTTTGATCGTCAATGTGGCACTGGCTTTGAGGTCTTTCTCTTCTGAGTAGTAAGCATCACGCAGAGCAGATTTGCTAAATTTGTCTTCCTCCATGGACGACGGTGGTGAGATGGTGGAGGCTGACGCATTGTAGTCCTTCCCATCTGTGGCATCTGTTTTTGAGCCTTCAGATAATCCATTGAGTGATGTAACAGCAGGTTTGCAGTATTCCTGTGAATACAGTGTAGACTCATATTTGGTGATGTTTACAAATTCTTGAGATGGGGACTCTGTCTCTTCGTTGTTAATCTCATCACTCATCACATCGCGAGGAGTAGACATCTCATCCATTGGGGTGGGCTCACTGGATATCTCAATGGTAGACTGAGTGTAGCCAGAGGTGGCAGTGAATTCTTCAGGCTGGTCTTCTCGATTCTCCTCATCAGAAGCGGTGGCCTCACTCTCTGAGCCTCCAGGTAAAGTCTCATCATGAATTGAAGATGCAGGTTCTCGGGCAGGAGACTGGGCTCCTGGTTGCTTGATGGCTGTGGTAAGGAATCCATACTGATCCTCGACACCACTAGCCTCCGCAGCCTTATCAACCACGGCCATCACGTAATCTTCAGCTTCAGCTTTTTCGGGCTCATATTCTTCCTCTCTGGCATCCTCAGCTCTGTCCTCTTCATCACCCTCCTCCTCAGACTGTTCAGCTTCTCCTTTCTCCACCACCTCATCCATGTCTTCTTCTGCTCGGTCATCTCCACTGGCCAGAGACTCCCTCTTCTCCTTGATGTGCACATCTGCCTCAGCCTTGGCACTCTCCTCCTCCTCAATGAGGCTGTGCTTGGAGGTGCTCACACACACATTTTCTTCAACATCCTCTTCCGGTTCCTCGGCCTCCTCAGTTTCTGCCTTCTCTTCATAGTCTCCAGTCTCTGAGGATTCTTCAAAACCGGCTCCTTCGTCTTCAAATTTTTCAGTGTCTTCTACCCCCTGCTTTTCAACTGGCTCCAGCTCCTCGGGAGTTTGTTCACATTCACCCTCCCCTTCTGTGGTGGTGATTCCCTCATCAGGAGACTCAGCAGGGCCTTTGATGACTTCTGTATCTTTCTGGATGACATAGGCTTCCACTGGCTCAGTTTCCTTCAGTTTCTCCTCATCTTCAATCAGCTCCAGCTGAGGCTTCATGTCTTTTGCTACATCAACTTCTTCGGCCTTTAACTCTTCAAAGTCCTTGGTCAGATCCTCAGGGGATGACATAAGGGACCTCTCGGCCTCGAGTTCTTTGGCAGGGCCGGCGCCCGCTATTCCAGCTGCCACCGCCACAGCTGCCGCAGCGGCCACAGAGCCCATGGCTGCAGCCGCAGCCTCTGGTGTTTTGCCTTCCTTCTTAATGACTTTAATCTTCCCCTTCTCCTTTGGCTTCCCAGCAGCAACAGAATCCTTCTTAACTGCCTCTTCCTTCTTGGGTACTTTTGGTTTTAATGCAGCTGGTTTTTTGGCTTCAGATAGAGGAGTAGAGGTTTTCTTTGTGTCTTTAGGAAGTTTCTTAATTTCTTTTTTAGGTTCCTTTTCTTCCTTTTTAATTTCCTTCTTCTCTTCCTTCTTCACCTCCTTCTTGGCTTCCTTCAGTGGAGTTTCTTTCTTAACCTCTTTCTTGGGTTCTTTTTTCTCCTCTTTCTTGATTTCTTTTTTCACTTCCTTTTTCACCTCTTCCTTTTTGGGTTTTTCTTCCTTCTTGATGGGTGTTTTGTCCTCCTTTTTAGCCACTTCTTTCTTAGGCTTTTCCTTCTCCTCTTTCTTTTCTTCAGATTTTGGCTTTGTTTCCTTTTTCACCGTCTTCTCCTTGGTGACTTTGGGTTTGACATCTGTGGCAGGTTTTTCAGCCACCTCGGCTTTCACAGGGGGCAGCTCTTCTTTGCTGGGGACCTCCTTTTCGGTCACTAGAGGTTTGGTCTCTGTTTTTATGGGCTTGTCTTTTTTCACTGTTACCTTTTCTTTGCTTTCAACTTTGGGTGCCTTTTCCACGTGATTAGCTTTTGTGACGTCAGGGGTCTCTTCTTTAGACTCCTTTCGGACAGTTTTGCTAGGAAGTGGTTTTGTGGCTGGCTTCAGACTCTCTCGGCTGTCGGCTCTCTGTTTCAGTTTCACTTGTTTTACAGCTGGAGTTGCCACCTGGCCAGTTAAGTCCTTCTGGGTGGCCAGTGGCTGTTTCAGAAAGTCTAAATGTTTGAGCTTTTCCAGTCCTTCCATGATATTATATTGGGTGCTATTGCCGGGAAACAGGACCCGAATTATTTTCTCTGCAGGGTTTGCTGGATGCCACACGATCAAAGAGGAGACTGAAGTTAAGTAGGAAATCGGGATATCTATTTCTTGACCATTAGGCAGGATTAGTTCAGCCTTGTCTTTGTTGGTGCCAGTCCACTGTTGCATAAAATACTGCATTTCCTTGCTGCTCTTGACTGGGTTAAGGACATACATCTCAAGTTTACCAACTCCCATTTTTTGGAATAGAATGACAGGGTCAATGGTATTGCCTACACTTCTGAAAAGAGGTTCTGGCTTCATGGACAATTTATTTAGGTACTGGAGAGTGAAGCAAGCTTCTTCTATGCTTCTCTTCATCTTGATGTTTGGCTCTGGATTTTTCAGATTTTCAGGGACATTGAGAAACACAACTCCTAAGTCAGGGGAGATGAGGTTTTTCATCCAGTCACTATTTGTGGTGGAGCCCTGGGACTGTTCTTCCTCAAGCTCTGCAATTTTCCGCTGCAGCATGCTGTTTATTCCAGGCAAATTGTCATCACCAATGTGGGTGAGTAGGATGGAGTCCACTCGGTCCAAGTGTCGGATGAGCTTCCAGAAGCAGGATTTCCTTTCCGATCCTCCGTTGATGAGCATATTGAATCCGTTCACAGCAAACAGTGCAGAATCGCCCCTCCCTCCTGGAAAAATGTAACAACAAGGCTTGGAGAGCTTTAGGAATCCACCTGATGTGGGAGGTTCTAGGATATCAAAGGGAGATGGGACTTCCACTGATTCTGAGAGATACTCGGTAAACTCGGAAAGTCCTTCCATTTCTGGCAATATAGAAGCTGAGTTGAGTTTAATATTGATGAAGTCTTGGAGATTGTGTCTGTCGAGATTGGAGTTCTTCCAGTCCCCTTCTTCAGGACAGAACAGGGTTAAGCTGGCTTTGTTGGCAGGATGGGTGGTACTCAGTAATTCCCCAATCTGGGAGTTAAAAAAAAATAATAATAATAAAAGAAGAAAGAAAAGGTTTAAGTGACTGTCATCACTGATCCATCATCTCCATTCACCACCACGTATTACAGGATCATCGGGTACACAAAGGGCTGATTTCAGAGATGCTAGTTGGGTAAATACAAAAATATTTTCCATTCTGGTAAGTAAACAGCCTCAGTCCTAACCCCTCCTACTACGCCCTTCTGCCTCCACTGCCGTTCCCCACTGCCAGCACCTCCTCTGGGACCCCTCCAGCCTCTGTTCTTGCCCAGCAGGGAACCTCCAGACCCCTGCTCCAGTTCTAGGACCAGTGACCATTCTGAATGACCAGTGCCTGTGCCACGGCGGTTATGAAGTACTTTGGATGTCACCCCTGGGTGCCTACTGTGCACAAAATGCCCTTCACGCAATCACAGAGGAAGCCTATGTGAGTCATCTCACCACTTACATAAAATGTCTTCCTTGATTCCACTGGGCTTGGCCAAAATGCCTGACTGACACACTAAAGGAGTTTAGATATAGTGCACTAGTTGTTGACTACTTTTAGAATTTGGTGGATACCAAAGAAAAAAGTTGGATGTGTTTTTCTTCCCCTAAGAGACAGGAAGTTCTAGACTGCACATTACTACAAAAAATTACTGGTTCTGGCATCTCTAAAACATGGTGGCTCATCCCTTGGATTCTTGGCAAATACAAATCCTCTGATTAAAGTCATGATGATGAAAGCAAATGGATAATTAATTATAGTAGCAAGTAGCCAGATTTGTCCCCCATTGGCTCAGGTTTAAATCCAAGGTGAAACATTCTGCTTTCTTACAACTCCTGCTTTTCTCAGGGTGAGCTGGGTGTGAGTGGCGAAGATCAAATTTGGCTGAAAACTTTTTCAGTGCATAGGATGGGACCATAGGATGGGAATGCAGAAGAGCAAAGTGCGACCAAAACAAAGACTGGAGTTGAATGAAAGTGCTGTTTTCTTGGGCGCCTCAGTGGCTCAGTAGGTTAAAGCCTCTGCTTTCGGCTCAGGTCATGATCTCAGCGTCCTGGGATCCAGGCCCACATCGGGCTCCCTGCTCAGCAGGGAGCCTGCTTCCTCCTCTCTCTCTGCCTGCCTCTCTGCCTACTTGTAATCTCTCTCTAGCTCTGTGTCAAATAAATAAAATCTTAAAAAAAAAAAAAAGAAAAGAAAGAGCAGTTTTCTTTCTCACTCCATATTATGGCCACATGTTTCATGGTCTTAGCTTAGTAAATACTGAAGGAGAATCATGTCACCAACTCCAGTCATCTCTCAGGTGCAGCAAAGCTTATAAATCAGCCTAGAGTTTTGAGTGAAAAGAGTTCTGTGTCTTTGATGGTTAATGATGAAAAGGAAAGCAACAACTTCTCTTGGCCCAGGCATCCCCCAGCCGGCAGATAGGAACTGTCACCTTCCAGTATCAGAATGGTTTCCTGTCTCACACAGCCTCCTGGACACTAATATTCCGAGCAACTAGTGTGTGTGGTGTAGATGGGTAATTTATAGAATTTGAATTTTCCTACACTAGATTGTAGTGATATCTCCACTTTTGTTTTGTTAGTGTATTTATCCTACATTTTGTGAAGGGTCACAAAATAGCAAAGTAATAAGTCTTTGACTTTGTCGTTTTCCTCAGGCTTAACAATTTCCTATAAAAGGGAGAAGAATCACCTGTTTTAGAAGGTAAGAAAACTGAAAACGCACATCTAGGGTGGTCTCTACTCAAATTATCTGCTGATCAAAGCAAACATGAGCACCAAATAGGGTCTTTCATCCAATAATTAGCATAGACCCTTTCACTGTTACTGTAGCACAATTACGATTCTCTCCATCCTCATTTTCACACCAAATACATACACACTATTCATGCTTTATAATACATTTTAGAGGGGAAATCTAGGAAAACTCAAAATGCTGAGTCTTTAATAATGAAATTTTAAAATTAAGTTTAGTTTATTTTAGTTTTTAAAATTCCACCCTGAGGGGTGGCAAGCAGCTAAGGGTACGAGCCAGCTGTGTGTAGAAGGTGTAGAATCACCAAGTTCAACAAGAAGGTTTAAAAAAAAAACCTTGAGGAATACCTCTCTACTTTCCATCTTTTCACTTCCAGCTGGAAAGTTCCCATGAAATGAAGAATATATGACCCCAAAAGAAAGCAAGTTTGCATAGAATTTTGAGGAAGTCAAGGGTATTGAAAAACAGCAGAGAGCCTGGTGAATAAAAAACTATGGAGTACAGGGAAAGCAGAGAAGAAAGTTAGCACTGCACAGGTTTCTTTCAGAAAGTGAAAATCTGGTCTCCCTGGAGAAGCCGCAGCCTACTGGGCACAGTGAGGCAGGAATGCAGAGAGCAGAGCTAGAGAGAGGCCTTCATGAAGGAGAGAGGAAATAGGAGGCACGACTGCCAGTCTTGGATCTACACAGTGGAAACAAAGCCCCTGCTTCCCCTCCATTGCCCCAGCCAGCTTCCAGACTTGAGCACCAGCACAAACGCTGGAGTGAGTGCCTCGGGGCAAAGACTAAGTCTTAAGAGCACCCACTCAATCCGTGCTTACGCAATGTACAGGTAGGTGAGAGCAGTAAGGAGGAGCCAACAACCTTAGCAGTGGCAAGGAAACTTGTAAGTACATCTCAGATTTGGAAACAGAGTCTTCCTCTAGAAGAGTTTGGGAATTATCATCATAGTAAATGGTAATTAGTATAGCCCATTGTAGTAAAAGTTCCTGAATAGGAGGAAACACACCCTCTGTATCTCTGTATCATTATGTGTGTTTCCCTAATACATCGTCAGCTCCAGAGATGTTCGTTAAACTGCACTGAACTTGGCTGATGTACTGTCCTCCTAGAGAGGCTGCTTTGGAAGTGACCGTGAGCCTGCGAATACTTCTCAAGCACTCTGATTTGCTACCTTTCCTTTGTTCTTACGAATACAGATGAGACTTGACTGGAAGAAATATTGCTGGGAGCAAAGATAGTCTTTTTTGTTAAAAATGTTCAAATTCTAATTAAATGCAGGCATACTGGAAAAGGAAGGAAGATATGGGAAATAAATTACTTTACTGCAGATAATGAAATAAGATTTGAATTTCTAAGCCACAGCCTACTATAACTAGATTTCCTTTTTTGATTAGGTTACTTGCTCGGCTGATGAGGAAATACAGTGGACAGCGTATCTCTGGGTTTTAGCAAGACGTTTAATAAGATCTCCAAACAACGTGATAGCAGAATGAGGTGGGTTCATAACCAGTCACAGAAATCCTGCTGCTTAGTGTCAACCTGGATGGGAAGTCTGTGATGGGAGACTGTGGGGCTCATTTATGTCCTGTGGAGCACTGACTTGGATAAAAATGGCAAACATGTGCTTATCAAATCTGTCAGTGGCATGAAAATGGGAGGCAGAGCAGAATGTGGGATGGCAGCATTAAAACATTCACGAAAGCTCTTGACATTGGGATGAGGATGGCTAAGTCAACTCTAACAGGATGGCATACTAAAGGGATAAATGTAAGGTCCAAACAACCAGGGGGATAAAACGAAGGATTGGGAGATGTGGCTTACCAACAGTATTCATGGATTTTAGTTCATGGGCAAGTGGATTTATCATAAAGCTAAAGAAGCTTAAACTTCAAGGCTCCTCATTGGCATGGTCCCCTCCCAAAGCCCTATACTTAACTGTGTACTGATAATTTTGTATTCTTTTTCTTAAAGCGAGCCCCCAATTTATGTAAATTACAGCACTCCTCAAAGCCTGCATCCCCTCCCCACTGACATTTAATTATGGATGTTGATGGCCAAAAGTTACTTTTAGACTTACTTAATAGAAGATTGTATTGAAAACTACAGAAGTCGGGTTAGAAGTCCTAACCTGGTTAGTGACCCCTAGAGTATGGTGCCCAGGATGAATCCTGACATTTTAAAGAAACTAGACCAAAACCAAACAGACAAACCAAAGGTGTGGGCTCCTTCTCCTTGGCCATAATCTCTAAATGCTAGACCTGGGAGCCCCTTGCTCTTCAAATACACTTCTCTTTCCAGATCACTTCATCTGCTTCCACATATCTCCAGCCCAACTCTTGGTTCCTTGAGCCCCTGACTCATGTATCTAATTGTCTGGTAACGCCAAGGCACTAAAACCTGACCAAAACAACTCCTCACTTTACCCCATACCCATCTCATCCCTTTCCTGCCAACAGGTCTAAAGGAAAGTGACCAGAGAATGTAAGGAACTTTTACTATCATCTTTTATGAAACAGTGTATGGAACTGGAAATAATCTGAAGGAAAAAAACAACTGGCAGTGTTGGTGAAGGGTGTCTGAAATACCATCAAGTGGAAGAGGGAGCACATTCCTTCCTTAAAGATACAATGAGATAAAAAAGGAAAAACTCTCTAACAGAGAGACTAAAAACTGTCCCAGGAGATGTGATTTCACCTTCCTCAGATTTCAGGGAGCAATGGGTTAGCCAGATGACTCTTCTATCCGTTTAAGTTCTGGTTATGTAGTTAACCTCCCATGACTAACGCTCCCACAAACTGAAGCTCAAAATGTGTTAGTAATTGTACTTTTCAGTCCATTTATTTTTATCTATTTTTATTTTAAAAAATGCATCATTTTGTTTTTCCTAAACGGTCTTTCTGGTTTCTCTGAGTGACTAGCATATACCAAGAACCAGATAAAAGGAACAAAACTCAACACCAGTAACCTTTAAGGTCCCTTTGTTTCTGAGTCATTCTGTACTCAAACCCTTTTTCCAAGGCTACAGTGGGCAATCGCAGCTCTAAATGGCTAGTGACTATTGGTCTAGTCCAGTGATTTCCAATCACACAGGCTAAACCCTAGTAGCCTTGGAGGTAGGCAGATGACAAACTCTGGAGAGAGAGGGAAAAAAGCCTTCCTTCGTTTTGAAACAGTAAAAATGGTACCAGCTGTGAGTGCACCCCGGGGCCCTTCCCGCTGTGGGGAGCCAGGGCTATCCGCCTCAGGTCCCAGCTGACACCACACCTTCTGAAAGTGGGGGCTTTAAACACTAAATGTTTAAAGCCTTTTCCCTGTTTTTTATTCTCCCCAGTGGATGGGGAGCGAAACCCTGTGAAGTCACCTAGCCCAAGTTTTCACAAAGCCTCCAGGCAAGCCAGACAAAGCCAGGAGGGTTATTTACAGCTCTCGCCAGTGATGACAGGTAAAGAGACCTCTCTGTGAAGCCCAGGGCTAAGGAAGGTTAAATGCAAAGAGACAGATGGCCCTTTGCCACTTGGGTGGCTGAGAGGCTACCAACTCAGGAAGTTCTCAGGAAGATGGTTTCAAGTGGACACAGAGACTCCTCCTGTGTACACATCCCTCAGCCCCTCCGTGTAGAAACCTGTGATCTTCCGTAGGCAGGCCCCAACCCACTTCGCTGATGGCCCTGAACAGTCTAACTACTAAACAAAGAAACAAAATGAAAGAGGCATGTTGTTTTGGAAAGAGAATTTTCCCAGCCAGGATAAATTCTCAAGCAGAAATAACCAAATTAAGCACTGTAATCTGATTTTACCAAATTCCACTAATGTCATATAATATTCAACACCTCACATGTATCATCAGTGAATAAGATACATTCATTAGAAATACTAATGACCCAGGTTCAATCGTGCTACTTTAACCATCTTTTTCTCGGGGGCATGGATGTGCCGCATTTTCCTACCTGCTTCCCTTTCTTGAGCTTTCTCTTTGTTGGGCTGTTCAAGCAGCCCAAGTTCAAACATTGGAACCAGGCATTAACAGTAGGACCAATTAGAAATCATTAGACCAGGAAAAGTAAGTACAGATATTGAAAGAGATCAGGGCAGTTCAATCCTACCAAAAGACCAAGAGATCTTTGGAGTACTCTTTGAGAAAAGAGGACACCTGAGTTTTCTTCTGGGCTCTGTCATTTCAAGTTTATCCATTATTTTTGCCATCTGTAAAATACAGACTGTTCCAATCCCCCTCCACCTCCATTTCTAGCACATTAAGAATGGTTCCAATTCATTATAGATGGTTGCTCCGAATTCTTTTGGTCAGTAGGACTACCGTATGTTGGATCATGCAGTTTTGGTTATTTCAAAGGAGGTGTGACATTCCCTCCCCTTCTCGTAGCCCCATCCCATGCTTTCAAAGTGGAGCCTCAAGCTACCACCATAACCAAGCAAGTAGAGAGCTTAGCTATTTCCAGACAGGAGCCCACCTCTTGATCAGTGAAAATCTCTATGAAGTTCTGGAAGGAGAAAGAGCCGGACTGGAGAATGAGCTCTCCGGTATTTTCAAAGCACTGCCCAGTCAGCACGAGCAGCTTGTGTCGGGCAGCATCCGTGATCATCAACCGCACCTGAAACAAAGCACAGGGAGCAGGACATGAGCCACGTGCACCACCACCTGCCATCCCACTCACAGGACAGGGCTGGCCCTTGTAGGGCTTGCCATCCATCACTAGCCAAACTCATTTATTTCCCCGGGGAAGTAGAAGGAGCCAACAACTGTGGTCATCTGGTCACCTGGCCCATGAATGCCACCTTCCATGTTCGAGACAACCAACCCGGTAGTAGTGATTAACTTTCTCCCCCTAGTTTCCCTGTCTTTGGCACAGAAGTCTCCACAGCTGTGTCTGCTAGCAGCACACAGTCTGTGAGACTTAAGGGATGTCTCACACGCTGAGTCACCAAGTACAGTCCAGCTCCCCCGACTGCTGCCGCAGGAAGCACAGATTTCCAACGAGGGTCCCCAGTCAGCCCCTCCCTTACAGGATCCCTTTCCTTCCAAGCCTTCCAGCAAATGCTCAGCTCCAAATGCCCATCTCCAGTGGGAGCAGCAAGGTGCCTGACATTGAAAAGAAACAAAAGGCTGCCCCAAATGAGAATCTTTTCTCCCCCCCAAATGGGAATCTTTTAAATAGAGTTGTAAATGGTTTGCACGAAAGAACTCTCTGTTCTTTAAGTGGCAGGAAGCCAGCCTGTCGTTCAGCAGAAACGCTGCTCTAAGCACCAAGGTATTCGTTCTGAGCACAGTTCAGTTCAGCACAAATTCACTGCCAGGCATCATGCTAGACACCAAGGGAGGGACACAAAAGTAAACAGGACATGACACATGGCCCCCAAGAACCCCAAGTTCTAATCAAAGAAACACACAAGACTGAAGTAATTGTTCCAGCCCCATATGCTCCACAAGCAAGCCTGGATTCCTTGAAGAATTCCTTATTATTCCTTTTCCATATCAAGTTGTCTGTACTTCCTAATTCTGTTAATCACAGAGAGATTGCTAGCCCACCATTTGCCTCAACCTTGTGCCTTCATGGATTGTCAAAGAGGTCCTTCTGGTCTGGAGCAGATGGAAGTGGGATCACAACAGGCTACGTAATGATTGCCAGAAAGTGGAAGCAACCCAGTGTCCATCAACTGATGACTGGATAAACAAACGGGTACATCCCCACAGTGGAATAGGAATCAGTCATAAAAAAGGAATGAAGTACTGATGCATGCAACGTGGATGACTCCTGAAAACATTATGCTGAGTGAAATAAGCCAGATGCAAAAGCCACCTAGTGTATGGTCCCATTACCCAAAATACTCTGAAGAGGCAAATCCAGAGGCAAAAAGATTACAAGTTGCCAGCAACTGGGAGGAATGGAGAGCATTGGCTAACTGGCTGGGGATTTTCAAGGGGTAGTGGACATGTTTTGGAACAGATAGTGATGATAGGCACACAACGTTGTGCATACACTAAAGACCCATGAATTACACACTTTTAAAAGATGGATTTTATGGTATGTGAATTGTATCTCAATCTTTAAAGAGAGGCTCAAAGCATGGGCAGAGGAGATGTTGTAGATAATAAAGCCCCCTTCCCCCCCAGGGACTGTGGCCACGTTCACGTCCAAGCACCACTCAGTCTCAAAAGGTGCTCACTTGTCCTAAAAGAAGAGAAAAAGGGAGCTGCAGCAATTCCTCTTGCCTGGGGGGCCAGGGATTCTTGGCTTCAGCCAAGCTATTCTCTAACTATAGTCTCGGAAACACCCAGTTATTCTTTTTTGGCAATAATTTCAAATGACAGTAATGATAATATAAGAAGAACAACCAATATTTATATTTCAGTGGTTACACGCTATGCTCTCAAGCTTCTGACGCTTCTAATCACGTTACGAGTACTATTGTGATCTCCATTTCACAGAGGTAGACCCTGAGACAAAAAGACAATAAATAATTTGCCCTAGGCCACCAGCTAAAAAGTGGCAGAATCCAGGGAGTCTGGCACCCAAGGCCATGCTGCTGACCGCCAGGCTATCCTGCCTTACAGTGGCGATTACAGGGGGTAGGCAGAATGGCTCTGAAGGGAGCTTGCCTCAAAGATACTATTTTTCTCCCAATCTGTGTCCTAAATGTCCTGGCCTCAGGGCTTGCAGTCTATCTCCCCTGCTACCACCCAGCAGCACGCCCCTGTAAATACCCAAGACTTCACATCCCCTTGCCTCTATAAAATATCCCAGTTCTGCCTAGCATTCTCCCACCTTGTCCTTATCAGGAGGGGCAGTCTGGGGTGCTCCTGAGGTAGAGACCCGGCCACCGACTGGGGGTAAGGAAGCGTCCCCAGATCCAGAGCTCCTCTCTCCGTGTCCTTGTCCCGCCCTGGCCGCCCCTGCCCTTCCAGTCACGCGGGCTCCGTCCACCGGGTGACACCCTGCCCGAGACCCCACGGGGCCAGATGCTTACCTCAGTGCTGACCGCTTCATCTGAGGGGTTGATCAGGACCACTGTTTCTAAAACGTCACTTCGGTGATGAAGGATCTTTTGTCCTGCAGACACAAAAACACAGACCAAAAAGGGGGACCTTTAGCTTTTCCCGATTAAAAGTGCCCCGCCGGCCTCCGGGACAGCAGAGCTACCGCCGCTCCGATGGGCGCACGGCACGGGGGTTCTCCACGCTATCTTGGGAAACACAATTGATGTTACTAAACGAGAGCGCAGACCCCGCAGGTTCCTCCCAGGGCTGGGGCCGGCTGTCTGGGGCTCCTCATGCTCTCGCAGTCCTCGAATTTGCGAGTTGCTCGCCAGGCTGCCTCTCTGCGCGTTAATGGCGGGTTTTCATCTGAGACAAGGGGTGGATGCCAGGAAAACTCAACGGGGCTCTTGACATTTCCTTTCTCATGGTAATTGGGGATGTTTCCCCGCATCAGCCTTTCTTCTGGTGAGAATGGTGCTGAGATTAATTAGGAGCCTGATTGTGCAATGAATGACATCCAGAAACCCTGGCTAACAATTACCCAACAAGCAGAATGGCTGTCTGAGGCAGGCTTACAGTCTGTTGGAGTATTCGTTAGTTAATTCACTTGCTCAGAGAAAAGTGGAGAAACTGTGAGCAAATGAGGAGTGGAGAACAACCCTCCTGCTGGACAGAGTGGCCAAATTGCCTGTAAAGACAAGCAAAGTCGATGCAGAAAAACAAAGCAAGATGTTGTGGGGGCAAAGGAGCGTGTCTAAGGAGGGCTGTAGTCCTTTGGCTCCACGTCCCTGATTTCCCATACCTTCAAGTCCAATGTTTTAGGGGCATCTGAGTGGCTGAAATCATCCCCAGACGAAGTAGACCAAGGCCTGTGGATAACTTCCTACATAAACGTCCCTTCCTTGGACAATTAGATAAAAAAACATCTGGGTGTATGAAGGGCCGGAGTGAGCCATATATGCTCTGTCAGTTCATGAGGAAGAGAAGAGGGCTGTTCCCCCAGATGCACGGAGGGCAGACACGTGGTCAGAGGGGACAAGAACACGTCTGCTGCTCACAATACAGGGAAACTTGGGTGACGAGACAAAACAGAACAGAATCTGAGGGAGATAAACACCAAAAGAGAGGAATGCCAGAGGACAGAATGACCTTTCCAGGAAAATAGTTGGTCACTTCCTCAAAAAGCGAAAATAGAAATACTAGATGGCCTAGCAGTTCCACCCCTCACTCGATTGAAAGTAGGGACTTGACAAGATACTTGTATGGTGATGGCCACTGCAGCATTATTACAACAGCTGAAAGGTGGAGACAACCCAAATGACCACCTGCAGACGACTGGATAAACAAAATAGGGTAGAGCCATGCAATGGAATATTCCTCGTGCATAAAAAGGAATGGAGTTCTAATACGTGCAACACGTGTGAACCTTGAAAAAAGGAGGCTGAACGAAATAAGCCTACACAAAAGAACACAGACTGTATGATTCCACGGACATAAAATATCTAGACTAGGCTAATTCAGACAGTCAGAGAGCAGATCAGAGGTCACCAGAGGCCAAGGGAGAGGGGCTGGGGAGTTACTACTTACTGGGCACAGACTTTCTGTTTGGGGTGAAGGAAAAGTTGTGGAAATAGGGGTCATGTTGTATAACATTACAAATGCAACTAGTGCCAATGAACTGTACATTGAAAAATGGTTAAAATGGCAAAGTTTGTGCTTTATATATATATTTTACCAGAATATAAAGATTAACAGTATAGTATACCCAAAACTGTTGAACAGTACACTCTCAATGGATGAACTGTATGATATGTGAATTGTATCTCAAGAACCAGTCTGGGGACACGGGGCTTTTTCCCTTTTTATGAGGAAGGACCAGAAGTACCACAGAAACAATATGCTGAAATACCACCACGTCATCAAACCCATTCTCCTCCATTGTCTGATCTTTCCCAAGAGCTAATATTTACCCTACATCAGAAATGGAAGAATCCCACACTAAACCCTAATGATGTCAAGCACCGTTCTGAGCACCTCACCAGTATGAAGTCATTGAATCGCCTAAAGAGCTCTATGACAGAGGTACAGAGTTGTCCCCTCTTACCGTGGAGGACAGTGAAGTCTACAAAAGGGAATTAACTAGCTCAAGGTCACACAACTAGGGAGTGTTTGAGTCAGGACTTGGACCCTGTGCACCTGGCCCCACAGCCCCCAGCTACACCCCTCTGCAGGGCTAGTCTCTGGGACTAGGATTTGGAAAAACAGGCACGGCAGACAATGGATGCCAAGGGAGAGCTAGGGAAAAGTCCAAAGGAACAGCAGCAGGGATGTGCTCGAAGAAGCAAGAAGTCAGAAAGCATTACAACAATATTGGCAAAAAGCAAAAGAAAAGTCAAAGGTGGCAGAAAACCCACACAAAAGAGGGTGAAATTAAGAGAAGGTAGGTGATACTTTACTCCAAATGCCTGAAAATGAAGAAACTCCAAAACAGAACAATGCCCCCCAGCCCGAGCCGACGAAGGACCAAGTTTCCACAAAAATGATTCAGCTAAGCCATGAGAAAGAACATTTATTTATTATGAATACCAAAATCTATGCTTTTATTGGGCATCATTTTTTGGCATGGTTGATTTTGCTCTTGACAACCACATGCATTTAAATCTAAAGCAAAAGAACATCAAACTGAGTAAGTAAATGATAAAATGACAATCAGCAAAACACAGGAAACCATCCCCTTTCTAGGTCCTTTCGTCAGTGGCCTCCTTGAAACAAAGACTTTGTTCGGGAGGTTCAATAGCACTAAGTTGACAAAAAAATGAAGCAAAAGCTTAAGCCAAGGAGAAATGAATGGTCATTTCCTTGATCGTACTTTGGATGTGAGTGTTTTCAACACACAAAGCCTCAGCGAGCATAGTGCCAAGGTATGACTGTAGTCCAGGCTCTATGCTGTAGGAACCCACCAAAGTAGACTTGAGCAAGGTAGGCGCAAGTGGCTTCCTCCCCAAGAGGTGGTAAAGGAATCAGAGCCCTTTCCTTCCCTGTGTGATCGACCCCGCACCCAACCCTACTCACCCCAGCTTCCAAATGCACGTCTAAGCAGCCAGCCCCAGGCAGCCCGAGCTCTGCCCGCCCAAGCAGGCCCTTCCCCAGGCACGTCGCGAGGACACTGCTGCCCAGGCACTCCCTGGCAGGGGGCTTCTTACCATCCACGAGAAGCTCCCTTCCTCTTTGGCTTCATCCCTTGCAGACACGACAAACGCCGTGTGACCGCTGCCGTTCACCTCTCCTCCCTCCAAGTCAATTTTCAGACCTGTTTGCTCAGGAATTCAACTAACGAATGTTCTTTTTGTCCATCTTTGGAAACACTGAGAGCAGTGACACAGACATGCACCACGATGCCATGGCCGCTCCTTCAACAAAAGCCTTTTGATAGGATTGGATTTAAATGAAGGAGGGGATTTAAAGAGAGAGAGAAGCTTCAAGCTCTTGTCACAGCCGGGCTGTTGGGCAGATTCTTTCCCTGGACGATGTTACTAGGGGCTGGGTCGTCCCGGCATCTGGCAAGCGCGGGGGCTGCCCGAGGGGCTGGAGCCCCGCACCCCCGCCCCGGCATCCCGGTGGAATGCCAGCTCTCCTGGCGGCAGGCGGCTCTGGGCCCTGGCGGCTGGGACGCTTGCAAAGTTGCATATTTGGGGAATGTTTCACACTGGGAAACAGGCCAGGCATTCTGAAGGGGAGGCCACCACCCTCGCCTGCAAAGGTCTCATTCAGTTGCTTCAGAAAAGAAGTTCCCAGGAAAGAAAGACAACCCGGTTGCAGCCTTTCTCTCTACCATTATAGTCTGCATTCTCCAGAAAGGGCTCACAGCGGAACCATTAGGGAGCCCCGATGAATAGGTAACTCCACTCAGCATTGGTCAGAGGGAAGCAAAAGCAGGGGCTTGAGATGGAATGATTGTGTCACTCATTGCTTTGATAAGAAGTCTTTTGAAGGCTTCTCCACAAAACGCAGTCTAATTGTGAAGGCTCAGTCCTGGGGTGAATGGGGCAGGGACTGTTGTGTGACAAAAAAGAAGTCTGTTCCACCTTAGAATCAAAAGAGGATGGTCTGGGGGGACCCCTGAAGCAGCAGGGTCCTTGCAGACAATAAGACCTCTGTCTGTACGCTCCCAAAGGCTATCTCTGAGACCCAAACAAGCCTATATTTTTCAGTTATTGCTGGGACTTTTTTTTCTTTTTCAGTTATTCCAAGTCTGATAGATTATTTCAATCTATGTGTCCTTTAGGATTGGGCTGTTTGAGGGGTTGATGGTCTACTCTAATCTGGGTAACTCTGAAATCTCCAGAAGCAAAATGTTATTTTCTAGGTGTATAATTGGCAGGAAGCTTATGGGGTCTCTTCTCCAGAGTTGAATATCCATCTAAACACACACACATATGTGCACACACAGAGGATCTTTCCTGGTTTCTGAAGAGGTTGACATGACTGAATTCAATGACACCCACTACTGAGGCACAGCCATCACCAATCCTCATAAAACTCAGAACCTTTGCTCCCGCCCGTGGTGACCCTTCTCTCCCACACATCAGTGCCAGAACACAGTGGAATAGGAGGTGATACCATCACAGCTGGGATCAGAGAAAGACCCCCAACAGTCTCAGCCCAGAAAGGCAGCTGCTTAATGAAACAGCCCAGCCCAAGGGAGAGAATGCCGGAGCCAAGTCCAAGAAGCACTAAGAGATGGGGGAAGCCCTCGATGAAAACACTAATGATCGCCCATAAGAGTGTAGTCATTTAGTATATCTTGAGAATGAACACTTCGTTTCCATTTCCACAGATGATCATAATCCAGAACTTGATTTCCACAACTTCCTTGCCAAGTGAACACTTTGCAAGCATAATCTAGAAATGGAAATCAAGGAATAACGAAAGCCTCGATATCTATTCCGTACAGAAGGATGAAGGTGAGGGGGTCCTGAATCACTGATGTAGATGCACCAGTGACCAGGATGGAGAGACAGGGCCAAGGGCTCTGTGCCCACCTACCGCCCCACTTCCTCCCCCAGCTCCTACCACTGCGCTGTCTTCACCCACCCACTCCTGCCCCTTCCCCAGGTAAAAGCCAGAATGGATTCTTTATGGACACAGAATTTGATACTGGGATTCAGCCCTAGAAAAACTTCCAATGTGAAGAAGCAGAAACTTAGGATTAAAGAAGACTGTAGAATTAGAAAGGGAAAGCTTGGGTAAAGGACTGGGATTATTTACTTAAAAGTAATGGCTGGGAGATCAAAAGTCTTGATGTTAAAGTCTGTTTCCGTTGGAGGGAGAAAAGAAGGAAAGGAGGGAAGCAGGGAGGGAGGAAGGAAAGATAAAACAAAAGCAATGAGTTCTCCAATTCTACCTCCTAGCCCAGGTGGATTTTTGAAATAAGAAACTTCTCACTTCCAACCCCCACGTCCAAAAAACACCCCGCAAGGTAAAGTTTAGCTAAATGGATGAAATCAAGAAGTGAAAGGTACTCAGTGCAGGAACTAAAAAATTATTTACCAGCGAGTCTGCCTGCAGCTTTTAACAACAGCTTTTCATTTGGAAGAATATCCAGGCCTCCTTTTTGCAGGAATCCACATAATAACACAAAGCAAATATGCTAAGAGATGAGGGAAGTTTGAAGAGAAACAGAGCTGGTATGGAGGGAGAGGAGACGCCTGCATCAGCGAAGTTCTTGTGAATCTTCTTTCCTTCTCTGTCCCTTACAACTAACCCCGGCCCCCACCGGGCCTGGAGGGAAGACAGCTCTGGGGCCCTCCCTTCTCAGAGAGAGATGAGGGAAGAACAAGTCAGGAAGCCTCCAAGCAGCAGAGAGGTCCGTTCCCAGCAGCCTCTGTTGGTTCTCCCTATGTTCCTTCTATCCCTCCTCACCATTTCTAAGCAAGAAAAACAGAAAGAGAGAGAGACAAAAGGGGGTGCACATGTGGTCAAATTGCTGCTTCAAGGCCACAAGTGTCAATGTCTTTCCCATACACCTCAGCGGACTCAGGGGCGGGCGCATGAGGGCGCAGGGGCCCAACCTACCAGAAGCCTCCCCCTTGTTGCCTGGAATGAAAAAGAAATCCCCTCAAACATGAGGGAGAACATGCCCACAAGGCAGGCCAGACAGCTCAGCTCCCCACTTCTGCCACTGGGTGCCCACAGAGAAACAGAGGTGCTGGGAGGCTTGGTACCTCCTGATTGCACAGTCCCACAGTGTGAGCACAGAAAGCCAGCCATCACCAGGAGTCTACCCGACTTCCCTCCCCAGGGAAGCCAAACTCCTAGCGCTGGAAGGAGTCTGATTTCCCCGAGGCCCTTACACCTCAAAATCAACTCGTTCGCCTTTCACTTCCATCAGCTCCCGTAGCTCTCAGCCTCATCCACCTTCCTGACCCACCTTTGTCCAAAAGAAAGGTTTTCAAGTTGTGATGCTAAGCCTCTCCATTTTAAGAGGTGAGCACGCAGCCTGGGGGAGCCCCAGGGCAGCCGGCGCCCCCTGAGTCCCATGCCCCTCGGCAGGCCCGCCCGCCTCCCACTCACACCCCGGGACTCACTCCCTCTTTGTCTCTGCTGCACAATTAAAGCCCAGTTCTCTCCCACCTTCCCCCTGATTTTCCTGGAAATGGCGTTTCTTTTCTGTTGGGAATAAGCTTATTTGTTTCTGCTTTTGTTTCCTCTCTGATGTGTGTTTCTGCATGTCACATCACTCTCCAAATG
This sequence comes from Ailurus styani, assembly GCA_002007465.1. NCBI lineage: Eukaryota > Metazoa > Chordata > Mammalia > Carnivora > Ailuridae > Ailurus > Ailurus styani. Next base: position 1,168,612 of record LNAC01000299.1, read on the forward strand.
GTCAGTGTGTGTTTCTTTAAGAGAACAAGAACGTGAATTCCATTATAAACAAGGTCAGGAGACTTCGTAAATAATTTTTTTTTAATTTAAGTAAGTTGATCATTGCTTGGGAATGAGACAGCTTTTTAAAGATTTTACCTTTGATATCTTTTGTGCAGCACAGATTTTATTACAGAATCTGAGTCTACACCGATTTTTCTCTACATTTCCTGGACTTAACTCTTTTTTCTTTCTTGTTGCCATTTGGTTTAGGTTCTCATGTGTTTGCCAGTCTTTCCTCCCCATCCTTCTCTTGGGTTCTGTGCTGTCTTCTACTCTACGTTTCCCTGACCATTAGACACCCAGATAAACAAATAACCAAATCAGCCTGGACCGCTGAGACTTTCTCCTTGTCCTAACCGTGTTCCCTGCACATAGATGCAGACTGAGCCTTGGCGACAGGCAGGCAGGCTTGCTCCTGGTGGCAGAGGAAGCCTCATCTTGCATTGTACATCCCCTCCTGTTCCAACGGCTGCGGGACCGCTCACACTGGGCACAGACCTGGTGGGGAACGGGACGCCAGGCAGCAACAGGTCTTATCCCCTTTGCAGGGTTCTTATCCTACCCTCTCTCTCTCAATCCTCTCTACAGGGCTATTTTCCCTAATCCCATTCTCCTCGGGTCTCCTCTTCCCTCTACTCTCCCCCACTTTTTGAAAGGCCTCAAGGCAGAAAAATGAGAATCCAGGCTACCAAGGGTTAGAAGTGAGAGACAATGGAAGAAAGAAGTTTATTTCTTTTTTCTTTTTCTCTATTTTAGGCCCTAGCGGAAAGAAGTAGAAAGAAATACCGTGGATGGTGTAGATGAAGGTCTGGCTCCCTGGAGAACACCTAAGGAGAAACAGCAACACCAATCTGGGCCCCCACTGGGGGCAAGAATACAACCTGAAAGTTGTCTCTTCAACAAGGTACAGATTTTAGAAGGCTACGTACGGATGGGTGGAGGGGAAAGGCACACCTAGCAAAGGGCTATGTATGACCTGTCAGGGGAGCCAACTCCAGCTGTCATCAAAAACACAGATCCACATCTAATACTTTACCATTTAAAGAGCACCTTCCTCTGGGTTTGTGCACTCAAACGTTGACAATGATGGTATTCTAAGTCTATGAACTGGGTTTTCTGGGCCCCAGCAAGGTGGGAGGTCCCAGTGCCTCTTCCCTCAATAAAACATGCTGCAGACAAATAAAATACTTATGTTCATGATGCACAACAAAGATATGCCTTCTGCCTTTAAGATTCGAGGACTCCAGCAGCCAAGGGGAAACCTCCTACCCATGAGCCTGTGAGAACCTGTCAATCCTATGGCATAAGAAATCAGAATTTCCTCATCTCACAGAATGGGGGGACCCAAAGGAGCTCTGATGAAAATTCTAGGCCCCCCACTATCTTTAAAGAAGAAAAAGACGGGCCTCGGGGTTGAACAGTGACTGTCATAAGTGAGCAACTGTTGTATGTGTATAGTTGCCCAGACAGTTCCTGTGCCTACTACAGACAGTTCTATGTGGGAACAGGTGCTAAACTACTAACAGAACCACCTGTCATCTGTGATGCACTTCATGGTTTATGAAGTCTTTTTACTTGCACCTTACCTCAGTGTATCACGAAGATTTTTATTATTATTCCTTTTTTACGGATAGGAATAAAATAAGCTGTTAAACTAGGTTTTCAGTCTAGCCCATTAGACTCCTGATCTCTACTCTTGCCACTGCCCCTCAGTGCTTCTCAGATTGTTTTAGGAGTTTACACGGTCTAAATCCTTACTTTTTAAAAATAAGATTTGTTTGAGGTATGTTTTCCTTACTGTATTATAGAGTACTCCCTGCATTCAGGATATAGGTTTGGGAATTCTTTCTGCTTTTAGGGATACCTGCCATATGTCAGATACCCTGCCAACTATTAGGTTAAACCATGAGTTTGCCAATCTCGTCTACATGTTAATTCAAAAATGACACTTTCCTATGGTTCAACAATTAGACCTCACCTTCTTGAGATCAGAGTAGGTTTCAGAGAATGTTTTTTAATCTTACTGGTCTTCTCCTGGCCTTTTAAGAGACATTGTATTCCCTGTTCACTAAGAAAGTGTGAATTATTTAGAGGACACAGTTTTCTGGAGAATAATTCAGGCAAATTAGTGCTACCTTCATAAAAAACACTGAGATCAAACCATGGACAGGATGCCAGCCCTGTTCTGAAAGGAAGACAATTTAATGGGGATGCTTGGAATTTTGACAGTGTTTCATCTGGAAAGCATAAGTCAGAAGTAGTGTCTGATACACTGCGGGAGCTCAATCAATATTTGATAAGGGAATGAATAATAAAAATGACTAAGATATATTGAATACCTACCCTGGGTCAGCCACTGATATAAGTTCTTTATGTAGGGCTATTGCATTAAATCTGCACATTAACCCTATGAGGAAGGTCCTATTCCCATTTTAGAGATGAGGAAAATGAGACATTGGGCAGTTCAACAACAGTCCCAGGGAATAAATAGTCCAGGATGGAAACCTGGGTGGTCACAGTCCAGAGCCAGGCTCTAGCTAATAAGACATTTCATTTCATCTCATTTTTTAAAGATCTTGTTTTTAAGTAACCTCTACACCTAATGTGGGGCTCAAACTCACAACCCCAAGACCAAGAGCCACATGTTCCACTGACTAAGGCAGCCGAGCGCCCTCCAAAAAGACATTTTTAAAGGGACAAAGGAAGACAGATAACAGTTAGTTTGATCTGGGGTCTGTTGAGTTTGAGGTTCCTATGGGAGATCCAGGTGGTTCTGCCCAACAAGCAGGCAGAAATGTGAATTCGAGGCTAAGGTCACAGGTTGGACCAGATCTAGGAGACACCAGTGTATTTTTAGGTGATGCTCTTAGAGAATAAAGAGAGCCTTTTGTTGAGAACAGTCTTGGGAAATGCCACTCTTTCAAGGGTGAGCAAAAGCACCAAAAAGCCCCTGAAGTTGATAGGGAAAGAGCTCCAGAGAAGTGATTGTACCACTGCCTTCTCTGCTCACCTTCACCCCTGGCCCCAAGGTGACCTGTACCTGCACTGCCTTCTTGATTTGCAAACTTAATCCACCTCCACAGAGAGGAGAGGAGAGGCTAAATATTTCAAAAACCTTAAATAATCCAATAATAACTCATATATGCTTTTCACATTCAACCTAAGACATACTACTTGGACCTACATATCCACTGCTATATTACATTGCTTAGCCTGTGGGTATGTCTTTGTTTTCTGCCTGGGACCCATCTGCCCAATGGAAAAAAGACAGGAGGCTGGCACTTCTCAGAGTGTAAGATGTCCCATGATCATCTGAGGACCTCAATAAAAATGCAGATATGCCCGGCCCACTCTCAGTTTGATTCAGAAGCAGGGGTGAAGTCTGGGGCTCTGCATTTCTACAATCTTTCAGATGATTCTGGTCATTCTGTGGCCCCTTCTTTGAGAAACAAGACGATGTAGACAAGAAAGACGCTATTGATCAATCACAACATAGTAAGTGATCTTATTTAAAGTCATCCTCACGCTGTTTTTAATGTGTTACTGTCCTAATGGCTGAACATACTGCTAGAATTATTTCCCTTGGGAGCCAATGTGATCGTTAAAAACTCAAACAACTTTTCCCAGTAAGTACTGATTCTAGGAATCATTTGACAGTTTTATCTGACATTTAATTTGCCATCAAACTCCTGCCATTGATCAAATCCAGGGAAACTGCTGACCTTTCACCCCCATCTATTACCATTTGGAACCAAATCATCAGGGCACCTGGGTGGATCAGTGGGTTAAAGCCTCTGCCTTCGGCTCAGGTCATGATCTCAGGGTCCTGGGATGGAGGCCAGCATTGGGCTGCCTGCTCAGCAGGGAGCGTGCTTCCTCCTCTCTCTCTGCTTGCCTCTCTGCCTACTTGTGATCTCTCTCTGTCAAATAAATAAAATCTTTAAAAAAAAAATAGAACCAAATCATCATACTCTTCGCCTTCAAAGCTAGACACCTTAAAAACAGAAATCAAATTAGCTCTTTTGGTACTAGCTATTGAAAAAGAAACAGAAAAAGAAAAATATAAATAGCTGACATAACAAATATCACACCTCGTTTAGGACCCTTGGACACCCTTAGCCCTAAGCCAAGGAGAAACAGCAGGGGCTGATTTTTTTCCCAGTCAAGTCCCCAGGGGACAGTGGTACCTGCAGTGACAGCATCAGGCTAGATAGAGCAAAGCAGCAAGCTTGGTGATCTGCCAGGAAGGGACTTCTGAAGGTTAAGATCCTGACCTGGAAGTAGGAGGCTGAAGGGACCTGAGATCTGGTCTTAGCTGAAGCGGGGCTTCAGCCGCCTCCATCTGTAACAGGTAATGGAAAGGTGGATCCTCCGGTCCTATGTTCCAGCTGGGATGAGTAAATCTGGCCATATCTTTAAAGCATTTGGCCTAAAGCCTCAACCCAACCCGAGGGAAGTGTGATTGTGGTTGTCTGTTTTAGTTCTGTTTGTTTATATTCCACCTCATTCAGAATGGGGAGGGGGAATGGCTGATTCACACAAGCTGGTAGAATCAGCATTTCTGTTACCCCAGAGCACTGTGTCTGTGTTACACAGTCATGGCTCGGTGCTTGGACTGCACAGAAAAGTATACTCCGTTTCTCCTGACCTGGGGTCTTCTCTGTCCTGGCGCTGAAGGGGGATTCTCAGCACACCAGGGCCCCAGCCCTGACCCCTCTGTACTTCCTGCTCTTTGCCCTCAGTTATGTGCCCTGTCCGCTGACCCAGAGTGAAGTTCCACTTAGAGCCTGGTCCTCACCTTCCCTCAGTCAGGTGCTCTCCTCCCAGTGGACTGACCCCAGAGAGCACTCTCTCCAATTTTAAAGGTCTTTTCTTTCAACGCATGGCTCCTCGACAGTCTTTCATGATCTCTACCACGTCTTGATCCCTTGCTGCGTCTGGCAAATGGCCCCGGAAGAACCAACATCTTTGCTCACGTTTTCCTCCTTAGTATGCTCCTTCTCTTCCTCTAAGCGGAGAAGAAATAAGTCTCCCCCAGCCACTTTCACGTTATTCTTTCCTACTGTCTGTGTGCTGTTCTAACAGGCAGCAGCCGCTGGAGAGAGCCAGTTTTGAGCACTGGATAAGACTATGAACACAAAGCCTTGGGTAGACATTTTAGCCCTGTTGACTAAAAACCAAAGAAGGCAAGGCCATGCAATAAGGCCTTGGCTCTGAGCATATCCCCCAGAGATTCTGTCACAGGGGATGGTAAGCCCCTGTGTATGGGGTGGTTTCAGCTCCTCTTGGTGGGCATAGAGACAGGAAAAATTTATCACAAGAACTTTCTCCAACTAAACCCTTCACCTGTCACCTCTCCGTCCTCAACCAAATCCAAACCCTACCCTTTAGAAGTAAAATATTGATTAGAAGAGCAAAAGGAAGCAATTACGTGAACTAATTCAGTATTCTCTTAAGAACATCCTATGCAGGGCGCCTGGGTGGCTCAGTGGGTTAAGGCCCCTGCTTTCGGCTCAGGTCATGATCTCAGGGTCCTGGGATCGAGGCCCGCATCGGGCTCTCTGCTCTGCGGGGAGCCTGCTTCCTCCTGCCTCTCTGCCTGCTTGTAATCTCTCTCCCTGTATCAAATAAATAAATAAAATCTTTAAAAAAAAAAAAAAAAAGAACATCCTATGCAGACTTTGTCTTCTTACTGCCTTTCATACCATTTCTTATTTTTAGAGGGGAAAAGAGTATGGACTCCAGCTTGCTGCTAACTCACGCCTAACACAGTGTCAAATGTTGATAAGTAGAATGCAGGACCGTGACTTTCAAGTCAGTCACTCAGTTTTTTCATTTCACCTAATAGCATTTAATTTCAATGAGTTAAACTATTAAAAGTTTACATGAAATGAACCAGTAATTTACAATGCCGATGTATTCATTTAATTTACACTAAGTAATTGAAATTTTCAGTATATCAGATACTCACGCTAATTGGTCACTGCAATTATTTTTTACCCCAGTGGGACAGTTGGCTGAAAGGTTGCTTTAAATGGAGGGTGTTCTTGGAGGACACCATTTATTATGTGCTAAAGTAAGGCCTCGTACCTACTTAAATCTAATCAATTCCTTATAGATCCAATTCACATTTTATTTCCTCTGGAAATATCTCCTGTCCCCTTCAAACTCCCAGTGTTGTCTCTTCCCTCAAAATTCTGATGGTGGTTAATGGCCCCTGTATCATACACCTCAGTTAGAGGAAGTGTATAAAATTTATACGAGCCATTGCATCTAACTAAATGAGAATGTCTTAGTTAACAGAGTACTCTCACATACTTGTGAAAATCACACACAATACTTCATTTGGACTTCCTATGAAGTTGGCAATTTCCATGCAAATCTCACAGAACCCAGATCAGGCATTCCACCTATAGACATTCTGGTGTTGATGGTCTTTTGCAAAACAGGACAACCAAAAATATAGATGACTATAGTTGCACACACCACCCATGCAAATTCTGAATAGGATTTAACATAATCATGTGGATTCGAATTCAGCCTTCAGAAAAATGAGTAAATCAAGTGATGTACCTTTCAGACCCTGGAAAATATACCCCTGAGTCACCATTAGCAAAAAGCTCACTGCCATATAAAAATAAAAAAGAAGAACTCTCTAGCTCTTTTTATGTGATTAGAGCCCCAAAATGTCCCAAAGTGTTGAAAGTTGTTTTTTTCAGAAGTACACTGAATTTTGCCTCTGGTCATCAGCCACTCCTTATGATTCCTAAAAGAATTAAGATAGGGCAAGATTAGGAAGATTAAATCTTGATTTTGTAGTCAACTACAGGTCTTCACAAGGTCATGACCAAGGGGGTGCCACCACATGTCCCCATACCACGCTTGACCTCTGAAAGATTGTAGCTGGACAATGATGTCTGCAGATCTAGGAAAACTTGATGTAGGAAACAAGGAATAAAGTCAGGGCCACGTATTTAGTTAATATCGACTTAACAAGCAGATATTTGTTTCTGACACAATTCTATTAAATCTGGCCAAGGGGCATTTTTAAGGTATTGATAAAAGCATTCTGAACCAACAGACATATTTTTCCTGAAGATAAAGGCCCAAAACCTACTGTGCAGAAGTGATTCAGACAGTCACTCAAGTAAATTCTACCCTTTTTGTCTTCTTTTAAGAAAGACTAAAATTCCCACATAGAATGAGTTCAGGGAGGAAGACAAACTGGAGGCTTTGGAAAAACTTGCTTTTCAGAAAATCTCCCGATTTCAGTTTCCATGAGAAATAACAGGTTTTCCTAAGAAAATGAGCATGCATAAAATCACTTTCCACATTTCTATCTTTCATTATTCTCTACTGGTGGTTTTTTATGTACTTACACCCTTGGAATACATGCAGTTATCCATCAACATGCTAAGCAAAGTTCTTATGATGACTACTCTTTGCTCTTTAACAAATACAGAAGTGTATATTGGGAGTACATTCTGTCCCAATAAAAATGCTGACAGGTAAGTCAGCTCTAGAGAACGGACTGACTCAGGCTCCCCAGTGTGTCCTCTGCCAGAGCTCCAGAGTGTTAAGTGAAAGGGCATTTGCGTCTGCTCCAGAAAGCAGCACTGAACACTTTCCCATTGATTTTGGAGTCGAGGTTGTCTCTGGAGAAGGTCGAAAGACGAGAGAGGCATGCAAAGATAGTAGAGGGCACTACTTGCTCAATTTAAGCTCAGATATCAGGAAAATGCAAGGATTCAAAATTAAGGGCTGGAACGGCAGAAGTTGGGCACACCCTCAGACAATGAAGACAGAAAATGGATGAGAAAAGGAGTTTAGTATATAAAATAGAGGTTCCCCCCACTGGCATTTGACTACCTATTCCGAATCTTTTGCGCACTGTGGCTAAATATTTAATCTTAAAACAGAAGTTTCATAGGCATTTTAAAACATTCTGGAGAAGAAGCTCAAAGTTATGTCACTTTTTTTCCCTTAAAGGATATAACCTGATGCTCAAATATGTTTTCTATACTGTTCTGGAAAATATCTGCACTGCCTTTCTTTTGTATCCAGTAAAATGCATTAGGAAATTCCCTAAATGTCTCATATCCACAAAATTGCTTTAAAGAATAAATTACATCTTTTTCTTATTATGAAAAAAATTAAGGGTTCTTGCAGTAAAGAAAAGAACTCCACTTTCCAATACTTCAACCTTTGGAATTTTGATATGAGACGTGAAAAAAAATTTTTTTTCTACCCTAGCCCATTTTTTTCCAATATAAAATGCCTGTACACTTTGATAAGCTTCATTAAAGAAACCACTATTTTAATATATTGGGTTTTTTAATATGGTTGTTTTTATTTGATTTAAAAGTAAAAAATAACGGTCGCCCAGGACTATCTAATCAGACACTAGATTTACATGGTTTGACGGGTAAAAAGAATATTCTAAGTCTTTCCTGTTAATGGTAATTAGTTTAAGTGGGCTCAATTGTGTGCCCTCTCAAATATGTATCTGAGTCTCATAATCTACACAAAGAGGTGTCTTATTCAGAGAAGTCACAGAGAACCACCTCATACTTTCTAATTAATATTTCCTGGAAGTTATGGTAAGTACTCTGGGATTTCATCTTGCTAATTTTCTATTCTTCCCATAGGTGGAATTTTTGCCATGGTTAAAAAATCCAACTAACAAATTTCAGACTATGGAATAGATGCTGCGGAAAACATCACACACAGAACATCGTGTCTTTCGCTTGCTTATTTTCTCTAAAACTTGCGTGGAAAAGAAAAGTGCTGGCCAACCACCTTGTACATTTGCATCTTCTGTTCCCCTTTGTTCCTTTGCTCTGTTTGTGTAATGTCTACATTTTGGCCTTTCTGCGCTGCCTCTGTGGTTTCAGAGCTTTCCCACTGAGCATTTCCCGTGCAAAGAAGGGGGAAAAAAAAGAAAAAAGGAAGATAGCAATTAGCATATATTATGTAGCTACACCAACTAGGAAGCTCACAAACACGTCTGCACGAAGGACAAATGGGCGCTGTTTTGTCTTGTCTGCTGGACTGTCTTGCCCTGCTCACAGCCTGCCCTTTGCCAGCCAGAGACGCGCATCCCTTCCCTTCCTCAGCTCACAGCCTTCCCAGCCCCTGCACAGCCCAGCCAGCTTCCCAGGCTCAAAGTATTTAATGAGTTTCTAATTCACTTTTGGCTCTGGAACCCAGCCAGGTACCGCTGCCCAGGGCTTGCATTTTCCTTTATATGTGATCAGAGAAAAGCTGGAAAGACAGGTCTTGTCACTCTTGGACTTCGATGGGGAGGATTTACACGCCTTCACTTATCACACGGCCTTGCTGACCGCAGACAAGCCAGGGGCTTAAAGCCCGTCCCCTCAGAGAGCTGGCGGAGAAAGAGGGAGACACACCTCCAGGTGCTTGGAAGCAGTTTCTAGGGAAGGAACACTGCTCTGTCATCACTGGACCTCAGTCCAGCAGGACAGGGAGAAGAACTAGACCATGCTGAATACTTCTGGGCTCAAAATTCCGTGCGTTTTACATATACGTGCCTGTCACCAAATGGGACCCTAGAACGTTCTCCACCATGATTCCAGAGGCCAGCTCTCTCCATGGGTTTACATGCTGCCCTTACTACCCTGGAAACCCACGTGGCTCACGAAACAGCAGTTGCTCCTCAGAGGAAGGATCTGTATTAGCCATAGACGTTATTACTCTGGGGGCAGTTGTTGAGGAAACATTCTGGGACTTAAAGTGCTGCGACATGCCTCATCAGTGATTCGGTTTCTATGTTAGCTATGCAAACCCAGCCGGGATGTTTCAATCTATTCTACCTGGCCTTCCTGGGGGTTTGCATATGCTATTCCCTTTGTCTGGAATACTTGTCCCCTCCCATTTACTTGACTGCCTCTGATCGTTCCTTCCGGTCTTGGAGAGACAGCACCCCCTCTGGCAAGACCCCCCACCCCGAGGGCCCCATCCCAAAGCAACGGGTGCTCACGTCCTGCGACCAACAACACCACACAGAGCTTCTGCACACGGTGAGCACGGAGGCCCACTGTGATGCAGGAGATCAGATTTTGAGACGGAATCTGGTGCTTTCTTACAGAAGGATGCTTGGGAATTTATTTCATATTCTTGAGTGGAGAGGACCATGTGAAAAAAGTCTCCGTAACTGAAACTGTAGCTCAAGGTGTTTGAAAAGAATACAGTAATTAATATTGATCGAACAATGGATGTAGAAGTGTTAAAAAGAGGCTTTGCAAAAGAGGCAGACAGGAATAGAGACTGATTTAGACTAAAAGTTAGCGTGCTATTTTTAAATAGCCGCATAAATGTATCCCACACAAGCTATGATTCTTATGATTCTACCTATTCGTAAATACCCAGGAACAAGTTGTTAAAAATAGGTAACTGACTGAATCTAGTCATTAAATAAATGACTATATTTTACTTACAAATACAGGTTTTAAACCCAATCAACTGATAATTTAAAGCAGTTTAGAGTCAAAGCACATTCCCAAGGCTGGCTGAACGGGGCTGGTGATCGTATGAGGTAGAAAGGCACCCACCGCCAAGACGGATGTGAACTAAGAGCTAACGGTTCGCCTAGAACTCGCAGTCCTAGAACACTGGCTCCTGACACTGCTGACCTTCAGAAGCTCATGGAGTACCTGTTAAAATTACACAGGACTAGGTCCGAGCTAGACTCAGCAAATCAAGATCCTTAGAGTCAGGGTTAAAACCGGGTGCTTTACCAGGAGATGATTCTGATCTCCGGACCGCTTTAGGAGGCTTTAGGAAGGCTTCTGTAGAAGACGGCGTCCTAAAGGGACCTAAAAGACAGTGAGTAAAAGGAAGCAAGAAGGCCTAGAGCAGGGAGGGTCCAAGCCCTGGGAAACACGCCCTTGGGGATGAGGTGATGCCATCCAATTGGGGGGCTTACAGCCAGGGACCCCGGTTTAGAGAAATGTGAATCTGAACACTTCTACTCCAAATCCTTGTTTTGCAGACATAGACTTTAGGTTTCAGAAAGGCTAAGCGACTTGTGCAGGGTCAGAGAGCAAGGTCATGGCAGAGCCAGGAGTCAAGGACGGGTATCCCAATGCCCACACTTTTTCTTTCCGAAAGACCACTGCAGGGGCCAAGGATGCTCCTTCGAGGCTTCTTGACCCCAGAGCTGTGTGATCCGGATGCTTCCCTCCTACACCTGCCCTCACACAGCAAACAGAAACCATGTTTTATCATCTATTATGTGGTATCATCTCAAGGACAGCAACGGTCTTTGAGTCTTAATCGAGATTAGCTCAGATTCCTGAGCTAAAGATGGGCTGCAAGAGAATCAACGCAGGCTCAGTTCTTAGGTTACCTGTTTGGGGTAATGATGGCAGAAATACAGACTTCCATCCACTTAGGCTAACACTGTTGGTCACCCATCCTCCCTTCTTTTGGAAAAACAATAGGCTAGAAAGCCTAACTGTCCTATGTACAAAATGCTTTAGAGTGGTGGCAGGGAACTCTAACACAGATGTCCAGGGAGTCTCCTCTCCTTGGCTCCTCTAGGTTTGGTTTTATAGCCCACAGAGAACCCTCGTGCTGTACCGGAAGTCTTCACGCCGAGGGGACACCCTGAGCAACCGCCACTCTGCTGTGATTAATAGTCCACTGTTGAGCATTCATGAAACATAAAGGTCACAAAGTGGAGTGGAGGAAGTGTTCTTTAATGGTAGTGATTTGATATTTACTAAGTCCCTACTGTGTTGGGTCCCTGACAATGCACGTGAATAGCAAAGCCTCTGGGCTCCACCAAGGTCACAGAATGTAAGGTCGGAGACAAAAACTATGATATCATCCTTATATTCCTTTAGAAATATTTCACTAGCGTGACCACGCAGTAATGCATGTAACTACCAGGAGTAAGGTAGTAAGCTGTTCAGAAAGAGTGACTTCTTTTGTTCTCGATGAACTCCCTTGTTTGAAAAAATGCTTTCCTTTTTCTTAGCACCATTTTATTTTCATCTCTCCTCCAAGGAGTAAGACAAAAAGGAAGAAAAAGAAGATGCCCTTCCCATCATGTCGTGGCCCTCACATCAAAGAGTTCTCAAGTGGGTGACCTTGAGAAGATGTCAGAGGAAACCAGGGGGCTTTTAAGCTGTCCTATTAACAATGACTTGAATGGGGAAAAAAACCACTTCTGCCTCTATGTTTAGCTCTTCCCTCTCTCCCCAGCTCGGACACTCATCTTGTCAATCACCCCGGTTTTACCAAGTGATAGGATATGCTATGTCCTTGATCACAGAACATCAGGCCTGAAGCATCGCCAAGTCAGCCGAGTGCCTCAGCACCTTGCATGGGATGAGGTTGCCTACAGCGCTGTCTCAGACTTAAAAAGCCCGTAAGGACTCAAACGGGCTGTCAGTTCTGGCTTTTTCAACACCTTGTTTTTCACCACACCATCAATAGAGCAGACAGTGCATAAATCCCAGGGGTAGGAAAGAAGGGCAGAAATTAGGAATGTTACCAACTGCACTAACAGCCACCTTCGCTGTCCATCTGTCTGCCAGATTCCTTCCTGGCTGTGGGGGCAGGAGGCCCTTTGAGTTGAAAAGAGACTCAGAGAGAAGTGTTCTCAGTTCACTCATCCCTTCTGCGTAAAACCAGGACTAGGATCCGTACAAATCAGACAGCCACCATTTACTGACTGCTTAGGATGTGTTCCTTGCATATTGTAACATTACTTCTAATCATCAACAAGAGCTCTGTGATGAACTTCACTGGATATGTCGGGAAACTAGGTATGGAGAATTTAAGCACTTGGGCCAAAGCCATGGCTGGTGAGTGGCAAAGCTCCGATTCGAACCCAGATGCACCTGGAATCAAAGCCCATCTTCTTGGCCCCGTCAGAACCACCAAGTCAAATACCCTGGAAGACTCAAATCTCTGCTCTTCTCTGTCACCTGATCCAGACCTGGGATTCTCATGGGCGGAGATTCCAAAATCTAAGGGCGAAGCAGTATGTTCTTACCGGGGCAGCATGTGGCCGAAGTCTGTGGCCAGTAACAAGTAACCATTCACATGATGTAAATGGTGTGCTCTGGAGCTAAACAACCAAGTGGAATGTGTTCTGCAGTCTTTCTGGCACATGGAATATCCAATTCTCTACGCCTATGGCTAGACCTCATCTACACAGGTAATACTCCAAGGCCCAGGACCAAAGCACACTTAATTCTGTGGTCCTTGGAGCTCAATCTTGAAGATTTCCAAGGACAAAGATTCTACAATGGCCTCTAGCAAGTCACGCAGAGGATGCTCGTCCCCAAGATGGAAAGGGTACAGTCTCTTCCATTTGCCTTGTTTCTTCTTCCATTTGCCTTGTTTCTTCTTGCTGAGAATGAACGGATGTCTTACAAGTCTGAGGTTGCCTCTATACCTGTCTCAAGGAATACAGACTAGCCCTGTCATTCTCCGACAGACCTAAAATAGTATAATCTAGCAGTAATGATCGTGTCACGAGACTACTGAATTGATATAAAAGAAGGCACCGTGAAACAATTAACCACAGGTACATTTATAAACCCCTCTTAAAGAGACTGAAAAACAGAGAGGCTTATTTCTAAACAGTGTAGTCAGCCAGGCTATTTCCAACCTACACTCAATTCCTAGACAACAGTCACGGTTGCTGAAATAACTCCAGCTATTTCTAGCCGAGCAAAATAAATACAGGCTGAAAGAAAAGTATAGCTTATAGTAAAAGATCTAATACTATTGCTCTTGATTCAAGATCCTATTTGCTTTTCAGAGTCTTCTCCAAAACAGCTGGGAAGTGGCTACCAGAAGGGGTTTTGAGTTTGGTTTTCAGGGTTTGTTTTTTTAAGTTCTCAACATACAGCATACAGGACGGTCGCCAACATCGCCCATTCTCTGCCCCTCATCAACAGTCATCTTTCCTCCCGCTTCCAGATTCTCATCTAAGCTAAAGGGAATATGGAAACACAAAGAAGATAAAGCAGGGGTGGCACTCCTTTTCTCGCTCAGTCCCAAGCCCCATTTCTGCCCTCCTCCACAAAAGCTAAAGTAGTCATGCATTCTATCTCCAGAAGACACCACAGGAAGGCAAGGCAAGGAGCTAGTCGGGTAGTTGTTCTACCAGGTGAAAAGTACCATTTCCTGTGAACAGAGGCTGCACGTGCCCCCCTTCTCAAGTTCAAACAACCACGAGAAAAGTCTGGATCCCACACTATCCACAGAAGATCACTCCCCTTAAAATTGGGCTCAGACTCAAATATGAATAAGGTATGAAACTCTGGCTCCTGTAAGGCCCCTAAGATCCATGTGGAATCTTCACAAACCTTCCTTTCTTGACTTCCATCATTCCATGCCTACGAGGCTTCCTCTAAAACCCATCAATGCAGGCTTTTAATGAGCATTAAGAGAGTCTAGAAGGCACTTCTTCCTCCAGGGCGTAAGGTAAATCACTGGTATACTGATGTTTCTCAACAATATAAAATATCAATTTAAACACATAATTTCATATACAAAGCCAAGCTGGAAGACAGCCTATTACTAATTACTTGCCAGCCTTTAGGAAATAGCCCTTAGGTTATACTTTTCTTTGGGTTAACATATCCTATTTGCCTTTTCAGGAGCTTCCAGACCCTGGGTGTTTTCGTTCCCTCCAAAGACTGAGGGAGTTGTTGCTGCTTTTAAGGATCCCTATGAGATTCAGTCTGAATGGAGACATGACGGGGTGCAGTATATTGTCTTCACGTTATGTGTATTATATAATAGGTCTGTCATTTTAATATATTATATGTTTAAAATATTTAATATAATCATTATATTTAATATATTATTAAGTAGGAATATAATGACTGATTCCTAAATATCCTTCTTCAAGGAAGGGGCACCTTTTATTGTCATTTACAGAACAGGTTTGGATTTTTTTCAGTCTTGATCACATACGGCAACTTCTCTCCCAGGAGCAATGAAAGAAGCTGGGGAGATGGGGAACTTGAGTTCAAATCCAGACATGGCAGTTTGCTAGCTCTGACTCTGGACAGAGGATTTAATCTCTCTGACCGTCAGGCTCCTCTTCAGTAAGTGGGACTAACCGCACCCAAACTTCGTAGGGCCAAAGTGAGAATTAAATGAGGTCTTGTTCATGGGAGCCTGGGCAGGGGGTGCTCAGTAATGGATACAGCTTTAATCACTATACTAATTGAATTGGATATATCACCCAAGTCCCAGACTTCCTCCATGGCCCCGGAATCCTTCTTCCTGTCTCAAAGATGGCCCACTCAGCTCCATTCAGCGTCCTCCACCCACCAGCACTCACTCCTACACTGCTCCATATGAGAATCCAAGAACCCAACAACAGTACAAGTGCCTTGTATTACCTCAGTCTTGCCTCGCACCTTCCTTTTTCATTTCCACTGACCACAAGTCTTGGATCTTGCTAGGAAATGACCAAAATTCCAAGTCGTCCTTGCTCTACCCGTGGATGCGTTGGTGATTCTCTTCAAATGAGTCATCCTAAAATCACAAAGCTGAAACACCACTGAAAACTTCCCCCATGTAGCCACATGACATATCCTTTGCATACCCATGCCTGCTATGTTTAAGGCAATCCAGTCACATTTTCCAAACACCTCTCTCTCTTCTCTCCAATTGCTTTAGCCGCCTGAACAGCTGTGTGAAATTAGGACAAGATTTAAGGTTCATTTAGGTTTGCATCATTTTAGAGTTTCTGACTATCCCATACAATCCATCTGATTATAAGGACTGTAATAAAAATCAGGGGACAAAGAGTAATAATAGCTAGCATCTAGTAACTGCTTTCTACATGCAAGGCACTGTCGAAAATGTGTTGCCCGTGTTATCTCCCGCCTGTCAGTTCCCAGAGTCCAAAAGCAATTACTGGAAGCTTTGGACTTTGCTTCCCAAGCAATGATCCATTAGGGAATGACCATGAATCTTATCAGACAGGTATAGGCTCTCCAGTCATTTTTTCTACTTTCAGGGACTGAAATCAATCATTCCTTTTAGATTCTGCTGCCTATTTGTCCCCCAGACACCCCCTCCTCTCCTGTAATCAAAGATGTCCTTCCCAGTCAAGCCCCGGGGAGGGCTTGAGAGCCCATGGCCGACTGTCCCCAGGAATCCCATCTCCATCTCCTCCTTTGGCTCCCACTGTTTGCAACCCACAGCTGCAGCTGCTGACCTATGTTTTGCTGCCATTTGCATTTCAAATAAGTTAATAAAAGCAACGAACTAAATAATAAATTGGAGATTTGTGCTTAAAACAACGATAACAAAGGCCTTTGATTAACCCACAGTACCATAGAAAAGCAAATCAGTAATACCACTGATGGTACTTTATACACATACAGAGCCTCTCAGCTGATTATCTCGGGACTTTTATAAACATTACCCTCTCAATCCAGAGTGAAAAATAACATCTTTGCGTAGGAAAACTAGGTCAAGACAGACAGAAAAGAAATGTACTGATTTGCATACGGTTACAATTAAAGTCAGTCAATCATTCATACATCTGTTGAACACACACTTACCAAACACTGACTAAGCGCTAGTCACTCGGCCCCCAGCCAGTCAGGCTGGATGTGGGGAGCTTAGAATCCACTGGCCTATCCAAAAAGACCTACTGCAATGAGCAGCCAGGAAGGCCAAAGGTCTGGTCCACAATATGCTGCTTCTCAGCTTTGACTCAAGTGGTGTTCCCAGGTCTCAGTCTCCTCAACTGTGCAGTGGGAGTGGGGCGGGGGGGGACTTTGTACGGGCTGCTTTGGAGAGTCTCTTTCTCCTCGGATGCTCACAGGTAACTCAAGTACTTCGTTCTCGCTCTGTGTCCCTGTTTATGTCAGAGAAAACACTGGTTCCCAGATTGTGCAAGGAAAATGCATGGCAACAGAATTTGGAGCCGGAAGAACCATAAAGTCCCTACATCTTACCAGGCCCCGGCTTCCGGGTATACAAAATGGGAACAATGACGATTTGCAGCTACAGGGCTGTTCCAAGACTTAAAAGAGGTAATGTATGAGAAGCGCGTGGGAAAGCGCTGTATAAATGCGAGTTATCACGAACGTCTGGAAATTTAACAATTCCCTTCAGGATTAGGAGTCAAGAGCTGGTCTCTCCTCCATGCCGAAGCATCTCTGCCATTATTTTATGCTTATACTACTCAGCTCACAGTGGCTTTTATTATGTGGCCATGCCATTCTATTTTCATGTTTTTTGGTTTTGTTTTGTTTTGTTTTTAAGATGAGATTCTAAAATTTCCTGCCTTCATCTGTTGTCTCCTTGGTCCCTAAGTGTTCATTTGGTCAGACAGATTTCTGTTTCGTCTTCCAAATGAACACTTATCCCTGCGGTGAGGAGACTTAAGAAATTCCATACAGAAGAAAGGTAGGCTGAGGGGCAGGGAAGGGTCAGGGTCACAGGCAAGGTCCACACCTCCCAGGCTGGTGCTTTTTCCCTCCTGCCTTCACGCAGGCTGGAGTCGCAAGGGCAGTGGCCAATGCGGTGAAGGAAAACCCGTGTTTCCAAAGCAGAGGAAGTGAACAGCAGGCAAGGGGGGCAGAGGTACAAGCCCGAGGAGCCAGATGTGTCCAAAATGAAAATCCTCTAACCACTTCCTGTGCTCTTTCTATCAGACGTTCCACCGAAACACTACTCCAAGTGAGGAGAAAACTGTCAAGAAATGAAATGATTCAGAAAGTATTTCTAAAATGGCCAGCATGGATCCGAACACCACCCCTCTCCCAAATCTGCTGCTGTGAGGAACACAGCGTGGGGACCCAGAACGTGTGTGTGCCTGGAGATGACAGTTGTGCGATCCCCTGATAAAGGACGACGTTACCCCTGCACAGACTTAAACACTCTGCCCCATTTACAGAGAGATTTCATTTAATCCATCACATATTTTTGTTGTTAGTATAACTACCAGAAACGTCCAAAGACAGGAATACACAAAACCACAACTTCTGTTTTTCAGCCTACACATTCTCACTGAATCATATTCTCAATCACTGCTTTTGTGAAGTCAGTCAGCAGCTCAAGAACCATCAATGGCTCCCAAGGGTCCTCAGGATGGAACCTGAACTCTTCAGCCTAGAACTGAAGCTCTCTCACAAGCTGGCTCTTTGCTATACTCTGGGAGACCAAATGAGCTAAACATGGGATTTTCACTCTTGAGGAATTCAATATGCAAATCAACGAGACCAAATAGATTTTTGTATAGAAAATGTTTAGAAAATAAGATATTCTAGCATATAATCAATTGCTAAGACAGTGAAGAGATGCAGCATCCAAGGACATGGATTTATCTCCCATTCAACAGAATGCCCAGCCTTCCATTTCCACTCTGTTCAGAAAAACACCTAATCCACTGTTCAGCCTATAGGCTAGAATAATCTAGGCTTTGGAGTACCTTGATGACATACACAAATTTGCAGTGCACCTGGATTTGTCAGGGCCAAAGCTGCCCAGATGAAAGACTCCCAGCTTAGAAGACACTTTCCAAATGTGCAGAAACTGATGGGAACTGCTCAGGTGCAGTGCATGGAGGGAGCCATGAATGGAAGGCCTGAGAAAGCCCAGGGCCTGCTGGAATGCTCAGAACCAGCGGGTCTGAGGCAAAGAGATCCCAGCAACAAAAAGCAGCTTCCAAATCCCCCAATCCTGGTCACAAAAAGCAGTATAACAGGTAGGCCTAGAGGCCTTCTGCTGTGTGTACCTCTCTACCTGGTCGGGGTCCCATGTTTATTTATTTGGGAAAACCCCAGCGGGCAAAGTGCATGAGCTCAGCTGGGTGGGAAGCTGGGCACAGCTGGGACAAGAAGCCTCACGGCTCCAACACTCCCTGTGATCTTGCTTGGCTGCGGCCATCTGCACTGGCCACATTAACTAAAAGTCGTCAGACCTCCTTTTGTGTTGTACAGACACTACCGCTATGTCTGTCTACAAATAGATAAAGTTGTTAACAGCAAACTGGAATGGGACCAAAAGCATTCAGTTAGTCCAAAAATATGTCAGCCTAACATACACTTGGAGGAAAGTCACTCGGTCTGTGTGGCATCACACACAGGCCCTGAGCAAGGCTGTCCCGACCCCTTGACCCTAAATCCTGTGTCCTCCACTCATGAGGACACTTCCTGTACATACTATTTCTAGAGAATCTGACACTGCCACGTGCACTGTGATGGACACAGAGAAATGAGGAATAGTAGACAAGTAAGAAAGAAAATAAATCCCCCAGTGGAAATAGTAGCAAAGTAATAAAAGTAATAAGAATTCTGTACCAACGCATTTGGTTTTGCCTTTGTTCAATATGAGAGATCTGCAGGGCATTTTAATCAAGAATGCTTCCTAACTGTATTTCCAACCTACAAGTTTTAGTCAGAAATTATGTTTTGAGGGTTATCTTGTCAACCTGAGGAAAAGTTGTGTTTTTTGTTTTTTGTTTTTCATAAAAGCGATAGCACAAGGCTTTGGGAAGGAGTCTGTGCAGCAGACTGGCCACAAGGTCCCACAGCTAACTGGAGATGTTCCTGGCATTTCCATTCTCATGTGTTACTCAAAGTTGGCCTGTGGTCTCTAAACATAAGGTAAGGGGTTCCCCTCTCTCCTTGTCCGATGGCCAGCAGAAGGGAACCCAGAGAATTAATAAGGAAGTAGAGACTGCTTTTGATATCTTCAAGGGTTTATATTCCCCATGGCCCATTGTATTTATCCCCTGCCCCGCCCCACCCCACCATCCCCCCAAACCACAAACCATCTCACTGTCCGGGTGGTCGCGCCAGGACTCAGTTCCAATCCACAATCCTGTTATAAATTAGCACCACACTCTCCCTAGGCCTCAATTCTGCTTATCTTCACTTTACTTTTGAGCTAGATTTTAAGGGAAGGCTGGTACCCATGAAAATGGCAAAACACGATTGCTTCCAACAAATATTTCCAGACTTTAGTCAATTAAAAGACCTCATACCTTCACATGAGGAAGCTCTAGTGAGTGATTCTTATCAAGTCAAATCTGGTCCCTGCACATTTGTGAAATCGTTTACAGCAGGGAAGATGATGTGGGTTTAGCCCGTGAGCGCCTCCTGGCTGCTCCCTCATCAGGCAGCTAGAGGGACAGCCTGCTGCTATGTAATGGAACAAAGCTAACATGGTGTCTCACGTGTGCAAATGGGAAGGGCAGAGAGACAAATCTGTGCAGAAAGACTCAGCAAGCACATATCTGAGGCAAATACAAGGTAACTGAGTCAGTATTTGTCCATTATCTGCTCAGAATTCATAGAGCCAGATGCCAGACATAGCCACAGCGCCATTTCCTGACTTCCATTTTGTTTTTTTATACTCGCTCCTGGGACCTTAGACAGGCTCTCTTCTCAGATTTCAGACAGCCTTGGTTGCCTTTTGGTTCCTCTCGTGGAACCACAATGCTTCTTCTGGTTACAGCAAGGCCAGCCAAAGGCCTAGGATCCATACTGTAGCCACACTGCTCGCAAAGGCCTGACTACACGATGTTCTCCCTTGAAATGGACTTTTTCAACTAAAACGCTGTACCATTTTTTTTTTTAAAGCCTGGCGGATTCATAAGAAATGTCATAAAAAACAGCATGGAATTTTCCAACTACTTTCTTTTTCTACATGTTTCCTTCATAGACCTGCTGTTGGTCAACACAATCCTTGGGGTAGGGAGGGAAGAGGACAGGGTTAGAGGCCTGCGTTTCGCAGAAAAAAAAAAAAAGACATTCCCATTTTAAGAAGTGAGGGGCTCACTGCTTAACTGTGTCATGCCACTCCTAGAGAAAAAAAATACATTTTTTAAATGCATATAAAATGAGACAGCATAATCTACATACCTGCTCTGCCAGAATGCTGTTGTGATTTGTACCTTTAAAAAGAACCACCTTCTAAATGAACTGAGCAATCCCATACTGGATCCCAGAGCAATAAAAGGACGTTAGTGGACGAAATGGGGAAATCCAAGTAAAATCTGTAGTTTATCTAATAGCATCCTACCAATGTTAATTTCTCACTTTTGATTAAAGGGCTGTGGTTACATAAGTTGTGAATAATGTAAGAGGAGAAGCTGGGTGAGGGGTCTACAAGAATGCTCTGCACTATCTTAGCTAAATCTGAAATTACTAAAAATTCTGCATATCTAAAACCTAAAAATCTTTTTGTAGATCTGAAATTATTCAAAAATGCCAAAATAAATATATAAATATCCCAAGTGATTAAAGACATGCTCAGTCCCAGAACACTTATTTCCTATCTGAACAGCAAGAGGGAGTTGTGAGAACCACGGATCCACAGAACCAGGCCCCGGGGTAAAGCTGGCCCAGCACTGCGGGTTCTGGAGCCAAACAACAGGGCGGCAAGACCACACTCCTCTCAGTCTCCAAGAGACGGCCCTTGTACAACTCGAGCAAATCACGAAGTAAAGGCAGGCCATCTGTGGATAGTTTGGATGCCACAAAACAAAGCTGCAGGCAGCATTTGCCTAAATCCGCTGCCCCAGAAACAATCATTCTTGTTCCTCTTTCATCATATTCCCTTTCACCTGCAGAAATACATTTTTTTAAAGATTTTATTTATTGGACAGAGAGAGACAGTACAAGCAGGGGGAGCTACAGGCAGATGGAGAGGGAGAGGGAGAGGCAGGCTCCCCACTGAGCAGGAAGCCCGATGTGGGACCCGATCCCAGGACCCTGGGGTCACAACCTGAGCTGAAGACAGACACCTAACCGACCGAGCCACCCAAGGTGCCCCTCACACATACATTTTTGGTGGTTGAGGGCATACTGGAAACTCATGGTCCTGCTTTCTTCACGCAGTGTTCTATCACAAATGACTTCCCCACATGAACCCGGTGCTCTGCAGACACCAGGTTCCATGGCTGCCCACTTACTCCACTGCATGCCAGCTCCTTGGTTCACTGAACCATACACCGACTGCTGCAGTGAAGGTCCATCAAAGTCACGGCTGTATGGTGAAGGGCAAACCTCAGTCCTATACCCACCTCTCTCGGGGTTTCATTTACTCCTCCCTGGCAAGTCAGACACAACAGGTTGTTCTAGAATGTTGGCGTCCATTTTGACTCTGGGGCCAGTTCATGATGTTTCGAATAAAATGCCAGTCCCCACCATTGAAAATCTTACGCCATGAGAAAAGGAGATGCAAATTAAGTGCCTGGAGTAATACTGGCATAAAACCTTAAGTGGACTCACTAATTAGTGTATAATAAAATAAGAAAATAGCAGACATCAAGACCTGGAAAACTCTGGAGTTGATGTAAATGAGCCAGTCTGCTAGTGTTGCACATTAAGTCAATAGACTTGTATTTGTAAAAACTAAGTGGGAATAAATACCTGCTCAGTTTTAAGGAATGGGTGAAAACTTAGGTATGTAAAAGATGCAGAAACAGCCCAGGCCTAGCTCCTATTCAGGAAAGTGAGATCCCACATGATACACACACACAGCCAAATCCTAAAATAAACTCAGTCCTGCTAAGATTTTTCTCCCCATGGTGCACTCAAGTGGCTACACCAATATTCAGGAAGGAAAACAAAACATACACAGAGAAGTTGGCTTTGATGAATAAATTTAAATTCCTATTTGAATTTCATTTGTCTCACTTCGTTCTGGCCACAGGATGTATCTAGAACTGCAAGAGAAAACTTTCTGGGCACCTGGGTGGCTCAGTCAGTTAACCGTCTGCCTTCGACTCAGGTCATGATCTCAGGGTCCCACACTGGGCTCCTTGCTCAGTGGGGAGTCTGTTTCTCCCCACTGCCCCCCCACATTCCTGATCTCTCTTTCTCTCCTTCTCTCTCAAATAAATAAGTAAAATTTTTAAAAAGACAGAAAGATGGAAGGAAAAGGAAAGAGAGAGAAAGAAAGAAAAAAAGGAAGGAAGGAAGGAAGGAAGGAAGGAAGGAAGGAAGGAAGGAAGGAAGGAAGAAAATTTGCTTTTGCTCCCTCTTCCTGCCCCCACGGCCACCCAATGTCTGTTCCAACCTGTTTGCCTCCATGGTTTCGAATGAAAGTACAGAGGAGGAAACCACAGAGCAATCCAGAGGGCATCCTGGGAGAGTTTCAACCACCTGTTTGGAAAATCAAGTTCTCTGATCATAGGAAGCTGGACATAGTCTTACAAATGACCTAACAATCTTCTCACCAAAGGCAGCAAATCACTAAGACTTTTTGTCAAATGTAATTACTCATCAGATAGATGTTGAGACTATACAGGGAAACAAATGTCCGTTCTGAAGAGAGGAAAATTAGATTTTGCTTACCACCTCCCTTAAGCCTCAACAAGCTTTCCTAGTCCATTTTTCTCAGGGGACTTAAATCATTTGATTAGAAAGAGGAAATGTCTTCCAAGTTAGTTTAAAGGAATAGTTTTGCTTAAGACGGCAGGGTGATGTACTACATTCTCCACCATCTAGCTTTCTGAAGCTAGAAAGGGCAGAAAACTGTGCTGGGATTTACATGAGAACATTCATTAAAATAAATATATATTTTTATATATAAAAATTGTTCTTTCTATTTAAAGAAAACTACCATTTCCCTAAATGGGTGATTTTTCCCTCCTCTGTACCCAAAAGAAGTTTTGGAAACCACGGTCCTGAACTCTGCTCTGCATCAGCCCTCTTCGTTCTCACATTAACTTTTCATTTGGGTCGGGTAAGAAAGCTTTGTTTTTCAGTCTATAAATCTGTCAGTGAAGACACCAAACTGGATCCTCCTCAGCCTCACTTTGGAGTCCACAGGGTTGCCCAGGCAACAGCCTCCAACCCCAGTCCATCCAATAGCCACCAATTTTCTCCCTCGACACCTCTCCCAAGAGCTCCCCTTCCAGCGGGCCATCCCCATCACCCCATCAATACTCCGTCTGCACCAGGAGGAGCCGATGGGCGGTCCTGGGGAGACCACATGAGCACCGGCCAATCACCGGGCAGGGTGTCCTCTGAGGGGCTCACCCCGGGCTTCCGGGGATGGAGCCCTTCCGTCACAGCTTCTTCCCTTCCCGCATTCTCTCCCCTTCCCCTTTCTTTTTTTAATCCCTACAAAGGATTCGTCCAGTAATTCATATAATCTGGAATATAAATAGTCATGAAGGAAGTGGAAAGACATAAGTGTTCTTCAAGATGTTGGCCCGGTGACAAGCCTGAGGACAAGGACAAGCCTTCCTGATACAGCTCCACTGAGAGAGGTGCCAGCACAGTTGATTGTTAGCTTTGCTTTTTTTTTTTTTTAAAAGAGGATTTTGATAAAATAGATTCTTCCATCAACTGTGTACAAGAATATCCTTTAGCACATCCCACTACCCATTAGGCTCTGCTTTTTAAAAAGGCTCTAGGGGGCGCCTGGGTGGCTCAGTGGGTTAAAGCCGCTGCCTTCGGCTCAGGTCATGATCCCAGGGTCCTCGGATCGAGGCCCGCATCGGGCTC